>JAMPIV010011081.1:0-492127 GCA_024509875.1 Oreohelix idahoensis | reverse complement strand
TCACCACAGGTACACACATCAGAAGCAGTCATTGAATCGTGTAAACGCCTGGTGACATTTAACGACGATTTATTAAGTCACAGCACGATCACATCAATGTACAGTTTGAATTACAACACGAACACGTAGGCATTAATATAAAGTTCACAGTGAAAAATACACGCTATCCCCAGCGCTCAACAGACTGCACTCCTGGCAGTTAATAATATCTTGGCCTATAATACCATAAAGTTCACAGCTGAAAAATTACAATCGCTATAATACGCTCAATAAATACAGACTGCCTGTCTCCTGGCTCAGTTTCACCATATCATAAATACTATAATACCAGTCCCAATCCTGGACTCATAAATAGCTTTCAATACAGGCCTTCATAAATACATAATATGGCCTGTCCCAATCCTGGACTCATAATAGCTTTCACCACAGCTTCATAAATACATAATACCTAATAAATACATAATAAATACATAATATGGCCTGTCCCAATCCTGGACTCATAATAGCTTTCACCACAGCTTCATAAATACATAATATGGCCTGTCCCAATCCTGGACTCATAATAGCTTTCACCACAGCTTCATAAATACATAATATGGCCTGTCCCAATCCTGGACTCATAATAGCTTCATCACAGCTTCATAAATACTTAATATGGCCTCATAAATACATAATATGGCCTGTCCCAATCCTGGACTCCATAAATACATAATATGGCCTGTCCCAATCCTGGACTCATAATAGCTTCACCAGCTCAAATACAGGCTGTCCCAATCAAATAGCTTTCATAATACATAATATGCCTGTCCCAATCCTGGACTCATAATAGCTTCATCACAGCTTCATAAAATACATAATATGGCCTGTCCCAATCCTGGACTCATATCACAGCTTCATAAATACTTAATATGCCTTCCCAAGCCTGGACTTATAATAGCTTCATCACAGCATCACAAATACATAATATGGCCTGTCCCAATCCTGGACTCATAATAGCTTCATCACAGCTTCACAAATACATAATATGGCCTGTCCCAATCCTGGACTCATAATAGCTTCATCACAGCTTCACAAATACATAATATGGCCTGTCCCAATCCTGGACTCATAATAGCTTCATCACAGCTTCACAAATACATAATATGGCCTGTCCCAATCCTGGACTCATAATAGCTTCATCACAGCTTCACAAATACATAATATGGCCTGTCCCAATCCTGGACTCATAATAGCTTCATCACAGCTTCACAAATACATAATATGGCCTGTCCCAATCCTGGACTCATAATAGCTTCATCACAGCTTCACAAATACATAATATGGCCTGTCCCAATAGCAAAAACATTAAGTCGACATTATTCAAAGCACTACGTAGGCATACATCCTCGAAAAACACACACAGACAGCGTTGACCACTCCCGGTCCAACGCTCCGAATCCCTCTTCTCCTCTCCGGGATCACACACTCTAGTCCCGCCAAAAAACCCAAAACGAGACTCCGCTGTTTTTGAACACAGCTCAAAAACAGTACAGAATAAATACATCTCAGCATTTGAGATAAAAGCGTTCATACGCTTTTCTGTACTCTGTCACTCAAAATAGAAGGATATGTTTCTATTATAAAGTTAAACAAACCTCAGCTTAATCAGGTATACAAGTATTGTAACTCATAATCTACTTTCCCCAAAAACATATTCAGAATTACTGCCCCTCTCATAGGATCACTCGTTACAGTTTCCCACACACCCAGGGGAAAAAAAAAATAAATGATTCTATCATTTCTTTTTTTTTAAATTAACTCCCAAAACGAGAAAAAAAAATTTAACGAAGTTCTAACATATGTTTTTACAAAAGTCATCTTATGATAAGTCAGAAATATCTACAAAATATTAGCAGTAAATGTAAATAACAATCATCCAAAATTAATCTATTACAGAGCTGAATTAAACAAATAGAATAATACTCAAACACGCAACAAACAATAATAGTAGAAATGACGATATCAAACTAACGAAGTATAATTCGTAAAGAAGTAAAATATGAAATCATCATATGAAAAACAACAAATAATATCACAATGTCAAACTATGTGAAACAAATATAACTATCCCTGATCTAAAGTTACCTCATTACTTGAACAATACAAAGAATGAAAGTCTAAGTAGTGTAACAGAAAAAAGTATACACGAAGCATAAAATGAGACAAAGATGAAAGACAGAAGTATAAACAAAATATCAGATCATGCTGAAAAGACAACAGAAAAGATGTAAAGAGATGACGAATAGTCAACAAAGACAGATGAAAAGTAAAGATGCACATGTAGAGAAAGTTGTACCAATACCTTACAATAACTATTTAAATCACACATCATATAATATAAGTTAATACAACTACGATAAAAAATTATAACACAAAATGACAAAGTATATCTATACTAACAACACAAGTGAAAAAAACTTATGACAAAAAAAATAGTAAGTAATTTAACCAAATTATAAAACTTATGCATAACTAATAATAAATTATATAAGGTATTACACAAACAAAAATAAAACGCTATTAAAAGGTTTGCAATGACTCAAAGTCACGCGCTAAATACAGAAAAATACATCAAATATCAAAAAACAATTGCAAGGAACTAATGTTACTACACATTACTAACCATAATATACTGATTAACATTGGCACAGAAAAAATATTACACCGTTCAAAAAATACATTTTCAAAAAAAATACAAAAAAGTTTCGTAGCACTAAGTCGCATAAAAAATATTTCCTTTACAACCAATTCAAAGCTATAATAAATAAACTAACAATGAAATCGACTTTAAGAAAATGAAGGACATATAAACAATCTATCTCTAAACAAACACACATTAACAAATGTAAGTTTTTTTCTTCAAAAAATATACATCACATAAAACATATGAGAAAAAATTCAAGTGCTCATGAATTATCTAGAAGTAATTATTGCACCATTACAACTAATGAGTTTTGTGCATAGGGCTTGCAAACTCAACATGTACAAAAGTTATCTTAACAAAACTGCTACAAAAACAAAAAACCCAAAACAAACAACTGCAAGTTCAACAATGGAATATAACTAACAATAAAAACACAAAATCATGGCAATCAAATGATGCATTAAATATTTCAAACGAAATTACATGTTATTGCAAATCAAGAACATATCATTTATTATACTAACAAATACAAAATAAAATATTTACTGTTTACATAAGTAAAAAAAATCAGATGGAAATCTCTCGCTTTCTTGTCAATATGTCCTGACCCTGAGCAAGCAAAACATCAGATGTTTAGTGGGACGCAGCACAAGTTACGCTTGAACGCACACACGGATGCTGAGTTGACCCACTTTTCTCACTACTAATATGACACAGGAGCCTTGACTGTTATCGCAAAGTCGCTTCTGTCAAAATATATGAATGAAAATTTCCATTTTAATGAATGGCAAAATCTAATGAGAAAAAACGTAGAAGTCAAATTACAATTACCCATCATTTTGGTCCTTGTAAAGTAATGGTCGTTTCAAAATGCCCTCAGCTCTTCTTTTACAATCTCTAGACATCACAGAAGACATTACTGCCGTAGGCTGAAACAAAGTGTTATATTTACAACACCGAGACACCATCTCGTAATCAATAACACCATCAGCAACAGAATTTGAAACACCACTGTTATTGTTACCTTATTTATCTCTATTACAACTGACTATGGGCTCATGTTGAGCAAATTTAGTATACTTGCGCTTATTATTTGTTACATGATGAAGATACTTATCACTACAGTTGCTTTGTTTATTAACAATGACTCTAGTCTTTTGCTGAGTCAAGTTACCCTGGTGATGTAGAGAAATATGTGGATAGCTATTATCTCTCTTTATATTATTGTCAAGTCCTCTATTATGACAAATGTTATGTCTCTCATCCAAGTTAGCATTGTTGATGTTAATATATCTTCCTTGACAACAATGTCCACTAGACAGGACTTGCTTTCTAGTAGCAAAATCATTACCAGATTGATAGTTTTTCTTACAGTTATTTCTACTATAACTTATAGAATTCTTCGGATCAAAATGTTGAAATCCGCTAAATTGTTTACAATTCCTTGGAGAATCAAAATTACCCCTTGATAAACTCCCTTGGTACTGTCTAATCTTGTGATTATATCTCTTACCACAACTGTTATCCTTTTCATCTTTAGGAATATGTTTACCAATCCCGTCAAACTGGCTGTGCTGAGTTTGACAAGTAACTGGACCTTTAGAATGCTTATTTTCCTGGACATAGTGGGTTTCATTCCTGGAAAAAATAGTACTACGTCTATTCCCTGTTACAAGTTTATCAGAATCTGCACCAGCAAACACCTGGTTGATCTTAGGAGCTCTAACCTGCCCTTTCTCCCATTTGTTCTCATGATTAACAGAACTGGCTGAAATACAAGAATCTTTACTAGTCTGACGCCAAGAACTATCAATAGAGTTACTAATATCACTAGTACTGTTAAAGTTGTATTTCCCTCGAAAAGATCTATGTTTACTCTGTATGGACTCTTTATGAGCAAAAAGTGTATGGTGCTGGCTTTTCGCAACTTTCTGTCTATTACTGTCAACATAGACAGAAGACCACATTTTTTTATCCAAGACGATGTCAAGTAAACCATCCACTCGTTTCCTGACCTGAGCAACCTCAACATTTCTATGTGAGATCTGTTCATTAAGTTTCTTATTTAAATTCTCAAACCTAGCCACCTTCTCTTTCTCAGCCGTTAACTCTACCAATGCCTCTTTCTCGCACTGTTCTTTATTTGCTCTCAACTGAGTTAACTCTAGTTGTAGAGACTGAATCTTAATATCATCATTGCTATTATTAAGCTCATTAACTTCTTCTGAATCGTACAATATTCTTTTCTTCCTGATGAAGACCAAGATTCGCAATATCATCCATCAAATCCATAAGTGTCTCTGTATAAGTCCTATCTCGTTGATTGGTCTCAACTTTTAATTTCTTATACATTTCTATATTACGTTGGGCCTCTTGCGTAATATTTTCCACCTCAACATTCTTATCTTTTATCTGGACCTCCAATTGCTTTATTTTCAATTGTGAAGAATCCAAACTTGCTTGTACTCTAGCAAGTTCCAGGTTTGATCTGTTCAAATCACTTGTAAGTTTAGCTAACTTTTCCTTAAGTTTACTCTCTTCAGCTTTATCCTTCAAGTAATCTTTTCTCTCCTGTTTGTTTACTCTTACTTTCTCATCTTCTAGCTTCTTTTTATCAGAAATGTCACAATGAATTATGTTGTGTATACTCTTCAATATATTGTCGTGTTCAACATGAATATTCTTATACACGAATACACGAAGGTCGAGCAGCAGCAACCTTGCTAAATTCCTAGCCATTCTTAAATGAGGGATTGACTTAAATCTATCCTCAGCAAAATCCCTTAGTGCTCTCGACGCACTGACCAACAATTCGTCCATCACGTGTGCTTCCAGTTCTGGTCCTTTTAATCTCTGAAAATTTTTACCCTCTTGAAATAAATATTCCAATAAAGGCCACATATTATCAGGATCCATTTCATCATCCATAGTTACTTACTTATTGAGATCACTATATATGTATTAATGATCTTTCTACTCCTGACAGCTAAATCATCATACAATAAACTGCAACCATTGCGAATTACTGTCAAATCAATTTCTGTATAAAGAACCTTTATATGGTCATATCCATATCATGGAAGACAACATATGTTAATAGCCATAAATTACTTATGCATTAAATTCTACTTATATGTCACTATAGACATAAACAACAACAACAACAGAATACAAAATGCATAGAATTCAGAAGGCCTGACGACATATGTGAAATGACACACTTTACAGAACAAAAATTACTCATCTGTTAATATTCCATTGCCTTCCGCCAAGACTTTAAATATCACATAATTCTGAAGCTAAAACCGTCTACTGCCGAAAGGTACTGGAACTAGACTCTTCCCTTCAGGTCCTCGCTTCAGTAAGGTATGTGCTCGAGTACTGCATAGGAGCACATGATGATCGTAACAGGAACACAGCAAATCCTCTCTTGACTTGAGGTACACTTGCCAAAATGGCTGGTACAACTGCATATATCCTCGATCTTGTACACGCTATTCTTCCGACGTTGGATCAACGCATAAAATGCTGATAATTTCGCTGCACATCTGACAGCAAATGTAGACCACAGAGGTTGTTGTTTTCCACAGGCACGACACAGGACGTCAACCGACAGTGCTATAAAGCTGATTGTTACCACGAATAAGGCGTTTCCCAAATGCGCCACACATGTGGCCTACAAACCAGGTCACGGTTGAAGCACATGAGATTCAGGTCACGCATGAAGTTCTCTCAAAACGACTGTTGCGGGTATCAGAACCCGAAAACAAATCTATCAAATGATACAAATATGTGGACTGTATCGATAACAATATTATCCTTCAGTCTGTTAAATAATCTCTCAAGTTAGTTTCTGGGCAATTCCGGGCAAAGCGACACTGAGTACTGTAATATTGTCCAACTATTGTTGTTCCGAGCCATGTACAACAGAACAAGCCACGCCCACAAAGGGCTAATTATAATAAAGTTAAGTTCACCCAAACTCTTTTCACGCGAATTGTCAAATGAGTTCGTTCCAAATTGTACTGGAAACCACCACTGATACTACTATGGTGATTAATGTCAGTGTGTTGCGACATGTGGGGCGATGAGAGTGTGTATCTGCAACAGACACTCACCACAGGTACACACATCAGAAGCAGTCATTGAATCGTGTAAACGCCTGGTGACATTTAACGACGATTTATTAAGTCACAGCACGATCACATCAATGTACAGTTTGAATTACAACACGAACACGTAGGCATTAATATAAAGTTCACAGTGAAAAATACACGCTATCCCCAGCGCTCAACAGACTGCACTCCTGGCAGTTAATAATATCTTGGCCTATAATACCAGCTTCACCACAGCTTCATAAATACTTAATATGGCCTGTCCCAATCCTGGACTCATAATAGCTTCATCACAGCTTTATAAATACTTAATATGGCCTGTCCCAATCCTGGACTCATAATAGCTTCATCAAAGCTCCATAAATACTTAATATGGCCTGTCCCAATCCTGGACTCATAATAGCTTCATCACAGCTTTATAAATACTTAATATGGCCTGTCCCAATCCTGGACTCATAATAGCTTTCACCACCGCTTCATAAATACTTAATATGGCCTGTCCCAATCCTGGACTCATAATAGCTTCATCACAGCTTCATAAATACTTAATATGGCCTGTCCCAATCCTGGACTCATAATAGCTTTCACCACAGCTTCATAAATACTTAATATGGCCTGTCCCAATCCTGGACTCATAATAGCTTCATCACAGCTTCATAAATACTTAATATGGCCTGTCCCAATCCTGGACTCATAATAGCTTTCACCACAGCTTCATAAATACTTAATATGGCCTGTCCCAATCCTGGACTCATAATAGCTTTCACCACAGCTTCATAAATACTTAATATGGCCTGTCCCAATCCTGGACTCATAATAGCTTCATCACAGCTTCATAAATACTTAATATGGCCTGTCCCAATCCTGGACTCATAATAGCTTCATCACAGCTTCATAAATACATAATATGGCCTGTCCCAATCCTGGACTCATAATAGCTTCATCACAGCTTCATAAATACTTAATATGGCCTGTCCCAATCCTGGACTCATAATAGCTTTCACCACAGCTTCATAAATACATAATATGGCCTGTCCCAATCCTGGACTCATAATAGCTTCATCACAGCTTCATAAATACATAATATGGCCTGTCCCAATCCTGGACTCATAATAGCTTCATCACAGCTTCATAAATACATATTCATCACAGCTTCATAAATACATAATATGGCCTGTCCCAATCCTGGACTCATAATAGCTTCATCACAGCTTCATAAATACTTAATATGGCCTCATAAATACATAATATGGCCTGTCCCAATCCTGGACTCATAATAGCTTCATCACAGCTTCATAAATACATAATATGGCCTGTCCCAATCCTGGACTCATAATAGCTTTCACCACAGCTTCATAAATACATAATATGGCCTATCCACACATTGTTCTTGCTTCAGTATATCTATGGCCTGAATTTATACGTAGTGTTTGTATGAGTAGGACGAGTCTGTCTTATATATGGATATCTTTACATTTCTAAGTCGAACTATGTTGGTTGTCGCTAGAAAAGGTCAAAGGCTATGCAGCGGAAGTATCGCTAGCAAGGGGTGTGATTCATGGCTGTCATCCTGTCTGGATGTAGAATTTTGTGGTAGCAGGCCTATCGCCGAAAAAGTGATCTATAAGTCAATGGGGAAAAGTGATAGTCATTTAGACATGTTGTATGTACTTTACCCCAGTGTTTATTCTCTTTTGCCAAGGAATGGCAAAGTTATATTTCGCATAGAAAGGTAAAACCACAATTTATTATGAACTTGGGCTTCGCCATCGTTGTCGATAAACAGATGCACAGTGGTACTTTTGAAAAGAATATTTATTCAAAGGAAGACGACATTCCTATGTATCAGCACTAGATTGTATGATATTATTCAATTACCTCTATGAGAGAAGCTATGAAGAAATGAGGACATTTAACGAATGACCAATTTTGGTCTGGGTCCTATAGTGAGTGAAACTCACGAGAGAAGAACAGCCATGTTGAAATTCATATACTTTGTATTTATCGAGTGAGAAAAAGGGATGCCTGTACTATCGCTCGATGAACCAAGAGATCACTGCTACATGTGAGAACCCATGTCTGGGATTCCTATATCTTTATGGAAAATATATATATTGAACTTTACGTGAAGGGATATTCACTAGACGAGGTTAGGTCTAGGAGCCTTCCTATATATTGGTTATGGTCTGACGTGCCCAGTCAGTAAAGCCAGATGATTTACATGATGGAACTCTGAATGCTTATTTACGAATGCTCCATTATGATATTTGCCAAGCATGAATGCTAACTTAAGATGATATTCCTGTGATCAACATTATGCTGTCTATGTCGACATTTGTTCCTGTAACCATACACGTACTGTCCAAGTGTGCGTCCCATTAAATGTTATAAAAAGACCACCGTAGTTCCAGTACTTCTTGAATTCGAACAGTGTGAGTATGAGTGATGTACTACCAACCTGTCAACTCTATCGAATCATTCTACCATTCGCGTTCTGACATTCACATACACACTCATTGTTTACACTCACATTCTTGTCGGAGCCTCATCACGTTCCAGGACAAGATGACCTGTATGACCAAAACTGTGCTGGGTTTAATGAGTTGACAATCGTTACACTTTACTACACCAGTCCCAACATCTACATTTATCAACTGGTGGACATTCACGGTATTTAACAAATAAAGCGTGATTTAACAACTAGTAGCCAGTATGAGTTAACAACTATACAGAGTTTAACAACTGGTGTGCCAGCTTCCTGGGTCAACCTGCACAGTGACCATATTGAGAAGTAAACTACTGAGACCAGACCGTTCCTTGGGGTCTGTTACGACACACAAATACATCAGCAGTACAACTCTACAGTGATGTCAGCGTGACCTGTCCTGTCGACAGTATGCAGTAACTAGGTCAGCGTTTGTTGACATTTGGTTCGTTGGACATTTGCCATACAACTGACAGTGTTACACAGCAAGCTTGGTTGAAACATAGAACATTACACATCAGGACTGGAGAATATTTGACAGTGTTTGCGAAAGGAAATGTTATTGAACTGAGAAGTCCTACATCGATTGTTATCATTCACATCAACGATGGAGCTTCTATTTCTGTGTTGAATTTAAAATAATTAGACCAGAAGTATTTGTTTAATAAAGTACCACAGTACTGTACTATTAGGCAGTGTAACTGAGCCTTCTTTACAACACATTCTTTCTGCAACACTCTATTTACATCATATTGCCATACTATTTATGCAATTATGTATTTATGTTTAAATATTTATATGTGATATTTGTTGGTATCCAGCGGGTTGTTGTTTTCGTTGGGCGGTGTCACACAACAGAGTATCCCACGTAATAGAGGGTCTGATGTGTGCGTTTCTATAGGTGCAATTTTCTTGATTGAAAATTTGCTGCGACAGCTGTTGCTATTAGTGTTAGCTGTGAAGACTGTACTCATTGTTGTTTTTGTAATATTCCTCTGTTCTTTAGTTTGTTTTGATTTGTTTGTAATTTGTTGGTCTACCCTATTCTATCTTTCAGTTCTATTCTCAATTTATATTTATATACTGTGGCGTTATTTGTATTTGTTATCCTCTTGCGGTTTATCTTTTATTGTTTTCCCATTTCATTTATTTCATTTCCGCAAATGTTTTCATGTTCTCCTGTATAACTGTTTTGTTTTTTGCCTGATCGACATACACTATTTTAAATATAGTTGATCATATAAATTGATGTACAAGAATCAACTGATAGTTAATTGCTATTACTAAAGGTACACAGTTGATGATATAAAACACTATTTCTGGTGCACTGCACTTATATTATAGAGTGAACCAGCAACTTATAGCTGTTATTATATAAGGATTTATACAAGACCTTTGTAAGGCTTGTTTCACACAGTGATTGGGATAGTTAAGTACTATTTTCCACAGGTTACAAAGTTATCATACAAAGTCTTTGATTAAGACTAAGAAAGTGAATTTATTTACTTTTGCAAATTACTGATCTTATTAGACAAGATGTCTACTTTAGATTATTTTATCACACAAGGCAAGATTCTTGATAAGACTGGTCAGCAATTAGAAGAATGGGCAGTTGCTCAATATGACAAAGCATTAGCTGCAGAAGAAAGAAAAAGCATTGATTGAAGAAAAGAAATTAGCAGCTGAGGAGAAAAAATTAGAAGCTGAGGAAAGAAAATTACAAAGAGAGTATGAACAAAAGAAATTGCAGATACAGACTGATGAAAAAAGATTCCAGATGGAAATGGAAAAAGAGAAAAGAAAGGATGAAGCTGCTGCAGAAGAGAGAAAATTACAAGCTGAAGCTCAAGAAAAAAAAGCAATAAGAGAACATGAACACCAAAAAGAACTTTTAGCATTTGAGTTAGAAAAGTTAAAGTTAACAAACATAAGTGATGGTAATCAAGCATCTGGTGGTAATGGTAAACCCTTTACTTACAAGGTCAAGGTACCAGCGTTCAACCCTTCCAGTGATGACATAACATTCTGGCTAAATAGATTTGAACGCTCGTGTCGAGCACATAATGTGGACAAATCACAATATGCTAACCAGTTATCAGAAAATCTGAAAGGTGATTCTCTGACTAGTTTAAGTTTGGTTGAAGAGGCTGACAAAGATAACTATGATGTTATTAGGGCAGCCTTATTAAAGAAGTATCAGTTGTCTGAAGAGGGTTATCGGAAGTTGTTTAAGACAATGGTGCCTGAGGCAGGTGTAGAATTCTCAGAATTCATTGCAAGGACACGTCTTACATTTGATCGTTGGATTGAGCTATCCAAAACAGAAAAGACTTATGAAGCCCTTATGGACTTGATACTCAGAGACAAGATTATGTCAAGTATAAATAAACCTTTCCTCGAATTCTTACATGAGCGTAAACCTAAGTCTCTAAAAGAAATGGAACAGTATTGTACCCAATACGTCACTGCACATCCGGACGTAGCTATTAGCAACAATAAGGTTAAAGAAGGTATGCCAGTTGCTTCTGCAACACCATACAACCCTAATCACTCTCACAAATTCCAAGGACCTCAAAATAAGTTTAATAAAAAAGGTAACTATTACAGTTATCAGAACCAAGGTAACCAATCATTTCAGGGTTCTTCTTCGAATACCTGGAGAAGAGCTGACAGCCCTCGATTCAGGGGTGGTCATAATTACAGGAACTTTCGCAAAGGAAGTCATTCTAGAAACTATCCAAGTTTTCCTTCATGGAGACAACAAGATCATAATTACAGAGATACTCATTATAATGAATATGATGATAGTAACCAAAGGAGCTATGATTCAAACCCGAGTAGAGGTTATAATAGTGGAAACAATGATAAGTACAGAGGCAATAATAACAGAGGTAGAGCACAATTCAAAAAACATAAAGCTCATTACCAGGCGAACTCTGCACAGCAAGAGTCCCACGAAGCCTATAAACAAAATAAAGATAATGATGACTCTAATAATATGGCATGTGCCGCTTTTGATTTTGGGAGAGCATCTCAGTGCCCCCAATGCAAAACATTATTTGAGCCAACCACAGTGTCTACTTTAAGCTGTGGGCATCCTCTTCCCGCTCTTCCTGCGTCAATCGCGCATGATGGGAGAGGTTCTCTTGTCTTACACAAAGGTTTAGTAAATGACAATCCAGTCTCAGTACTTTTTGATTCTGGATGCACAACTATTGGGGTTAGGCAGTCACTCATAGATCCTTCTCATTCTACAGGCAAAGTAGTCAAATGCGTAACATTTGGCGGCACCATAGAGAAATACTCTACCGCTATCATTAGGATTGCTACTCCTTTCTTCACAGGAGATGTACACGCATGTCTTTTTGCCGAATCCGATCGCTGATCTTATCATCGGTCGCATTCACGGAGTCAAAGAATGCACTCCGGAGCAAATTTCCGTTTGGGAAAATCAAAATATGCAATCTGCTAATGCGGTAGTCACTAGAGCTCAAGCTCTCAATATGCCTGAAACTTCATCTGTTGAAGATAATGAAGTGCATAACCAAGATGATCCCTTGGTAATTTCTCGTGACTCGTTTATAAAACAACAAGAAGAAGATCCGACTCTTAAGAAATTCTTCACTCTTGTAACGAAAGGTGATCCGAATAAAGATTCAAATTGTAAATCTTGGATTACAATGAAGAATGGCGTACTTGTACGTATGGTGCAAGACTCCACTAAGTCAAGTCATTCTCAGATTCTTGTACCCAAGAATTTGAGAGTTAAGATCTTACAACATGCACACGACTCTCAGTGTGCTGGTCACATGGGTTTTTCCCCGTACAAAGTCAAGAGTTCTTGCGGCTTTCTTTTGGCCTTTTGTGAACAAGGACATACGGATCTATTGTCGATCCTGTAAAGTATGTCAAGAAGTCAAATCCAAAGGTCCTCGTCATGCTGCGCCTATTCAGGCTGCAGATATTCCTATTCGTCCATTCCAGAAAATGGCGATAGACATCATTGGTCCATTCAAGATCAAATCTGCTAGAGGACATCAGTTTATCTTAACGTGTGTAGACATGTGCAC
The DNA here is from genome assembly GCA_024509875.1 of Oreohelix idahoensis. Taxonomy (NCBI): domain Eukaryota; kingdom Metazoa; phylum Mollusca; class Gastropoda; order Stylommatophora; family Oreohelicidae; genus Oreohelix; species Oreohelix idahoensis. Next base: position 478,774 of record JAMPIV010011081.1, on the reverse strand, counting down.
ACGTTGGCCAGAGGCTATCCCTCTAAAGAGCATTACTACCGCTGACATTGCAGATGCTCTTTGGCTTATATTTTCTCGGCTGGGATTCCCCGGAGAAATATTATCAGATCATGGCACCCAACTGATATCGGATACCATGTCTCAAGTAATGTCTACTCTACAGATAGAGAGATCTTTGAGTAGCATCTATCATCCTATGTCCAATGGGATGGTCGAGCGACTAAATAGAACACTTAAGAACTTATTAGGGAAGATAACTGAGGATCATCCTCAAGATTGGGATAGGGTTTTACCCGCGGCCCTCTTCGCGTACAGAGAGGTCCCCAATGAACATACAGGGTTTTCTCCCTTTGAACTTGTCTTTGGCGCGCGACCGCGCGGCCCAATGTCTTTGCTGCATGATCTTATAACAGCTGACAATATTGACGATGACACAAAATCTTCTTACGAGTATGTCATCGCGCTGAGACAGAAGATTATCGAAGCATGCAAATTGGCAACGTCCTCTTCTGAATTTGCTAAGCAGAAGGCAAGACAATTTGCTAATAAGAAGAGAACTTTACGACAACTTTGTCCTGGTGACAAAGCATTTGTTTTGCTACCTTGTCGTGAAAATAGACTCCTTATTAGTTGGAAAGGTCCGTACGATATAATATCGAAAATTTCAGATGTTGACTACATCGTCGATATCAACGGGAAGCATAAAACCTTCCACATCAATATGCTTACGGAGTTCCATGAACGTCCTGACTATCTACAGCCTATTTTCCAGGCAACGGACGATTCTCATGTCAAACATGGTCATTACTCATCACTGTCTGTAATACAGGATGAGGAAACAAGTTTTTCGGATGTTAATCTTCCGCTTCCAATGATCCCACTTCATTCTAGTGAATCATGGAAAGACGTTACTGTTTCTCCTGATTTGTCTCTAGGAGAACGGCGACAAGTTTCGTCTATGTTACAAACATTTCAGGATGTCCTCACTGACATCCCTGGACAAACTCATGTCATTGAGCATGACATTGTTCTAACTGAACATACTCCAATTAGGGTTAGACCTTATCCTATCCCTATACATTTCCAAACACAGGTTGAAAAGGAGTTGGATGAAATGATAGATTTACAAATAATCGAACCATCCACTTCTGCATATTCTTCGCCGATGGTTATTGTTCGAAAAAAAGACAATAACATACGTCTTTGCGTTGACTATCGCAAATTGAATCAAGTTACGAAGTTCGATGCTGAACCTATGCCTTTACTAGAAGAGTTACTTACTCGTCTTTCTAAATCGCATTTTTTCACTAAACTTGATTTGTCTAAAGGATATTGGCAAGTTCCATTATCCGAACGCGCCAAACCTCTTACCGCTTTCTCTACTCCCAGAGGCCTTTTCCAATGGAATTTTATGCCTTTCGGCCTTATGAACGCACCAGCTACATTTGTACGCATGATGCGTCGAATCCTATCGTATCGGTCAGATGTCATTGCTTATCTAGACGACATCTGTCTTTTCAGCGATACTTGGGAAGATCACTATTCAGGGTTAGTTGAATTATTATCAACTCTGCGTGAGTATAACCTGACAGCAAAACCATCTAAAGCTTGTATTGGCTTTAGCGAAATTGCTTTCTTAGGCCATCGAGTAGGTCACGGTTTCTTGAAGACAGAAGACCATAATATCACTAAGATACTTAACATCTCTATCCCTAGGACTAAAAAGCAAGTGCGAAGTCTTTTAGGTCTCATACAATTTTATGGACGTTTCATTCCGAATCTGTCCTCTATCATGGCACCTCTCTCTACACTATTAAAGAAAGGGTCGCCTAACATGGTTCACTGGTCTCATGAATGCCAATCTTCACTAGAGAAGATCAAAACTATGTTTTCATCACCACCTATTTTAGTGTTACCTACAACAGATAAGACATTTGTTCTTCGTAGTGACGCTTCATCCACTGGGATTGGAGCGGCACTAATGCAAGAGTACTCTGGAACTCTGCATCCTGTAATGTATATATCCAGAAAACTTAATGCTGCAGAAAGGAATTACTCGGTTTTAGACCGTGAATTATTGGCAATGGTTTGGTCAATTCTCAAACTCCAAAGATTCCTTCTGGGCGCGCATTTCGTAGTGGAAACTGACCAAAAAGCTCTTACGGCTATCCAAAGTAAGAACTTGAAGAGCTCGAGATCAACTCGATACGCAATCGCTCTTCAACCTTTTCATTTCTCGGTACGAGCTATCCGTGGTTCAGAAAATGTGATGGCGGACATTCTGTCCAGATGCCCACATGATGCCACTTAACTGTTAAATATTGGATCTTTTTAATATGTATAACTTTACAACAGTTATTTTTTTGTTTCTTTACTAAGATACACATTTGTAATTTAATAATAGAATGATGGTATCGCTACTTAGCGGTTTATTGATGTTAATTCACCGCTGTTCTTTGATGATTGTTTCTTCATAAATCATAAATTTAACTGATTCCGTACGTAATTATTTTCAGCTCTGGACGGAATTATTTTTAAGCCCCAAAAATTTACACATACATAATTTACGTTTACTGACAATGTGTGTCTAATCATGAGTTAAGTATAACATATTATATATCAAATTAAAGTACATTGGATGAACAATATAAATCCATATGCCTTTCTGGCTAATTTTATGTTATGTTTATGTTATAACAGATAATATGTACACGGAAAAAAGATAACTTGAAATTTTGAACAAAAATTTTCGACTTACGTAAGGCTTGTAACATAAATTGTTATCACAATACAGTTTCACTGCTCTCTTTGTGCAGGTAATCCATTTAGAAACACAGAAAAAGTAAGAAAGTTATGGTTGATCACACAGTTTGTTCACTGTTTACATATTACTAACATATCCTGTGTGTTTTCGGCCATTATGGCGATACGACAAAACACGATTAAAGATGAAGATAAATGTGCAAAAATCCCTTCAAACGCAAATAAAAGACATTGAAGCTTGTTGAAATTTGCCCAATTTTGTGTTTACTTCCATTCGAGATAAATTCTGGGCAGTATAAAATATCAGAATAGAAAGAAACAACGAAATAAATCAGCGTCTTTTAAAAGATCTTGCGGCCACAGCGGTCGGCCATTGCGTCTTTTAATAGATCTTACGTACGGAATCAGTTAAGATTATAGTGTGAATTTTTGGTATGCATTGTATAATTACCAGAATTGTATTATACGTACATCACACCTTCCTGGAAACATTTATTCGTAGAGAAACAATTTCTCTCACATTTTGAGATATATTCTCACCGGTCATATTAGGAATTATAGTTATTCCTGATATTTTCATCTGCGCAGTATTCTTGCGTTGTGAGCCTATTCTACGTTGCTCCTAGATGTATTAAAAAAAAAAAAAATTTTTTTTTTTTTCCCCGGGAGGTGTGGTAAGACTGTAAAGGGCAATTTTTACTATCTTGCAATATAATACATTTATATACTTATTATGTTCGCAAATATTTTGTAATCAAAGTATTTCCTTTTTAAGTGCTTAAGGAGAAGTCATTTTTGAGTTACTTCCCTTGAAAGTAGTTCCGTCATCTTCGATCGGACTCCGCGGACGAGTCTAGGCCTACTGCGATTTATTCTTTGGCTGGGTAGGAATAGATTGTTCTTGCTTCAGTATATCTATGGCCTGAATTTATACGTAGTGTTTGTATGAGTAGGACGAGTCTGTCTTATATATGGATATCTTTACATTTCTAAGTCGAACTATGTTGGTTGTCGCTAGAAAAGGTCAAAGGCTATGCAGCGGAAGTATCGCTAGCAAGGGGTGTGATTCATGGCTGTCATCCTGTCTGGATGCAGAATTTTGTGGTAGCAGGCCTATCGCCGAAAAAGTGATCTATAAGTCAATGGGGAAAAGTGATAGTCATTTAGACATGTTGTATGTACTTTACCCCAGTGTTTATTCTCTTTTTGCCAAGGAATGGCAAAGTTATATTTCGCATAGAAAGGTAAAACCACAATTTATTATGAACTTGGGCTTCGCCATCGTTGTCGATAAACAGATGCACAGTGGTACTTTTGAAAAGAATATTTATTCAAAGGAAGACGACATTCCTATGTATCAGCACTAGATTGTATGATATTATTCAATTACCTCTATGAGAGAAGCTATGAAGAAATGAGGACATTTAACGAATGACCAATTTTGGTCTGGGTCCTATAGTGAGTGAAACTCACGAGAGAAGAACAGCCATGTTGAAATTCATATACTTTGTATTTATCGAGTGAGAAAAAGGGATGCCTGTACTATCGCTCGATGAACCAAGAGATCACTGCTACATGTGAGAACCCATGTCTGGGATTCCTATATCTTTATGGAAAATATATATATTGAACTTTACGTGAAGGGATATTCACTAGACGAGGTTAGGTCTAGGAGCCTTCCTATATATTGGTTATGGTCTGACGTGCCCAGTCAGTAAAGCCAGATGATTTACATGATGGAACTCTGAATGCTTATTTACGAATGCTCCATTATGATATTTGCCAAGCATGAATGCTAACTTAAGATGATATTCCTGTGATCAACATTATGCTGTCTATGTCGACATTTGTTCCTGTAACCATACACGTACTGTCCAAGTGTGCGTCCCATTAAATGTTATAAAAAGACCACCGTAGTTCCAGTACTTCTTGAATTCGAACAGTGTGAGTATGAGTGATGTACTACCAACCTGTCAACTCTATCGAATCATTCTAAAATTCGCGTTCTGACATTCACATACACACTCATTGTTTACACTCACATTCTTGTCGGAGCCTCATCACGTTCCAGGACAAGATGACCTGTATGACCAAAACTGTGCTGGGTTTAATGAGTTGACAATCGTTACACTTTACTACACCAGTCCCAACATCTACATTTATCAACTGGTGGACATTCACGGTATTTAACAAATAAAGCGTGATTTAACAACTAGTAGCCAGTATGAGTTAACAACTAAACAGAGTTTAACATAGTCCCACCAAAAAACCCAAAACGAGACTCCGCTGTTTTTGAACACAGCTCAAAAACAGTACAGAATAAATACATCTCAGCATTTGAGATAAAAGCGTTCACACGCTTTTCTGTACTCTGTCACTCAAAATAGAAGGATATGTTTCTATTATAAAGTTAAACAAACCTCAGCTTAATCAGGTATACAAGTATTGTAACTCATAATCTACTTTGATCAAAAACATATTCCGAATTACTGCCCCTCTCATAGGATCACTCGTTACAGTGGAGCTTAAAGTTATCTCAAGGACTTCGTGGGGCAGCTTATGAAGTTTTTGCAAAAATGAGCAGAGGTGATCAGGAAAATTATGACATGCTAAAGCAGGCTCTTTTGTTAAGATATGAAAAGAATGCAGAATTTTATAGGAAAAAATTTAGGAATGCTAAACTACTGTCAGGTGAAACCTATCACCAGTTCTCTGCACGAATAGAGACATACTTGGAGAAATGGACTTCTCTGGGGAAAACCCAAGATCTTAAGGAAATGGTCCTTATAGAGCAATTAAGAGAGTCCATGGCTCCAGACCTGAGAAAGTTTCTCATGGAACAAGGTGCAGAGAGGCTGGGTGAGTTGCTAAATGTTGCTGAAAGGTATCAAGCAGCTCAAGCAGAGGTAACAGGTAATAAAAAGAAACAAGTGGATAACTTTAGGGCACCACAGAACTTTAATAAATTTGATCCTAGGGATCAAAACAAAGGTAAGCACCAGTTTGATAGGCCACGGTATGAAAATAAAAATAAATTCCCACAATTCGATGAAAGGAAATATGATGAAAGAAAATCTTTCAACCAAGGAAAAAGGTGGTGTAAGAATTGTCAGATGGACAATCATGACACTGACCGTTGCAGAAGGAAACCTGTGTATATGGCCACCCTTCAGGTCAGGTCGACCTCAAGACAGGAGGAGGATATTATGTTGGATACCACTCCAGAAGAGATGAGGAAGGCACAGGCTGGGGATAAAACACTCAAGCCTTGTTTCAGAAAATTGTCAACTTGTCATACAACTCCAGGCAAGGGAGATTTTTACATGAAAAACAAGTTGATATATAGGAAGACTGGAGCTAGATCCAAAGGTCAGGGACAGCTGGTACTTCCTAAAAGATATAGGGCAGACTTAATAAGGAGCCTACATGTGAAACCAGATGGGGGACCATGAGAAGATAGGTACCATCATTCAAAAGGTGGCTCACAATTATTATTGGCCCAAAGCAAGATGGGACATTGAGAATTTTGTAGAAAGGTGTAGCATAGCACATGAGGGAACACCCACAAGTGGGAACATGGATCAGGACCTGGACACGCCACGGGGCAAAATTAGGCCTGATAATAAAAAGAAAAAATAGATTTGATAAAGTGGACCAAATGGAATGGGAAGCCCCTTTTCACGGACAAGCTTCACTTAACTGTTTTACAATGGCCACTATGCGGAGAGTGCAAAAAGATGTCTTACCCCAGGATAAGCCGAACATCCCTCAATCGGACTTAAACAAACTGGAGGAAGAGGATGTAGAGAGGAAATCTCTCATCAAGAATTTTAAGTGGGAAGAAAGCCCCAAAAGAAAAATTGGTAGCGATCGTTTTGTGCATGATAATTCTGGGAGGAAAAATCATCACTATAGAGCTTCGAGTGGAAGAGACCATACCGGTGCATGGACAAATAGGTCCACACAATTAAAGGTCCACATGTAGCTTTGTTAAGAACGTGGACTGATGAAAAGGCAGAGGAAAACATTACATCTTCATACCAATATGTGAATGAGCTGACCACTCGTTTAAAAACTGGCTGGAAACTTGCCAATGAAAATTTGAAACAAGCCAGGAAGAAACATGCTGCCTATTATAACAGGAAGGCGAAAGACAGAAATTTGGCTGTGGGAGAGAAGGTACTGCTTCTTTTGCCCGGGAGTCAGAATAAGTTAAAAATTGGATGGCAGGGTCCATATACAGTTTTAGAGAAGGTATCTAGAACAAATTATAAGATAGATAAGAAGGGGAAAGAAAAAATCTATCATGTGAATCTCCTGAAGAAATATTTGGAAAGAGAACATCAGGAGGAGACACACTTGTTGACCTTGTCCATCGCCATGGAGATGAAAAAGGAACCACTTTCATCATTTGAGTATCCATTACACCCCTGTGAGACAGCAGCACAGGTGAAAATCAGTACACATTTAACGAAAACTCAGAAAGAGAGAGTGCAACAGGTTCTAAATAATCATGCAGAGGTGTTAACAGACCGACCAGGGCATACAAACCTATTGGAATATGATATGAAACTGATAGACCCCACACCTGTCTGTATGAAACCATATTCGATTCCGTTTGCTAAGGAGAAAGCTTTGAAGGAAGAGATAGACTATCTATTGAAGGAAGGAATTATTTCACACAGTGAATCTTCGTATAATTCCGGTGTTGTACTCTTAAGGAAGCCCTCTGGAGAACATAGACTCTGTATAGATTACAGGAGACTGAATGCTATTACAGAAGGACAGGTGGATCCATTGCCGGATACAAATCAGCTGTTTGCCAGACTAAATAAAGCTAAATATTTCTCAAAAGTGGATCTGAGTAAAGGATACTATCAGATTCCAGTAAAGCCTGAGGTTAGAACATACCTAGCTTTTAGTACCTCAGAAGGACACTATGAGTTTAATAGATTGCCATTTGGATTGAAGAATGCGCCTAGTGTCTTCTCTAGAATGATGAGAAAATTGTTGGATGTAAACATTTCGGAGGAACGTAACGAATCCCTGAGTTGCCTCTTTGATTGAGGATATTCCGAATGTTTCATACAGGATAATAAGAAGATTATGGGATCCACTACGAAAACTCTGCTATCACCAGGTATATGTTATCTCCTCATAACGTACATTTTGAGGGAAATATAATGTTCTCTGGACATGTCATTGCGCAGACTCAGAGAAGAGAAATGGTGAATACGGGTTGCGAAGCAGCATTAAGACAAGCACTCACACTTGCGGCTGTACAGTAACATAACCGAAATATATTATTGGTTGTAGAAGTCTGAGGCAGATTTCATGAGTAGTGCCTACTCTGAATGGACCCAACTACATAAAACCATGATAGCACCACAGCAGAGTAAAGTCAAGTTGACTTACATTTATCTATGTGTATATAGAATAAAGGACTGACATGGGATGTCTGTTTTAAGAGGGGAGGTGTCGTGAAATATTCTAATCCACATATATAAATTATCAGGTAAATATAAAGCCTAACAAATAAATTTAATAAAAGGAAGAAGAATGGTAAAGAACAGTGCTGTCACAATGACTGTACTCGAAATCCCCCTTGTTTTCTATTTCGTCGGCAAATTGTAACGCCTTCACGTTGATAGTAAAAGCCTACTGTATTATTACCCGCTTTCTTCAATGAAACGTGTGCTGTATTTCTTGGAAAAACAGTGAGATACGCAAGCTGAACAATGACCTAATTTTAATATTTCATTCATTCCATTTTATACACGGCGTAACTAAAGACAGATGGACTAAAGGATAGAGAGAAGGGAGAGGCATAAAGCCGAACACGTGCAACACTAAACACGCGTCGCGCGATACACAATTACTACTATCACGCGTGTAAGGCCACATGCACTAACTTTATTTCAAATCGACAGTGATAAAATTCACTACCCTTCCCAGAGTTAGGTTTTTAAATCCTGAAAAAACGCTTATTAGAAAAGATAACATTAGATGGGTTTACGTTTGAAAACATTACAGTACCCAGACAGCACATCTTCGAAACAGGAGGTAGAAGAAATTGCATATTTTGAACGCAGCCACTTAGCTCTTTTAAAATTGTATATTTGGGTTCCTTAGGGCTTGATGACAAAGAATATGTTAAGTGTTATGCAAATAGTCTAGGAATTAACAAGTTATAGCCAAAATAAAATGATGGTGCTGTCAGACAACACCCAAAATCAGAATCGCTCAGTGGTAGATTTTTTAAACCACCATTGTACGGGAAATGGGCCACAAGTTACATTTGAACTGATTGGCTGGAATGATATGTAAGGCTAAACACGATTAGTCGGACTATAAATGCTATCCTTGGTTTTTAGGGGAGACGTAGGAAGGTAAAATTTTTTCAAACACTTGTCGAAACGTGGCTCCATTGGCCAGACTCGCTGATATAATCACTTAGGAGCGTTAGTTCGAGACCACTAGTTCAAATAAGCTTGATGAAGCAACAGTGCGTTGAAGCCAGCTCATATTTTTGCTAAATAAAAGCCTGGAACATAAGCAGATGGGAATTTGTGCCAGTATTTGTGCCAGAATTCATTGCTAGTCAACGTATCTGTGTTTATTTCCATGAATTGTGGGACCGTGGTCTTGACGTTATTGAGCAGCACCTGGTCAGAGCTTTGCTGAATCCAGAGTCGGACAGCATACTCCTTGGTCCATTTAGCTATCAGTGAGGTGTCTCCAGAGCCCAGGGGAGAAATCGAGCAGAGGAGTCTTTTCCTGCCGCCATCACGCAAGATAAGCTGATGTGGCCAGCTGAGCTCAACATTATGTACCCCCATCTTAAAATGACAGTGTAAAATACAATTAAGAGGGGAATTTAATTGTTTTAATATCAGGAACTGAGAACATCTCCAATACTAGTTCCAATAAAGACAAACTATTGAAGTCATGATGACAAATACCAACAGAGCTTGAACAAAAACAAAACCAGTATTACCTCATATTACTACTACACAACTGACACACATAGGATACTTTTAATAATATATGTCACTACAATATTCATATTGATAAATTCTGTACATATAACTTGTAATTAAAATTGATTGTGATTCCTGGTTCCCTTTGTATTTTAATCAGGACACATATACATTCATGACAGCAATGAATACATATTGTTATTTGAAAAGTTATCAGTGACTCCTTTAAGATATCATTGTAGAGTGTTTTATGTATGTGAGTGTCACAGTGTTGTCAAGTGTAGTGGAATAAATTAAATTGTTTATCTGTCTGTTATTGTTTTGACTTACACTTCATCATACACATACCCTAGACATATAACGTAGTCATCACACTATTCCAGAATAATTCTGACTGAGGTATACATATGTGGCAGCAAGTAAGGTTATATATAATACACTACTCTTTTTAGATATATATACCTTCACAGCTGATCTCAGTCAGTACACTAAGTCCCCTATAAATATTTATAACATCCCACTTCACCACAACCAGGATAGTGCCAGATAAGAGACTGGTCTTATAAGAAATACCCCCTTCTCTGAAAAGAGTAAGGATGTATAGACATCAAAGTGGGGTCAAGCTATGTAAGTTCTCAGAGAAGATGATGATGTACTCTGAGTCCCTAACTGCTACCTCTTGAGATCCCAATTTGATTTGGCTACGGGTCTAGGGGCATGTCTTTATTATGACGGTGTACTCTCCATAGAAAAAAAAGCGAGTTGCGTGATACTGTGGTTTCCGGTGCGCCTTCTGGCCCAGTATCTATGACTTTAGCACCTGTTCAACGGGAGAGTGGGCTCATCCCTAATCTGTTTATGTTCCCAGTAGTAGACTATTCGCAAGCAGCCTGGGGGTGTCACTGCTCTGCGCGGACCTTGTTTACCGAGGCGGCGTCCGAGCTCGTATGGTGAAAATATGGTTGTGTTATCTTCAAAATAGCCCTGTCTTTCCCATGGCTTTTCTGCCATCCTGCAACTTTGAGTTAGGGAGTTCTGAGCTCCAGTCTCTTTCCCAGGCATTTTATCCTGGCCTGGCACGCATACAGAGGACCCCACTTCTGGTTCTAAGTTAGCAGTTGGGGATAGGTGGGGTAGCACACTGTGCATTCCCCGTCATCCAGGGGGCTCTAAAACTATGCAGAGCTTGCACAATGCTGTGCTCTGGTTCTGGGCTCTCCCAAGGAATCCTCATGTCCTGCACAGAGCCACTTCCAGATACCCACCACCTGCCAACCCTCCATTGTAGAAATCTCCTGCATGCGGCCATCCAGTCAAGAGCCAGTATTAAGTCTGGTGCCCAAGTGATCCTCCAAGCTCAGTGTGCAATGCTGGGTTCTCATCATGCTGCAACACAGGGGGGATTGTGATGCTCAGCCATCTCTCTCAACTCTGCACCGATAAGTGACATCGGGGACTTAACTGTGCCTCAGTACTGGGAGGCCCCGTTTCCGGGTACACCACACACAGCCAATTGAGGCAACGGTCGCCGTGGGCGTGTCTTCAGTGGGGAAGTTGTGGAGTCTTCCTGTCCATGTTCTTGCACATCCTAACACTGCCCGCAAGACATCGGAGGTTTGGAGAGTGGCCTTCTCTGCTTTTTTGAGCCGGGGTGGGCTCCCCGGGCAAGTCTCGATGGGGATCTGGACGTGTCCACGCGCCAGTGGGCCCAGCATCGGCCGCATCTGATGGAGGACTTGCTCTGCCAGGTTTGATGTGGATTTCCTACCGCCCCGGGTAGAAGCCAGAAGTGTACTGTGCCAGCTCTGGGGGAGATAAAGGGGGTGTTTCTGCGTCTCCTTGTGATACGTAGCCAAGGTAGGGCTCACAGTGCTCTTTCCCCACCACCAAATTGCCTGCTGGTTACGCCGAGTTCTCCGAGGCTCTAGGCATGTGACCAAGAGTTGAAGGCAATAGGATCGTCACGTCCTGAGTCTCTGTGCCTGTACGATGGGTTCCGATCTTCAGGGAGCAGTCCACACTCGTTCCCACTCCCAAGACTTGTTCAGTATCTATCTGGCTCCTTCCCACCCACAGAGGGCGTGTACGGTGTAGTGCACCGGTTTTATTATCGAGGTTTGCTCCTCTAGATCCGTTGTGTTTAGCCTGAGGATTCGCACCCTCAGTTACCAGGACTACCTCGAGGAGGGTGTGGCTCTTCACCACGCACAACGATCTTGGGGTATGAGAGGTTTTGCTAGGCCAAGAGACTAACACAGCAATGGTCGCTCCTTTCAAGAACAAGAATTCACTAGGCCTAGGGTGAAGCAAGGGGGGAAACCCACTACCCACAACACCAGCACATCATACCCCATATCTGTAAAAGACTTTGCCCCGTATTTATTATAATTAATGATTAATTTCAAACAGAACTTCAACTTTAATAAAATTATTTAAGCAAGGCTGTGTGAAGGGTTATATACAATTTAATGGTCCTGAACCTCAATCTTTTTGGTCAGGACTTTTCAGAATCGAGAAAATGCTTATTTACATAATCAAATAAATATTTTGGAAAATCTGTTCCATTTATGAAAAAGGGTCACTGGAATGCATACACACAGAGTTCCTGTTCATATTATTGATACTGATACTAGTCCTACACTGTAAGGTCTGATACTTTCATCATACCAAGGTGTTTAAGTTTTCTTGGGTGAATGAGTTTGGATGAACTGACAATTCCTTTTTAAAGGACTTATTTTTTTACGGCTACTGCTGCTGTTCTTTCAATGGTAGTCAAGATCACCAACTTTGTGACTCCTGGCTGAGAAGATGGGGTCTGGCTCCAGGTATATGCGGAGCTCTCAACTCCCACACGCTCGTCTTCTCATATGAATGTAGCCACGAGGTAAATTCGTAATATAACATGGAATAGAAGGACAACCCATTCCATGTAGCAGTCTGCCTCAATCAATTCACTCCTAAACAATATTAAAACTTACCATGGTCAGTTATTAGTGCCAACAAGTTGCACCAGACCTTGAATTCCGTTGTCTACAATCAGTTTCATGTAATCATTTTTTCTCTGTGTTCATTCGAGGTTTTGGTCCCTCGTCCATGTTTGGCTTCCATACAATAATCATGGCAAGTACAACACAGCCTGTGACCCATTGATTACTTCATTCTAACCTTCCCTATATGTTTATCACATGATCTATGAACAGTGTGTCACTCCAGAAGAAAATACTAAATTAAACCGATACTAACACTTACTGGTCGTAACTGTGCCATATTTTCAAACACTATACACCAATTTTTCAATTCGAACAAGCCTGCACATTCCTACTTAGGTCAGCGTGACACAACACATCCCGCCGGCAGTTTGCATTTTCGAATTAATATGGCACACATTGGCTTTTTTACTCACAGGTCAAATATTTAACAAAATATGCAAATAAAATTATCTCTCTTACCCTCAGGTAAATAAGTTCACACACACACAAGCTGACTGGCCGTAAAAGGGTTCTTAGCACTGCTCTCACAGTTCAAACGGCAAAGGCTTGGTCCCAATGTCTTTTTAGAATACGTCAGCTCGGCGTGGTGTTTATGATTCAATGGCGGAAAATCACAAGCGGTTGTTACTATTTATAGAATTTCACCCAACCAATCAGATGAAAAGTCAAAAAGTTAATTTTTGAGACTAGTAATTTATGCGGTTCTAAGCATGTCTGTTTAATCTGACCCAATTTGAATATTTTATATTATAGTTATGTGTGGACCGATTTTAATTATCAAAAGTGATAATTAAACGGCCAATTAATCTCTATCGTTCTATATAGCTTTCCCTTAGTTATTCCTTTGCATTTCAATCTGGGTAATTTTTAAGTAATTAAATTGGGCAATACCCTGATGTGAAAATATCACTAAATTAAATTTTTCTACGTTAATATAATCTTTATGTTTATGTGTTTAGCAATATCCCTGTCATAAGAGATATCCCTTTCAGTTTAATTATCTTTAGTTATTAAGAAATAAATTATCTACGTTCGGTCAAAAACACAAAATAGGCATTATTTCCCCGTTAACCAAAATTTTCTTATCACTACAAGAAAAGGAAACGATTTTATTGGTTATTAAATTTGTACTATGCTCTTCCATAAATTTTGGGGTGGGCGGTAACTTTTGACTTTTTTTCTAGACAAATTCAAATTACACTAGATACATTATTGGCGGGGCATTTAACTGGTCCCGCAGACAAATTTCAAATACTGTAGTTAGTTATAGATTTAAAATACGTTAACTAGTTTTTGAGAGGAAAATTTGAGTGTGGTGTTATACGGATTCAAAATTTTTACGACATCATTCTCACCTCTGTATCCAGTTCACTTCTCCGTGTGTTTTTTGGGATACCTCTGCCTCTCTTTCTCTGTGGATTCCAGAACAAGGAGTGTAATTTGTCGTTTCTGCAGTTTTCCTTTGTTCACACAGAGTGAGAACATTCCAAGTGCCAATCATAGAGATTTTTCTAGACGTAAAAAGGTTAGTCGGCAATCCAGACTCCTTTCGGCTTTCTCTGGGTTGCTTCATTTCCAGAGGACCTTCTTCTGTCTTGGGCGGCTGAATTGATTTATATTCTGTATTTGACTTGTCCATGTTTGTTGAAGTTTTTTTCGTAAAAGTATTTTACGGAATGGGGTAACCAGCCAATGCCCAAACCTCCTTTGACGCTTTATTCGACATGCGTGGTAGGGTACAATGTTACTATTCTTTGCTCCCCTTTCGGGCCCCGGTAACACACGGGTGAACGCATTCAATGCCCTACTCATTTCATTTTCATTATAATACATTTTTTTTAACTGTTCTGAGAGTAATTCTCTATATTCTTACACAGGACTTCATGTGAAACAAGTTGCTGCAAAATGACTGCTGTTAGAGCACTTAACGCTTTGTCAAAGGCTTCTTGCAAGGAGGCCAGCTGTACTAGTGGCCTTTAGCTTCTTGTGCAGCATAACAGGAGCGTGTATGTATTATGGTTACAGAAAAGATCATTTAGATAGTAAAACTGCCTCTGCGTTTACCCTCAGACGTTGACTTGAATATGTTCAAAGAAAGCAGTGGTCATCTTGAGGCTGTTGGGATCTCCGTACAGTTTTTCCAGGAATGGTGCTGATGATAGCTATATGTACTTTCTCTGTTCCTCGTATGTTGGACATCTTTGAAATAGATATTCAGCAGTCATTTTATAGGTGCCAAGTTACACTCATCAGTTGTTCCTAGCTTGACAAGCTGTATACAAAATGAACATTTTAAATGGTGTCTTATCTTTCTTCTCGCCATTCTTAGGTTAGATCATCAAATGGTGGTGATGCTAGAACAAAATTGGAAGTTGGAGGAAGCAAAAAGGCTGGAAAAGTAACAATCACAAAAACCTTTGACTTTGCTGGAGAAGAAATCTTCTTCTTCTTCGTTCGTCCTGAAAAGGACGTTGGTTGCGTTGTGTCCGTTTACAGCGAAGCTGCGATATTTGCGCCTTTCATCCGACACATCCGACTTCAGCACAACATTTTTGGGACCGGGTTAGCCTTCCCTCTTTGATCCCTACTCACTCAGCCAGACTGCAGTGATGCAGCCTGTTTCCAGGACCACCACTTGAAGGTGGAGTTGGGTCTTGATCAGCTCTGGTTCGCTGACCCTGACGCAAGCAATCTAGCTATGGGTCGCTGACTGCATTCCTCACTGTTGACGCGTCTTAGGTCCCGGAGAAGAAATCAAGTGAGTGTATCGACATGGTGTACTGTGCTACATGATTAACTTTGAAGATTTTTTTGTATTAAGTAAGAAAAAGAAAGAACATGACTACTGCATCCTCTGGCGTGTCGTACAAGGTGACTAATGTGAGGTTGTGTATGAGGCTGGCTAACTCATCATAATTAGGAGATATATATATATATATATATATATTTATATATATATATATATATATATATATATATATATATATATATATATATATATATATATATATATATATATTTTTTTTTTTTTTTTTTTTTCCCTTAACCAGCGGCACTTGGGCTTTCAGCCCTTCGGCCCAATGACATGTCATTGCGAGGCTGGGGAACCTGAGGACTTTCCTTCCAACCCGGTCAGGAGCTTCGCTCCTTCCCATCCACAGAGGGTTTATCACAGGAGCCGTTCAGGTTATTCAGTCAAATTTCCGGCCGTAAACATTTCTTCAAACGCTGACGCCCGGGTTTGAACGATGAACACCTGGTCGCCAGTACAACGCCGAAGCCATTACACCAGCGCGGCTCCCATATATATATATATATATATATATATATATATATATATATATATATATATATATATATATATATATATATATATATATATATATATATATATATATATATAGGTAATTTCCTATCTTTCGTACCTTTTTGCTCCGCAGTGAATATGTATAGATAGGTGTTGTTTCGTAGCGCTTAGGGTTAGGATTAGAATTAATAAATAATAATAATAAATTCTTTAAGCGCCAAACACGGCGCATAAGGCAGAAACCAGTGCTCTCCAGGTTGTTCGTTGTGACGCCACTCCTCTTAGCTCTTGCACATTATTTAGGCCCAACGTAGGATTAGAATTAGGGTTAGGAATAGGGTTTGTGTTAGTGTTAACCATAATACTAATCCTAACGCTAACTGCTACGAAACAACACCTAACTATACATATTCACTGCGGAGCAAAAAGGTACGAAAGATAGGAAATTACCGTTTTCAATTCCAAATAATATGAAACACTGCCGATATGAGAAAATGGCATCACATTTGTCAAATCATTGTAAATAGGAACAATCGTAATTATGCTTATACGTTAAATAAATAAATTAAAAAAAAAAAAACAAACAAAACAGACAAACAAACAAAAGCAAGAAGAAACTCTGAACAAGAATTACGGGTTTGCTTATGATGAGCTACATTTTGCTCTAACAAATATTCTTTATATGGATTTTCACCATAAAAGGATATGACGTCATGACTTTTAATTATATGCACGCAAACGATATGAAAATGATATCAGAAGTCAAGAATCGTCTGCTATGGGCTAATTCTCTGTCTGTTCTTCAAGGTGTAAGGACGCATTTTTGTGATGCTCCTAATTTATACATGTGTCCGCTACAAGAATCTTATATTATCTTTCCCCTACTTTCACCCTATTTTCGTCCCGTATTCTTCAGCAGAAAGAATTTTAAAGCTAGAGAAATTTTGGACCGGCTTTCACCCATCGTTGATTAAAAGTAGGCTACTTACACGTCCCAGTGAGAACTCATGAGCTAGCTTATGCTTTAATCGTGAACTGCATGATGTGGGAATGTGATCTTTTATTTTGAGTGAAGGTAATATTCTGTAAAAAAAATCATTTAGTTTTAATTTTCTTGACAGAAATGTGGGCAGCAGATCATCCAGCCGAGATAAAAGTTACATATTGGTAGATATTATTTCCGATTCCAAAAACTCTGAAAATAGATATGATTTTGTCAGAGTAATATTTAGAGCTCAGTGTTTCTAAAGTATATTCCCACAGCTCCTTGGTTACCTAACGAGAGTGTAGAGGAACCAGAGTATAGTGTTTCATTCAGTATAGTTAACTGTAATTCATCGTTATCCAGTGCATGATCAGATGGCTGAGTATCATGTCTCACCAGAACCTCTTGTTACTGTTGGAGTTGCGAAGTTACATAGTTGTCATCAGGAAAAAATAATGTGCAACTTTATTGTTAAGGCTTTGCTATTATATGGGGTTGAGACATGGAGATGTATAATCAGCCTCAGTAATGAGCTTTAGAACATAAGCCCCTACTAACAGTAGATCATTGAGTTAGATGTGAAGTTCTCAAAATGAAGAATTATACTAAAGAATAAAGCAGACAAAAAACAAATACTGCTGGGAAACACATGGAAATGAATGGGTCACATGAATACAGTCTAGTATGGCTAGACACTTACAGGGCTGAAACCCAGGAGACAGATTTGAAAATTACCACTTTGGAACGTGGCAGCAGACTGGGCACCAAACTCAGATCCACCGGAATAAATTGTTGGATAGCAAAACAAATGGCTCAAAACTGAAGTCAGTAAAGAACTGTAGCAAAGTTCATCGGTTTTGCTGGAAGCACAGGGCATTAATTCAAAACAGTAGGAACCAATTTCATTATGTCATTAAAACATGAAACAATATAAATCAAATTTGTTTTAACGTGTCATTGATATATGAAACAGCAGCCTCTGGGTCAGGTTTAGTTTTAACTTGTCACTGATATATAAAACAGTGTGTGGGTCAGGTCCAACTTATATTTGTCAGTGAAATAGGAAACAATCTAAAGGCCAAACCAACTTTAACTTATCATTGAAAAATAAAACAATTTATGCATCAAACTCAGGTTCAGCTAGTCATTGAAGTATGGGTACTATTTTTCTTTTTTTTTTCACTTTGAATAGATGTATCTCTGTATACTGGTTTATGGTCACTTACTATTATATGTACAAGACACTGTTGTAAACAGCCCATATGATCAGTAACAATTGGTTTCCCTTTGAATTTAGTGTTTCATTTCATAATTGCTTTGTCACCAGCTATTGCTCAACAATAATGGGAAGAGAAAAATTAGAGACTCTGGTACACCTGGTGAATTCAACTCAAAGAGAAACATTAGAGACTCTGGTACAACTGGTAAATTCATATCAAAGAGAAAGATTAGAGTCTGTGGTACAACTGGTAAATTCATATCAAAGAGAAAGATTAGAGTCTGTGGTACAACTGGTAAATTCATATCAAAGAGAAAGATTAGAGTCTGTGGTACAACTGGTAAATTCATATCAAAGAGAAAGATTAGAGTCTGTGGTACAACTGGTAAATTCAAAGAAAAGAAGAGGGTGTCGGAGCAAAACTGACCATATGGCATGGGTAGAGATTGATAACATGGATGATTCAAGGCACCAGAGACTGTAGAAAATGGAGAGCTGTCCCATCATGGAAGGTGTAAAGGATCTTCTTGTAAAGAGTGTTAAGTGTATTTCAACATTCTCAGCTCGGTCAGCCATACTGCCTTATCCATTATTTGAATTCATTCCCGCATAATGTGCCAAAATAAAGCTTAAATGTGTTTACTTCTGTCATGTTGTCTTTAATCTCAGGGTGACAAAAGAAGTGGATGCTGATTCCAAAGAAGCCAAGGCAGAACAAAAGAAACAGGAGAAAGCTACTCAGGAACAGTTAGAAAGCCCAGATCAGTCAAGTCCATTGTCCATGGGGTAACACTTTTCAAGTGATCTACTGTGTTATTTTCTGTACTAAATATGAAGATAATTAATATTCTATCTATGCATTTTCCCAGGGTTGTCTGAGGAGACAAAGATAGAATAAGATTTCTGCTGCCTCAGACGTGTTGTAAGAGGTGGCTGATATGAGATTGTGCATGGGGCTGGCAATTTCATGTAAAACAAATATCCACCAAAACTGCTGCTGCAAGCACACACAAATGATTTGTGATGCAGGCCTCCTGCATGGGGCCAGCTGTAGTGATGGCTTCTTGTTACATGAGGAGCAAAAAGGGAAAGAAGCAGCAGAAAACATCTTACTGGATGCTACATAGCGTTGTCCTTTTGTTTGTTATGTGCATCTCATCTGAAATATGACTTCAGTAGACATATTTCTAGTGTAACACTGTATGATCACTAACACATAAGTAAAATCAGTTATGAGGGTGACATAATAAAGACTCAACACATCTCTATATATTTCCTACTAAGGCTTGTGGTATTCTGACAGATAATTCCTACCTGCATGAAAACATTAAAAAAAAATATCACAAACTTTACATTTAACTTTTTTCTTTTTCTTTCAATCTTTACAATCTGATATCAAAGCTTACAACTTCTTTTTGTCTCTGTAAACTTGGGGTCCATGGTGTGCCGAGAAAAAACTGGTGGCTTTGAAGCGAGTAGTGCATCATACAATTCCGGATTAGTTCTTCTGTAAAATCTAGCTGACCATATCTAGCTGATCTTCCACATCTGGTTGTTTTTTCTGCTAGTCTTGAAATAAAATGTAAGCATCTACCTTAGCAATATCCAGAAAATAAAAAAAAGAGTTATCCAATATTTATTGGTCTTTCTCAAAACATTGTACTTGTTAATTGGCTGGTCACTCTTGTCCACTACTTTCATAACTAACTACAGTATAAGCTAAACCAAATGGTCCATTTGCAGTGATCCTACCTAAATAAACATCAAAGTATATCCACTAACAGCATCAGCAAGAACCAATTATTTCATCCCCCATTTTGTTGGCTTGTCTCTAATATACTGTCAAAAAGAAAACACCCTTTTCTTATATATATTTTCTTATATTCTTTCATAAAATTACAGTTTGAAGAAGTCAATGGGTCTCAAAAACTGCTTTGTTTTTTCTCTGGTGCTTACCTCTGACAGTAGCTGACTGGGAACCCTCTCAGGCAAAAAAGGTGGAGGGTTGGAAGGTGGGCCTTCATCAAGTCCATCATAACCAAAACATCTGCAAGAAGAACAATTTAAAATTAATTTTTACAGATCAACAATAGAATTAAAAGTTACAGTTTAGTGTACACAGGAAAATTGACACACATTACATTTTCCGTACAAAGGAATACTGTCAATCATATGATGTAAATAATAATTTTTAAAAGCAGAGACACAGGGCAAATGAGGTCAGAAAAATCAGCTGATTCAGAAGTTACGTCAGATCCACTTTATATTTATTTCCTGGTGCCATGAGTTCTTTGTTAACTGAAAGGTGAAATATTTGTTTCTTTTTTTCAAAAACTAACAGAAAACAGCTATACTGACTACAATAGCCCACTAAAACGACTGTTTTACTTCTTTTCAAAATCAGCTGTCATTTCGTTAACGAAGTAACATTACATTTACGGCTTGTGATCTGAGTTGTTCTGAGCTGCATTTTCGCCATCCAACTCATCAGATGTTTCCAAGTCCTCTGAATAATCATCACAACAGGAATCTACATCACTAGATGCATTGTAGTCATTTTCAGACTGCATTTTGTTTACGACCTGTTAAGTCGAGTTGATCGGAAAAAATTCAAAATGGCGGACGGACAAATTAGGTGTTTACATTTTTCTGCGTGTAATTTCAAAGTCAAAATAAGTGAAAGCTGTATATTTTTTAGCACATATATAATTTTTAACATGTATTCTTAATATAAAACATAGATTTGAAGTCAAAATTAAAAAAATAAATGTGCTTTTTTTACTTCAAAAGTCATCGTTCCGTTTGGAATGATTTTTTTATATATCCGGTCTGAAGAGTGTTAAACCCCTTACATGAGCATAATTGCAGGAACTGTACCCATCCTTATGAGACAGTTCAGCACATGCTGCTGACTTGCCCAGGACTCGCCACAGAAAAAAAAAATTGCTATTGCTGAGCTGCCCAAGAAAACACTCTTTACAGCACCACTTGACAGCAACAGATCACATACAGATTTTTCAATTTGGCATTGGCTGGGAAAGAGAGATGAGCTCAGCAGCACTATTTAAACAACAACCACCTTATACACACACACACACATACGCACACAAACACCACACTCTTTTTATAGTCTTGCTTCAATTTAGTCAGAGATTTTCCAGATGGTGCCAGAATAATTTTTGCTGTGTGAAATAGGAGTGTTTAAAGGTGTTCAACATTATTTAACAAAATCTTACCAGTTAAAAAATCTGGTATGGAAAATTTTGTACTTAATTATTTTATGTCAGCTGAGTTTTACTGTAGCTATTTTATTGTATGTACCCCTAAAATGTTTTGAGGCTGGTGCAAAAGTACATGTACATTTTGTCTAAATTTATTTATTCATTATTACAATGTAATTAATACTTACAATATAGACTAACTACATATATAGAACTAATACATTACATTATTAACAAACAGATAAATGTTAAACACTTCGGTGCTCAAACTGGCCCTCATCATTGTTCACACAATCTTGAAATCTACCTGCCATGCCAACAAGACACATTGTTACAAAGTTCTCAGTTTTAATCCATTTCATTAAATGCTTCAATGAAAAAAAAAAAAAAACATGCTAATAAAAACTGTAGATAAAGAAGTTTATGAAATATGTGATAATAAAGTAAATATCTGCATCCGAATAAAAAAATAAATAAACTAAACAACAATAATAAATAAAATTATATATTATAGTGTTTACCTACTTTTTCATAAGGGTGCTGGGTTCGATTCCCAGTAGAGGAAATTTAATTTCAGAAACTTTGATCCAAATGATGTCATACTCCCCCTTGGTCTACTGGGTAGTAAGATCGGATGCCTAGCCTTCTAGGATACGGGTGAAAAAAATAAGAGGTCCGTTTGCAAGTTGCTGTAGGGCCACTGCCCTGGCAAAATTTAAAAATTATAAACCTACCCACCACAAAAATATTTATAGATTGTGTGATTTCTGTATACACACATAGGGATTCTTGCCGGTGCTATAAAGTTCATACACTGTGCTGAAATCCTCCTTGTGTGACCTAAGGGAGGAGATCGGAGCACTGATGGAGTTGTCCGTGTGCAATGAAGATAGCCCTTAAAACCAACCAGACCAAACAAAACCTACTATTGCACCACCCTGTATTATTGAACACACACATCACCCCAGAAATAAACAGCAAATTCAGTGCACTGTTTAATTGTACGCAATAGAAGTATTGTGTATTATTTACTTTAAGAAAAGACATCAGTTAACTAATATACTACATTTTGACCTTCTATTTTCAGTATGTAGTAATGTAATGTACCTCTTATGTAAACTTCTTGTTTTCAGTGCTGGAATCAAAAGACCGGCAGTTGGTGGACTGGGCATGGTGCTGAACAAGATCAACAAAAAAAACAAAATGGGGACTCTTGTAAGTTGATTTCAGTCATTTATTACATGCTTTTTGCAAGGGAAATTTTGTGTGTGTTTCATTTAAAGAGAACTGTAGATTTTAGATGCCTATAGGAATAAATGGATGCCTGCGTTGAACAGAAGGACTGAAGTGGTATGACAAAATCACTCATGTGGAACTAATGACGAGAACTAGGCAAGTGTCAGTGGAACAAGACATGAGAAGAAGACTCTGGGGATGGATAGGGCACACATTGAGAAAACCTGTTGATAGCATTACCAGACAATCCTTGTTCTGGAATCCCCAGGTTAAGAGAAGTTAGGAAGACCAAAGACGCACATGGAAAAGAGAGCTAGAGACAGACATGAAGAAGACATGACAAGACCTTGAGCTGATGGCACTGGACAGAAAGACTTGGCTTAAGTTTGTTAAAAGCCTATGCTTTCTTTGGCAGTTGAAAGGTGAAGACGAAGGTCTCTATTGACCCCTGACTCTTCATAGACATATTTTTAAATATAGGTTGAAACAAAAATACCAAATTGCTTAGGGCAAAGGTTGGCAAGCTATCTACCAGTAGATAACTGGGGAAGATTTGGTTGTTCTGTACGTGACGGGGTGAAAAGAAAAAAAAAGATTATTTTAATTAGAGAAAGTATGACTATTCCCTCTCTCGCTGGCATTTAGAAGCATGATATTCTTGATATTACAGGTACGAAGCAGCCTTCACTTTTATCAAGAGTGGTAATGCTAAGAGACATTGTAATATTGATTTTCCACCAAAGTCTGCAGACAAGATATCAAAGTATATCTTTGGAGATCTAAATGTTTCTAAAGTATATCCCCACAGCTCCTGGGTTGCCTACTGCTGGCTTAGGTAAGGTCAAGGATCCCGTTTCACGTCCATTGAGGCATATTGGGAATATGGTGTTAGGCCCATATTTTCTTGACCATCGGCTCACTAGGGGTGATGTGGTCAGCATCACGCCGGCTGCCTTAACCTTCCCAGAGTTGCTCTGGTACCCAGTTCATGAGGCTGGGTCGACCCCGGAGCCGTTTGAGGTCTAAAAAATCCCACTTCAACTGGGGATTGAACCATGGACCACAGTGCTACCGTGACTCCACAGACCATAAGCTACACAAAAACAAGGTAAACAGAGTTGCCAGACATGCCTGACTAGAGATTAATAATAATTAAAAAAATAAACACCAAAACCATGAGCAAAAAAAAAACCAAAAAACAATGAAACAGTTAAAGACAAATTTTTAAGATAATATAAGGTTGTGTAAGTCAAGTCCTAATATAACAGATGGATTTTGTTTTGTAAGCTGAATGGGGCGCTTCGCCAAACCGAGAAAAACTCCCTTTTAATAGAATGTAGCGAATATTTGTTGTCTTTTATTTATTTGTTTTGTTTGCTGCTGATGTGAAGCCCAGTTTTTGCTGCTGCTGCTACTTTTAACTTGTTTGTCATTTCCTGCATGTCATATTGTTTATCTGATAGAAGACAAAAAGCTACAGAATCAAGGTCATCTAGTTGTATCTCAAATATCTTGTATTTCTGGTCTCCTGCTTTATTTGTTACATTACCCAGTTCTTAACCATGAAGAATATATGGGTGAAAGGAGACACCCGTGTCTGATTCCACTTTGTAGTGTAAAGAATTATAAGAGTCAGCCTTTGTGGACAATACATAAATAATCTCTTGATAGACATTTTGAAAGATTTTAATACTTTATTCTGTGATGTCTCTTGTCTCAGTATTTTTTATAATGCCATGTGGTCTTAACTATCAGATGTTTTCTCATAATCTATGTAGATGTTATGGAGTTGTCTTTCATTTGACTGCTGTATAATGATCCTGACTTTTGCTATCTTTACTGTAAACAATCTTCCGTTTTAAAACATTATGTGATCTTCGCTGAATTTTCCATCATAATCCTGTGTTTATAGTTTTACTTCACTTTGGTCAGATTTTTTCCAGGCACTGCCAGAATTATTTTTGCCATGCTAGATAGAAGTGTTTAAAATTCTTTGATGAACTTACCTCTTAAAAAAATATAGAATGGAAAAATTATTTTGTTTCAGCCAGTCGTACTATAGCTTTTTTACTACAGTTGTTCACTCAAGTTGTGTTATGATATAATTGCTAGTATCATTATGAGTGTTCTTTTCTTCTTAAAATCTACAAGGAAAAGTCTAAAATAGACTGGAATACATTCAAGAATAAAGAGGGCATTGAAGAAGATCTGAAGATTTATAACAAGGGAAAGCAGGGGTATGTATATTTTTTTCAGCATCTCAGGATGAACTGATGTATTCATAAATGGTTGGAATCAAATGATTACAGTTTGTGTGAAATGTAAAATCATACAAATATGTTTGCAACAAATATTGTCAAAGTTGGAGGGAGACAAAGATGTCAAAATAAGGATGGAAAAGGCAAAAAGAGCATTGGGAAATATATGGAAATCAAAAGAAATCAAGTCCGATACAGAAATAAGTATCTTCACCTCAGATATCCAGTCAGGCCTATTGTATGGCCCTGGAACGCAGAGAATTAAAAAAAGAAACCAAGCAAGATGTTACAGACTTTCATAAATGGGCGCTGGAGCAAAAAAAGAAGCATTGAAATGGTACGACAAGTTCACTAATGTGGAAGTGATGACAAGAACCAGGCAAGTGACAGTGGAACAAGAGACGAGACAAAGATGCTGGAGATGGCTAGGACACACATTCAGGAAACCTGTTGATAGCAGTACCAGGCAGTCTTTGTTCTGGAATTCACAGGGTAAGGGAGGTAGAAGATATCAAGGAACACATGGGGAAGAGAACTGGAGATAGCAAATGGCATGGGGCTATAAGGCCCAATCTCCTTGGGAAGGTGAAGAAGGATGTTGATGATAGCAGTATTTGAGATCAGTAAATGGAGACTGCCTCATGTAGTTTTTTTTTTGTTTGGGGGGGGGGGGGGGGGGGGGTTGTCTCTTAGGAGACAAATAAGACGACTGCTGCTTCCTCAGACATGTCATTTAGAGGTGACTAACATGAATTTGTGCATAGAGCTGGCAGACGCATCTTGTAAAAGATATTGCTACAGAAACAACTTCTGCAGGAGCATGTACATTGATGCAGGCTTGCATTAAGGAGGCCAGCTGAAATGGTGGCTCCATACTTCAGAAGAAACAGAAAGGGAAGTGGTGATGAGGAAATGGAGACTTGTCTTCCTTGGAGCAAAGTTCATAACTGTTTCCATAAATAACCGTTCAGTTGCAAATATAGATTTTACAGTTGTTTAACAATGAATTCTGCAACATTCACCAGTACCAAAGATTGATACACGATACACATCAAGCGCTCTGTTTTCTGACCCTGCACAAAACTGTTCTAATCTACTGGATACTGAACCATCAACTCATGTGACCATGTCACATGGTAGAGTTATCCACAACTGTCACACTTCACTTCTTTCTGATTTATCAAATTCTGATAAACATTCACAGAATAACTCATCAGGGCTACACCTTTCACATTCCATTGTTATCTGCTCATTAGTAAACATGACCTTGTTTCACCTCATACTGACAATTTTCGATTTATGAATTTATAAATTATCTCCCTTTAGTTAAGCAAATGAAATTTTATATATTTTTTTGTGTGTGAGGGATTCTAAATGTAGTAAAAATGTTCAGTCATGAATATGAAAAATCTACATCTGGATGAAAACCCAAACTACCTAGGCATTATCTTTGATTGTCGCTTGACTTGGAAAACCCAGATTGAACGAGGCAGGACAAGAGCAAGGCAGAGAATGGCAATCATGAAAAAACTTACTGGCATTGCTTGGGGAGTGGATGAGAAAGTATTAAAGAAGCCATACACTGGGCAGGTGAGACCAGTCTTAGAATATGGCATTGCAGCACGGTCAACAGCAGCTAAGTCAAACTTTGATAAAATAAACAGAACCCAGAGCTAACCTATGAGAATCATAATGGGGACATGAAGTCAACACCCATTGAAGAGTTGGAAAAGATTACATACCTCCAGGCAATGGAGGATAGAAGAGGTAGCAGAGCCCAGCAACAAGCCAAGAAATTCAGGAGGCTGGCAGACCACTCAATGTACCAAAGAATAAATGGAAGGGGAAGATTGAAGCGAAGCAACTTTGTTGAAACAGTCATAACAAAGATGAGAACAGCCCCCATCAATGCAATAGCAACAGCTATGCCCAACTACACTGCTCACAAATCCATGCATGCACAGATGGATCAACAATAAATGCAACAGAAGATGGGCATGGTAGTCATCTTTCTGAGCTTAAGCAATGACACACAGAAAAAGCTGTCACAGGAAAATTCTCGAGTAATTTCAGAGCAGGGGCCTTAAAAACTGCAGCAGAAGTGCTAATGACAAAAGAAAGCTCAGAAAGACAAGCAGTTATCTTCCCAGATACGCTGCCAGTGATTGTAATGCTGAAAAATCAAAATAATGCCGACAAAATTGGTGATGAACAGCATGGAATTGTAGAAGGTAAAGGCACAAACAATGCTATAAACTATAGGAACATTTATAGAAAAAGCCATAGACGTAAAGACAGATCTGTACTTGTGCTTTATGAATTACACTAAGGAACTTGACAAAGTGAAACATGAGGAAGTTATCAAAATGTTAGAAGGCATCAACATTGATGGTAAAGACTTGAGGATAATAAAGATCATGTACTGGCAACAAACAGCAGCTGTAAGAATTAGCTGCCAAATAGCAATGTTTCAGCAAGTTAAAAAAAAAGGGGTGTCAGGCAGGGATGTGTACTGTCACCGGTTCTGTTCAGTCTGTACGTGAAAATATAATGAGATCCCTAGAGGACATGCTAGGAATATCATTTGGCGGACATGATGTAAAAAACTTGAGATGTGCTGATAATAGCAAAAAGTGAAGAGAAGCTGCAGGAAATGGTTGATAGAATAGTGACAGAAAGTGAAAATAAAGGCCTCAGCCTTAATAGCAAAAATACAGAAGTAATGGTCAAAGAAAATGGCTTCCCTAGAATGCACTATCAAAGTAAATGGAACAGTTTTAACACAGGTCAATAGATTCAAATACCTGGTCACATTAATAACAAAGGATGGAAGATGCATCTCAGAAGTGAAGAGCAGAATAGCTCTGGCAAAGAAAGCATTCTACAAAATGGAGAGTATTTTATGCAGCAATTCTTTGTCAATGGGAGTAAAAAACTATATTTCTTCAGTGTTATATGGAACCAATCCTGACACATGGAAGTGGGTCATGGATTGTTAGTTAACAAGTAGGGAAAGCTCTAAAGGCCACAGAGATGTGGTTTCACAGAAGAATGTTAAAAATACCATGGGCAGCCAGAAAGCATAATGAGGATGTCGTGAAAGAGGTCATTGCACAAAGGAAACTTATTTCACAAGCTAGAAAGAAGCAATTCACTTTTTTTTGTCATGTTATGAGAAGAGGAAAGCTGGAATATATCGTAACAGCAGGTAAGATTGAAGGGAAAAGAGATAAAGACAAAACTGGACAGTTTGACATTGTGGCGTAGAAAGAAGTCAACAATAGAATTGATAAATTATACTAGAGACATGATCTCCTACACCACTAAACATGGTACATGATGATGGTGATATTGTGGTTGTTGCTGCGGGTCTTTGAGGAGACACAGAATAAGACTACTGCCCCTTCACACATGTCGTACAAGACGACTAAATTGAGGTCGTGCATTGGGCTGGCAATCTCATCATATAAAAGAAATTGCCACAGGAACGACCATTGTAAGAGCATGTAAATGCTTGGTGTAGGCTTCTGGCAGGAGGACCAACAGCTGTGGTGACTGTATGCTTCATAAGGAGTGAACAGGTAGATGATGATGATGATGGTGGTGATGACATTGTGGTGCTTGTATTTACTGTAACTCTTTCATTTTCTCAGGTATACAGAAAGAATGGCCTTTTTGAACAGAGCTGACCAAAGACAGTATGAGATTGAAAGAGATTTGAGGCTTGGCAGCACAAGCAAGAGATAACACTACCACATGTTATAACGGGAGGGTGAGTGAGAGGAGGAAGTTTTCATCATCATCATCATTATTTTTTTTTTTTTTAGTTCATTGGTGGAAGAATGTTAGATGAGGGTTAGAGTTGACATACAGTGCAGTCGGGATAAGTACATGTCACTGGGACCATCTAAAGTACTTCTACTTATCAGAATTATACAGAGATGTACATTTATGTCAGAATAAGGGGTTGAGCGTGGTGTAGATGTTTTAACTATTAAGAAACAGGTATTTTGATTTTAAATTTTAATTTCTGAGTCTTTTAAAGTTTTCAAAAGCCTTTTAGCAAAGCCTAAATTGTAGTGTCAAGTTAATTGATAGTAGCAAGTGTAACAACGGTCTAATCATGTTTGGACTTAGTATTTTTGTGTGCTCTGTTAGTGGTTCCTACACAGATTCCTTGAGCGATAACTACTGCATTACAAGGAAGCCATTGTAAGAGTTACCTTCCTTGACATATGGACTTTTCTGTTGTCTAGTCTTTTCCTTCCTTCTGTCTTACGAGTGACTGCAAAATACTGCTTTATGTTTATTATTTACTTTTCTCAAGACTCGGGTTTCACTCTTTGTTTATCTTCAGATCTCAACCGCGTAGTCCTGTTACTGTCAGAGTTTAATGCAAGCCTTTTTCTCGCAAACCGATGTAAACCAGTGTTTGCTCAGTCGGCATCCTGGTTTAATGAATGTTGGCATTGTACTCTACTGATGGAAGCTCAGATGTTTATTAACCTGTTATTGCCTGTTCACAACAAATATTGTACGGCTACGTAGTACTATAACTTAGGCGATGAAGGCAGAACGTCTACTTATGTGAGTCCAAATTTAAGTTGGGACAGAAAAATTACTTCGACTTATAAAAAAATTGTAGTTCGACTTAACCTGAGTTTTTTAACAAAGCCATAAAGACATTTAGCAGAGACCTTCAGAAATGCTTCTGCTGAAGGGAAATTCAATTTAAGCGAGTTCTGCTTAAGTGGACTGCACTGTATTTTGAATTCGAGATAAATGTCAGAGGAAATATGGTGTAACTTGTGGTTAGTTGGTGTAAATGTTGAGATGTGTTGAGTGTTAGATAAATTTGGTAGAACTAAGGTGCTGAACACTTTAGATAAATGTTAAAAGGATGAGCCATGTTGAGCTAAGATGAATTTGTGGGGAAATGGAATGCTTTGGACTTGAATACAGGTTGGTAGTGATACGATATTTTGCACTTAGATACATGCTAGATAAGATGTATCAAACCTCAGAAATAGTGGTCTAGAGATGAATTAGTTGGAACATTATCTAAATGCTGAGAGAGGTTGGTTGTGCTGTATGTGTTAGATTAATGCTGAGAGATGAATTTTATTGAATGTTAGATAAATGCTGAGATAGATGTTGGGCTGATTGTTAGATAAATGCTGAGAGATGAATTTGATGGAAAATTAGATAAATGCTGAGAGATGAATTTTTTTGAATGTTAGATAAATGCTGAGAGATGAATTTGATGGAATGTTAGATAAATGCTGAAAGAAATGAGGTGTGTTGAATGTTAGATAAATGGGACCCAAAGATGCAACAATAGTGAATGCAGTCAGCAACCCATAGCTTGACTGCTTGCATCAGGACCAGCGAACCAGAGCTGGTCAAGACCGTACTCCACCTCCACGTGGTGGTCCTGGAAACAGTCTGCAGCAGTGCAGTCTGGCTGAGCGAGTACGGATCGCAATGGGAAGGCAAACCTGGTCCCTAAAAAATGCAGTGCTGAAGTCGGATGTGTCGACCGAAAGGTGCAGATATCACAGCTACGGCGCAAACAGACACAACGCAACCACCGTCCTTTTCAGGGCAAACGAGGAAGAAGAAGAAGAAGATAAATGCTGAGAGAGATGAGGTGTATTAAGTCTTAAATGACCTGTTTAAGAGATAAGGTGTATGTGAGTATGGCCGTTCAGATGTCAGATAAATGTCGACAGTAGATGAATTGCAAACTTAATATACTTTGAAAGATTAGACTCATGGAACATTCAGGTAAATGTTAGAAGAGATGAGTTTATTAAAGAAAGACGAACATTACTGCTTTATATAATTATTTTTTTAATGTTTATTGATCTTGTGAATTGAGTAGTTGGATACTACAAACAACAGTGCAAATATTTGTAAGAGAGATGAGGTATGAGTAAATCAGTGCCCTTTAGCTACCCAAGGAGCATGGACCTTCAACAAACACATACTGAGTCTTCCTGTCGTGTGACATCAGCTCAAGTTCTTTCTGTCTTTTCCCCAGAATTGTCATTTCTGTCTCCAGTATTCCATTCCATGAGCTTTTCGATCTACCTCT
This sequence comes from Oreohelix idahoensis, assembly GCA_024509875.1. Classification (NCBI taxonomy): domain Eukaryota; kingdom Metazoa; phylum Mollusca; class Gastropoda; order Stylommatophora; family Oreohelicidae; genus Oreohelix; species Oreohelix idahoensis. The sequence goes on along the minus strand of JAMPIV010011081.1, from coordinate 447,718 downwards.
GCCTCTCTTAGCCTGGGGGATTCCATGACAAGGACTGCCTTGTAATACTGTCAAAATTCCCAGCAAAGCTTTGGACACATGCATATACTGATGGTTCAGCAAAAAATGCAGTTGAAAATGGGGATGCCGGCATCCTCTTAAAATTAAAGAATAGAATCCAGTTTATGGCAATTGCCACTGGCAAATACTGCAATAACTTCAGTGCTGAAACAGAAGCCCTGAAACAGGCAGCGGAAACTCTTTACAGATATCCTCTCAGTAATAACAGCGCTGAAGAGCCACCATGCTAAAGGATTGAAAGATCTGATAATCTCCCTTGAAAGACAGGCCAAATGCTTCAACAAGTGCACAATCCAGTGGATACCAGCCCAGTGCAACATACCAGGAAATGAGGAGGCAGACAAACTTGCTAAGGAAGGAGGTGCCTTACAACAAAATGATATAGAGACAACTTACACAATTGCAGAGACTACTATAAAGGCTACATTCAAGTCCAAATGGGAAAGAGAGAACCCAGGCCATTTGAAAAATGACGCATATCATCAACTATCCAGGAAAGAACAGGTCATCATTTTTCGGCTACGGATTGGACACAACAGATTGAGATACCATCTATACCACAAATACAAAATTGGTGCAACAGATATCTGCACCTGCGGTACCAGCCCGATGACAGTCAAACACCTGCTGCAGTACTGCCCAACCTACAGTAATGAACAGAGTAGCATATGGCAACAACCCACTTCTGTCAACAAAAAACTGTTTGGAGATGTCGGGAACCTTGAGTTGACTACTGCCTTTATTAGAGTCATAAATGTGGAAGTTTGAAGGCAAACGAGGAAGAAGGAAGAAGTAATAATACTGTCAGCAGGTTTCCTCAATGCGTGTCCGATCCATTGCCAGCATTTTCTTCTCACCTGATCCACTGGTACTTGTCTGGTTCTTGTCATCAGTTCCACATCGATGACCTTGTCACACCATTTCAAGCCTTCAGTTCTATGCAAGCACCCATTTATGAAAGTCTGTAACTTCTTGTTTGTTGTTTCTGTTATTCTCTATGTTTCAGAGCCATACAATAGGGCAGACTTGACATTTGAGGTGAAGATTCTTGTTTTCTATCTTGGACTAGATTTCCATATATACTACTCATCAAAAGTCAAGGGCCACTTAGAAAAACCTTGGTTGAAACCATAAAACAAATCTGATATAAACGTAATTAGTATCAGTCAAAACGGCATTTATTGAGTACTAAATTGACATGTCACGTACAGAAATGGAAACACACATTCAAACGCAATGAAGCTGTGAAGTGTGTCACCCACCTTTTCAAAAGTCACACAATAGATATTGGACAAATAGACATTTTAAAATCGGGTATGACCACCGTTTGCAGCAAGGCATTCAAGACAGCGTAGATGCATCAAGTCCACAAGGGTCCGAAGAGTATCCCGAGGAACAGCTTGCCATTCCTGAAGCAGAAATGCAGTCAGCTGTGCAACATCCATTGGCAAGGGGTGATTTGTTGACAATTTTTGACCAAGGACATCCCAGAGGTGCTCAATCGGAGAAAGGACAGGTGAATGAGCTGGCCACGCCATCCTGATGATCCCATGTTGCTGAATAAACTCATTCACCACATGAGCTCGATGGGGTCGAGCGTTATCATCTTGGGGGATGGCATTACCACCTATGGCCTCCAGAGCAGGCTGAACAATTGGTCTCAAGATTTTGTTCTGGTATCTTGGGCCGGTCAAGTTGCCTTGGATGATGTAGAGTGGGATCCTGCCGTGTCTGTAGAAGCCTCCCCAGACCATGACAGAACTCCTACCATAACGATCCACCTCTCGAATTGTGTCATCCGTAAATCGCTCTCCTTTTCGTCTCCAAACTCGAATCCTGCCATCATTGAATGACACAGTGAAGCGAGATTAATCAGTGAAGAGAACTTGACTCCATTGTTGCCTTGTCCATCGGATGTGCTCGCGACACCAAGCAACACGGGCTCTGCGATGAGCAGGAGTAAGAGGGATTCTGACTGCAGGACGTCCAGCAGCCAGTCCAAATTCATGTAAACGTCTGCGAATGGTGCTTTGACTGACATTAACATTTACAGTTTGTCTCAGCTGACATCTTAGAGTGGAACAAGTCACTGTTTGATGGCGCAGGGCTGACAACAAGAGGTACTGGTCATCATGTCTATTGATGCATCTAGGGCGATCTGGCCGGTGGCGATCCTCCACACTTCCTGTGGCCTGAAATCTCTCCAAAATTCTTTGGATAGTAGAGAGTGACACTGCAAGCCGTCTAGCAACCTCACGGACAGATAAACCACTTTCAACCCACGCTATAGCCCTCATTTCTTTGTAAGGTGTCAAGACTTCTTCTCGGTGGCATGGTTTTTGCAAGTGATGAAACTACCCTAAGTCTGCTGATTGTAAAACAAATTAAGAGTGAACTCTGTTCACGAAATGTCACCATTGCACATGGAATGTCAATCAGCATGATTACTTCACCTGTTTGGTTGTACGGAAGTTTGAAAAAACAGGTTAAAAATCTGAATTTATGGTCAGCAAACCAAATTGCACGTGATCACCATGGTTGTCGGTGAGTTGTTTTTATGCTTATCGTGCATAGAGGACTGTCAGAGGAAGATATTGCACCCATTTTTACTAAAAACTTCCTACATTTAATCATTCTATGCGCTTATATAAAAGTGTATTGAAAATAATAGGGTGACCCTTGACTTTTGACTAGTAGTATATTTCCCAATGCAATGAAAGCTCTTTTTGCTTTTTGTATTCTTTTTTTTTGATATCACTGTCTGTTCCTCTAACAGTGTCTATACTGCTGCCAAGATTAGAGGTATGAGAATATGGAGATATTTAGGAAGTATAGCTTAGCTGCCGATAGAAGAATTTTAATATAAAAACACATCGGAACTGGGAGACATTATTTGGTTAATTAAGCATGCTTATTCATGGATGCATGTGCAGGTTGACTGCAAATAAACTGTAATTAACGATGTTTGTATTTGTGTTCTTTCATTATTTTGTGAGAGATTTTGAATGGAAATAATTCTTGACTAGTTAGTTTCTTCTTGTATATATAGGGTGATTGAAAAGTGTGTCTTTATTGATGACTTGACTTGACTTTGATCCACTGTCACTGAGGGTCAGCTCTTGGTGATCATGATGCCACTTTGTGGGGTGGCACAGTTCATATAAGCTGTTTTTGGCTGCCGTAAAGTTTATTGTTAATGGATGGGTTGTGTGGTAGGAAGAGTTGTCTCATTCTCTGGAGTGCAGAGCACAGTAGTAGATGGTGTTCTACTGTCTCTAATGGGTTTGGGAACTTCATTCCATGCAGTCTTGATTAGACTGGCATCATCGTCTTCTTCTTCTTTGATCCTTAGCCGCCAACCGTCAAAACAGTCAGTGGCCATCACTCCTGGTGGCGTCTTGTAGGGCAGCAACAAATTGATTCCACTTTGCTCGGTCGGTGGCCATCCTTCGTACAGTGCCCCAACTCTGGTTCATTCTTTGCATCTCGGCTTCCACAGTTCTCCGCCAAGTTGTTTTTGGTCGACCTCTCTTTTGTTTTCCCTCGGGGGTCCATAGCATAGCTGTTTTTGTGATGGTATCAGGGTGCCTTCTGAGGATGTGGCCAACCCAACTCAAGCGTCTGCCAGCTATGAAGGTGTGCATATCCTCTTGGTTACTCCGAATAAGTAGTTCTTGGTTGCTGATGGTATTCGGCCAAAAGATTCGGAGAATTTTCCTTAGGCAGATTGTGTGGAAGGAGGACAGCTTTGACATTTCCTTCTCTGTTACTCTCCAGCATTCTGCACCATAGAGAAGCACAGAAAGTACACAGCTCTCATACAGTCTCAATTTGGTGTTTGTGCTTACTGGGAAGACTTCCAAATGTTGTTGAGACTAGCAAAGGCTGTTCTCGCTTTATTCATTCTGTTGTTAATGTCCTTGCTTGTTCCGCCATCAGGTGTTACTATGCATCCTAGGTAAGTAAATGTGTCTGTCTATTCTAACTTCTGGTTCCTTATTGTTATTGGCTCAGGAATGCCCACATTTAGTGTCATGACCTCTGTCTTCTTCAGATTGATGATCAGACCAACCTGCTGGCCATACTTATTCAGTCTATCGGTTTTTTTCTTGGATGTGTTGATGTGAATGCGCAAGTAGTGCAATTTCATCTGCATATTCCAGGTCTTCCAGTGTAGAAAATGTTGTCCATCTAATTCCTCTTGGACTGCCTCACATTATCATATCTATGGCTGTCAAAAATAATGTTGTTGATAAGGGGCATCCCTGTCATACTTCTGTTTTCACTTCGAAAGTTAGATTACTCAATCCAACACTGCATGTAAAGTTAGACTAGATGCTTTTTATGATGGAAACAGTGCAGCTGGGAATTCCATAAGCCCTCAGTATTTCCTATAGGCTGTCCCTGTATATGCTGTCGAAAGCCGTTCAAAATCAACAAAGTTAATGTATAGCTGTTTCTGCCATTCTGAGCACTGCTCTATAATGTTCCTGAGGGTGAATATATGACCTGCACATCTTCTGTACTTTCTAAAACCTGCTTGTTCTTTCCTCAGTTTATGGTCAACTGCTTTTGAAATTCTCTGGATGATTATCCTGTCTAGTATTTTACTGGGAACTGAGAGGAGAGTAATTCCTCTCCAGTTGTTGCAGTCTGCAAGATCACCCGTCTTGGGCTATTTGACAATTATTCCTTTACTCCACTCTGTTGGTGTTGTCTCAGTTTCCCAGACTTGTGCAAATAGTGGTTCTAATAGTTCAGCTGCTAGTTCATGGTCTGCCCTGAAAACTCAGCATTTAGATTGTCATTACCAGGCGCTTTTCCATTTTTTAGCCCTTTGATAGTTGTGATGATTTCTTCTTTACGTGGAATGTCTGTATTTATGTTTAAGTCACTTTCAGCCTCAGGAACATTCAGCTGAGTCTCTGATGGTCCCTTATTCAGTGTTTCTGAAGTGTTCTGCCCATCTTGTTTCCTGCCCCTGTGTGGTGATGAGATTTCCTTCTTTCTTCTTCTTTGATCCATAACCATCAACCATCAAAGCAGTCAGTGGCCATCACGCCTTGTCCAGCTGACTGTACTGTTCACTATATATAGCCTTTAACCTGGGAGATGTAGCTTCTCTTTTCTTTCTTTTCATTTCCTTTCTCTTCGCTATGATGTTTAGCATTTCAAGTGTTATCTAGTCTTGGCTCTTTCTTTCCTGGAATCCCAAGCATGACTCGCTGCTTTCCTTGTATATTGTTGAGATAGTGTTGAATTTCTGGTCGACATCATCGGTCTCTGTTCTTTCCTGGCTTTTTGGCAATCTGATATCGTCTCTTTACTTCGACCACAAAAGCTTTTCTGGTGAGGGGGTCCTTAAGTTTTGTGATGTTATATCTTTTGTTTGACAGTAACTGGTCCAGCAGTTCTGAGTTTCACCTTCAGTCTTGCTACTACTATGTGATGATCACTTCCCCCATCTACGCCTCTTCTTACTTTCACGTCTTGTAATTGTGACAGAGTTATGTAAATATATTACATGATATCAACACGTTTTTTGCTTTCACCTGTTTCCCACCTCTGTTTGCTTTTTAATATGCATGTTTCGTTAACGCAGAAGGCATACACTTCGATATCTGTCGAACTCAAATTTTAGCCATGCCTATTTTCTTTTTCTCTATGTCGGACAGGCACTAGGAATGTTTACAAACAGACCTATTAGCTAGTCCAGAGCCGTTAACTGTATTATCATGCGAACGATTGGGCAATTGCTGGAATAGTGACAGATCAGAGAATGAGTTGTCTAATGGTAAAATCAAGGGCGATAAGTTAAGACGTATTTTTGGTAGACAATGGTCAGGGGGGATTAATCTGAGGAAAGGGGAGATAATCACAGTTAACCCCTCCCCCCCCCCCCTCCCCACATCCGTTTGTTCGGAACCTAATTAGGTACAGTGGGAGATGCCTGGTCAAAAGCAAGTTCGTTCGCTAGCGAAGAGTCTGCGGACGGCATAAGTATGAAATAAAACTTTGATTCGTGAATCGACTGCAGAATTCCCCAAAATCTGGGCGAAGGCGTTATATCTAGCAAGTACTAGCGAATTTTATACCCATTTTATATATATACCCCAGCTTTTAAAATCATTTTATCTAGTAGCGCAGAATTTCAGAGCATCTAGCTTCGAATCATAGACCATTGTTCTTAGTATTTTCGATTGGAGATCGTTTCTGTTTCTGTGTTGCAATAACTATATCTACTAGCATTTTGAGTGATTTAATTGTTAAGCTCGTCATTATATTTCACTAGGATTTACTGTGTTAAATTGGCTAGCAGATAAAAATAACTTATAGCTAATTCTTCCAGCCATAACGTAAATTTAATTAATTGCTATTAACCAGTAAGAGATATTTTATTTGACTAGTAAATGCACTAGGCCATGTAAGACCGACGAAATATATATTTATCTTCTATCCATCATGTGTACATTTTTGTAATTGACTAGAATTCATTTCACGGGTTAATAAGAACGATAAGATAAGCGTTACACTTGTGTTTTCTAATCAAATATTATAGCCAAGTGGATAAAAAATTATACCATTGCGCAGGTTTGGATAGAATATTATATTGTGGTTAAATGTTGTATTTTCTTCCTAAAATCTAGTACGGGTCACAAACCTAAACCTGCCAGCGGCCTGAAGAATAACGGATCGCAGTCCAACAGTACCAAAAAACATTCTTATATAAATATCGGGTCTTCAAGGTTGACCTGTTTGGCCTCTTGTTTCACCCAGAAAGAGAGAGTACCAACAAAACGACAGTAAGAATAAATTGTAACTGGACCTAAAAATATCCAGATTTCTTTGTTTTCATTTTCATATACATTCAGCCCGCAGTGGCGAAAATATCAAACATTAACATTTCCCGATTATCGACCATGGTGGTGTGACGAGGATTTTATCCCGAGAGAGTTACATACCTGACATTCTTTTTAAGTATTGGAAATTACAAGCTAATGACACTGTGAATACTAGTATTTTCCTACCTGGACTAATTGATGTGACATAAGCAGAATCCTAGTAACAGTAACGAAGTAAGCATACACCGAATAAGAGGATTAATCAGTATTTGAGGAACTGGAGCTTATTTTGCCAAAATAACCCAACACTGGATTTGCTCCTTATACCACGAAGATATGTTTCAGACGTTGTTAATCAACAATTAGGTAAGAGCGAACGAACGTGGCCACAGGGTGTCTGAAGCGAGAGAAAGAATGAATGAATAATTCTTTTACTGTATAACCATTGTACTCACTTAGTTTTGCTTTTCTTTTTGTTTGTTTGCTACTACTGTTATTTTTTCCAGGATAGACTAAATTAGAAACTCTGTTCTTTACAGTATAGTCAAATTCTATACCATAGTGCTAATCTTTTGACATTTTCGGGGTTAAGATATTCTTCTAACGAGATCTTGTCTCAACAGAGGGAATTGCACTTACGGGTCTATTTCTTTATTATTTCTGTAACATATGATTTTTATATTTTGCTATTTTATACTGACTGTTGTGAAGTTTTCTTTCTTTATGATAAATAAACTTAACATAAAACTTAATTTCCTGTGTTGGTCAGCTTGGCCCAATATCCCTACTCCATTAATATAGTTTCACGTTTGTGCATCACGTTTCGTCACTTATCTGTGTGTGTGAGTGGCTAATAGTGTATATGTTTATATATACAGAAAGGTAAACTGTCTGATAACCGAATTTCAGTCGTAAGATAGGCTGGACTAGAGCATCTTCTCAATCCAGGGACAGACTCTACCTTTTCACCATTTCACTCGTGAAAATCTATTACTTTACCTTATCTGTCACTGAATTACCACCTTTTCCAGTTCTATTCAGACCGGACCAGCATCTATCTTAACCACCTATCAAAAGTCTACGACAGTAATGCATGTCTGCATCTGCCATTGATCGTTATGTGATCTATCTGGTTTCTGTCCCGTCCATTTGGTGATTCCCATGTTAACTTGTGCACTTCTTTGTGTGGAAAATGTGTTCCTCCAATGACCAGGTTGGTAATACTGCAGAAGCTTATTAATTTGTCCCTATTCTCGTTTACTGTTTCACTGCCGCATTTCCCCATTATTCTTTCGTTATAAGCATTGTGTGTTCCATCTTTCGCAATGAGGTCTCCCATTACTATAATAAGATCGTACTTGGGTGCAGTTTCCATTTCCTTTTGTACCTGTTGATAGAACTCTTCCTTGATCTCTTCATCATTGTCGTTTGTTGGTGCAAAGCATAGTATAATTGTGGTGTTGGTGAATCTCCCTCTCAGTCTTGTTCTTATCAGTCTGTTGTTGATGGGTTTCCATTCCAGTAAAGACCTTTACATTTCTTTCTTTAGGATAATGGCTATACCTTCGTTGTGCTGACCGTCCTCTCTACCATAATAAAGTACTGTTACCCCTTTAGCTGTTTTTACTCTTCCCGTCCCGGTCCATCTGTTCTCACTTATTCCCAGGATATGTAATTTGAAGTTCATCATCTCTGCTGTGTTTTGTCTCAGCTTTCCTGCCTCAATCATAGTTCTGACGTTCCAAAATCTAATTCTGGTTTCGTTTTTGCGGTCAGGGCATCCGTTTTCATGCCAAAGGCTTCCTTTCGGTTTTCACCACTGGCAGTCATACGATCCTGAGACTCCGGGTGTCCGTCTCGCATCAAAGTTTTTCCATTTGTTGCCCTTTCCGTAACATGTGCGATTTTTTTACATAGAGGTCCCTGTGCTAAAACCCCCAACCTGAAGGACCAGGGTACCAGCTTTTGTCCAACCCCTACCCACGCAAACCAGTCCAACTTGGTTGAACCTACCAGGAGTGAAACTCCCACTGGCATAGCTCTGAAGGTTGTCAGGGTACGCAAGCTGTCATATCGCTACAAGGTATAGGTACCATTGATGGCAGGGCTTCATCGTAGCGCAGATAAAATGCATACTGTAAAAATTTCTATGCATCGTGTCTCGTACCTGTGAGTTTGGCGCGTAACTAAATCAAAAATATCTTAACATTAGTGCGCAAAGTCGAATTCGCGTAAATTACATGCGCGTAAACAGAGAACTGTCTGTGGCCTAATGGATATGAACGCAGTTTCGTAATCCAGATATACCAGGTTTGAAACCTGCTGCAGGCGGTTTGGTAGCAGATCGCTTTGTGTGGATTTTTAACAATGGTATAAGCGCCGTACCGTTCAGAAAGCAATGGCAAACTACTGAATGAAAAAAATTGCCTAGAAAAATCACAAACAGCCAATAAAAGCTGGCGTTGATTGCCACGTCCTGTAAAGGATAAGCAACTATTTATTTAAACAGAGAACTGCCTGTGTATGTATGTATAGTCAATCCTCGCTGTTCGCGGGGGTTAAGTTCCTTGGAAACCCGTGAATACGGAAATCCGCGAAAACGGAACCATTGATCCTATACAAAAAAGAGGATTAGATTCATGCGGGACACTTTTGCTACTGATCACCATAAACTCATCATTTCGTGTACCCTTCTTGTAAAATACGGCTTATTTATTATACTGTGCATTTTATAAATGTATTTTATACACTGTTTTCTTAGTAATGGTACCGTATTTACGATCTTTTGGTGTACCAATACTCACTTACCCATTCACTTACACTGTCACTACTTATTCACTCATGCACACATCCATACGCAAACACACACACACACACACTCACACACACTCACACACACACACATTATTACAAAATCCGTGGAACACAAACATTGAAAACATTTACATACAACATTTTTAAGAAATGAAGAAAATTTCATTCAGACATCTCAAAATGCAGTTTATCTAACACACGTACGGTATTTTATCATACGAGGCTCATCACAGCCTTCTTGCGCTTAGACGCATTGCCAACACACTTGCACTACGCTTGGATGACATTATTAATTCCAAAAATAATCAAAAAGAGCGTAAAACTGAAAAAAAAAAAATTGTGAATGAAAAGATGCTCGACAAAGACACGTATAAACACAACGAAAGTTACGAGAACAAGGAGCCAGCCGCAAGGGAGAATCATTATATGCTTACTTGTGTAGCTAGACTCTAGCCATAACTTTCACAGAAAGCAGACACCTGCCATAGATATAATTCTATTTTATGATTCAGCCACAACTGTATTATTATAGATAGAACATTGCATTTTCTATGTATTCATTTGTGGAATGTTAATTTTTACCCAAAGGGACATACGACTTATTTTTGTAATGTCACATGCTGTAATCTGTTTATGTAATTCATTTATGGTTGTACGATGAATAGAATCCATTCAACTGTAACTACAAGGTTAGGTTTCCTGTATGTTTAGTTGGAAGAAGTGGAGTAGTTTTTGCTGTCAGAACATTTACTGACAGGTACCTGGGTGTACAAAATATATTAGGCCTATGAGGGCACATGCTGATAATTGATAGAGTGGAAGGAGAGGAGCATAACTATTTTATATAACATTAGTGTGATTTTATTGTTTGCTTAATGTAAAGGGTGTCTCTTTTGGGTCTCAGTTTCAGGGATACCGAATCACTAGAACAAGATTCCAGTCAGACGAAGAATGTCCCATTCTCTTCGTTCTAGAGGGTTTCTGAGTAACACCTAGCATTCACGAGTTGTCAACCCCAAATACCTGAACCAAAACCCTTTGTCAATGCCAAGTTAAGCTCACGCAGTGCAACGAGCCAACGCTAAATCTGAAATCATCTATTGCAGTAGTAGTTCCCTACTCGCTTATTGGATTACCAGTCAGAGCATTGCGGCTTCCAGAATATCAAAACCACCCAGCATGTCTATAGCAGAATCTTTCAATCACCAGCCTTGTGTGCCTAAACGGGGCACTCAGCCAAACCACAGCCTAACCAGCCTAAACAGGATTTAAAGCCAAGCAAGCAATAGCGCCGGATAAGAGCGCCTGGGACTCTTTGTCCTCAAGTAACTTCGTCTGGTGTATTTATGGGTTATGTAAAACCTCGCACTTAGGAGCGGCCAACCAAAGATAGACAGAGTCCAGCCCCCCTCACGCAATTAGAGGTCACCAAAGTTAGCACCAACAAGGAAAGTTTTACAGGTCATTTCCATCCCCCATGGAGTATATATTTACATAAAGACACTTTTTGGAGCTGGCACATTTGGTCCCACGAAAGCGGACAGGCTGTCGCTCAGTATGTTTATTTGGTCAGCAGGAGATAAACAGCGTCTTCCAGCCCCCCTCACGCAATTAGAGGTCACCAAAGTTAGCACCAACAAGGAAAGTTTTACAGGTCAATTCCATCACCCATGGAGTATATATTTACGTAAAGACACTTTCTGGAGCTAGCACATTTGGTCCCATGAAAGCGGACAGACTGACACGCAGTTTATTCATGTGGTAAACCAGAGGTAAATAGAGTCTTCCAGCCCACCTCACGCAATTAGAGGTCACCAATGATAGCACCAACAGGAAAGTTTTACAGGTCAAGTCCATCACCCATGGAGTATATATTTACGTAAAGACATTTTCTGGAACTATTACATTTGGTCCCACGAAAGCGGACGGACTGACACTCAGTTTATTCATTTCTCTGTGTTCTACAGGTTTTATGACTGGTGGTGTGTGTGTTTGTGGGTGTGTATTTGCATATTTGTGGTTATTGATGATTATTGATGACTATTGATGATTATTGATGACTATTGATGATTATTGAGATTATTGATGATTTTTGGATGTAATTTGTGCTATGTATGATGAGATGCATTATTTTCATGCTTTTCTTCTTTAATAAAGTTTACACATTTATTAATGCGCTGTTCACGACCCTTCCATCCATAATTTACTTTTTAGCTCTTTACTATACTCTCTGTGTATGATTAAGAGAAAAGAGTGAGAGCAGGAGGTGCTTAGACAGTATAAGTGTGTTGAGGGCTGTAAAGTTTGTTTCTTCTTTCCACTCTGTAAAGTGTCAGACTGTATGCTCTGTAAGGAAGAGTGGTGTGTTGTTGAGATCAGGCATGCTCCAGTCTACCCAGCTGTAAATGGGTAACTCACCCTAGTCCTGAGTTAGGGAAGGCAAAGGCTCCAGGGGAAGCAGGCCCTAAACTTGGTCACTTCAACCGACGCAGGATGGTGTATGTATGGAGTAGAAGTGTAGAGTGTGATTACCACGAATGGTGTACTGTTCGTGTGCTGACCAATATAACCACTCATACACTTGTGTCTACAAGGCACCAATGCAGACTGCTGGAATCTTTGTTTACTCAATTTATTCAGACGTACACACTGGGACATACGAGTACATCATGGTATGTTGACATATCAATTTGTAGGTATACATAGCAGATCTGAAGTCATGACACATTCAGAAATAATGGGCAGTACATCAAAAGTTCAATGTCATGATACATTATGGCCGCATCCCCCTATCTGACTAAACGCGTCAGTGAAGGCAGATCGGTAAATAACTAAAGTTACTTGACGTCCATAGTTTGTAGTATATATTATGAAACCACGAAAGGGGGTTTCTAGCAAGATTGAGATCTCCCTGTCACTGTCCGATAATAGGATAAATAATCTGTTCTCTTGGCAGTGATCAAAACATATGATGACCGAAATCTAACATGGCCGCCTCCCTGAGTTGTCGTTCACTCATTCATAGGAAGGAGAATATAAGCCAGAGTTAATTTATAATGGGTATATAAATGATTTCATAAATGTTTCCATACAGCTCTACGGTGATCAGGTTAATTCACGTAGCCATAACCGCTGTAGGAAAGTCTGTCATCTTCGTCGATACAAAACACGACCCTAGCGATACGAAGCAAAATGTTCCATCTAGGTCGAATCGACATGAGATCATCAAAATAGGGTCTGGCAATACATGGAGTCCGAATTATACATTGTACCGTACCTTAGGAGAATCTCTAACATAAACTATAGTAGAGATACCATCTCCTTTAGAAGAAAACCACTTCATGAATCATATTTCCTTAAGAATCTACCAGCCCTTTGGAAAGTGCGTACCCGCCATTATCACGGTACATCGGAACTCATCACGACTTGTCAAGACAACTCATACTTCCGCTAGAGCGGAATAATAAGAATCTAGTCCCGCCTACCCATCCAAAATATACAATATAGGACTGATTCTACTTGTACTGTCGGCGTCTGTGGCCTAATGGATATGAACGCAGTTTCATAATCCAGATATACCAGGTTCGAAACCTGCTGCAGGCGGTTTGGTGGCAGATCGCTTTGTGTGGATTTTTAACAATGGTATAAGCGCCGTACCGTTCAGAAAGCAATGGCAAACTACTGAACGTAAAAATTGCCTAGAAAAATCACAAACAGCCAATAAAAGCTGGGGTTGATTGCCACGTCCTGTAAAGGATAAGCAACTAACTACTTGTACTAATAATATGTAATACATATGAATTCAGGCCATAAACATAATAAGCAAATTAATCTATTTTCTGGCCCTAAAAATAAGTACAAATATAAGAGCAATATCCGTGCGCCGGATCAATATCAAGAACGATTACTCCTATAATCAAAAGTGTGAATCAAACATGGATTATCTCGCTTTCCCCATAGACAGCATTTTCATACACAAATGAATGAATGTCTATATTTTTTCCATATTAAATAGCCATATCGATTTTTGTAATATGTGCGTCAAAATATGCATGCAACAGATTACCACACCCCTCGGGAAAAAAAAATGGTACATTTTTTTTTTGAAATACATCTAGGAGCAACATACAATAGGCTCACAACGCACCAATACAATGCGCAGATGATAAGCATAAGTTTTATGACCTTAGAGAAAGTACTTCTCTAAGTATAAATATTTCCAGAGAGGTGTCACCAACGCATACTACAATATTAGCAATGACACAATTTCCACATTAGTTTATACATAAATTTCATCTAAGATATCTTAACATCATGATCATCAAAGACGAAAAACATTGAAAGATCAGCGGTGAATAAATATCAATGAACCGCTAAGTAGTGTTACAATCAATATATGATATATTACATATGTGTACACATTTCAACATAGAAACAACTGTATCAAAGTTGTATAACAGTTATGAATCATGTGGGCATCTAGACAAAATATCTGCCATCACATTTTCTGACCCACGGATAGCTCGCACCGAAAAATGAAATGGCTGTAGAGCAATCGCGTATCGCGTTGATCTCGCGCTCTTCAGATTTTTACTCTGAATAGCCGTAAGAGCTTTCTGGTCAGTTTCCACAATGAAATGCGCGCCCAGAAGAAATCTTTGCAGTTTAAGGATTGACCAAACCATAGCCAATAATTCACGGTCTAGGACCGAGTAATTCTTCTCTGCGGCATTTAATTTCCGAGAAATATACATCACAGGATGCAGAGTTCCAGAGTACTCTTGCATTAGTGCAGCTCCAATCCCGGTGGATGAAGCGTCACTACGAAGAATAAATGTCTTATCCTTAGAAGGCAATACTAGGATAGGTGAAGTAGAAAACATAGTTTTAACCTTATCCAAAGAGGATTGACATTCTTGAGTCCAATGGACTACATTAGGAGACCCTTTCTTTAGCAAGGAAGAAAGAGGTGACATAATGGAGGACAGATTCGGGATGAATCGTCCATAAAATTGTATTAGACCTAAGAGACTTTGTACTTGCTTTTTAGTCTTAGGAATAGAAATGTTAAGTATCTTACTTGTATTATGGTCTTCTGTTTTTAGGAACCCATGACCAACACGGTGTCCTAAGAAAGATATTTCGCTAAAACCAATACATGCTTTCGATGGTTTCGCTGTCAGGTTATGCTCACGTAAGATAGACAATAGTTCATTTATACCATTATAGTGATCGTTCCAAGTATCACTGAAAAGACAGATGTCATCAAGATACGCAATGACATCTGAGCGATGAGATAGGATTCGACGCATCATGCGTACAAATGTTGCAGGGGCGTTCATAAGACCGAAAGGCATGAAATTCCATTGGAATAGACCCCTAGGCGTCGAAAAAGCAGTAAACGGTTTGGCGTGTTCGGATAGTGGAACTTGCCAATATCCCTTAGACAAATCGAGTTTAGTAAAGAAGTGAGAATTCGATAGTCTCGTAAGTAGCTCTTCTAGTAAAGGCATAGGTTCCGCATCAAATTTAGTCACTTGATTCAATTTGCGATAATCCACGCAAAGACGTATGTTATTGTCTTTTTTTCGTACTATAACCATCGGCGAAGAATATGCTGATGTGGATGGTTCAATAATTTTTAACTCTATCATCTCATCTAACTCTTTCTCTACCTGTGCTTGAAAATGTATCGGGATAGGATACGGTCTGACTCTTATAGGACTATGGTCAGTAAGAATAATGTCATGTTGAATGACATCAGTTTGACCAGGAATGTCAGTAAGGACATCCTGAAATTGTTCTAACATAGTAGAAACTTGTTTCTGCTCTCCTGGAGATAATTCTGGAGAAATTGCAACATCTTTCCATGATTCATTAGAGTGAAGAGGAATCATTGGAAAAGGTAAATTTACATCCGAGAAACTCGTTTCCTCATCCTGTATTACTGACAGAGATGAGTACTGTCCATGTTGGACTGGAAAATCGTCCGTTGCCTGGAAAACAGGTTGTAAATAATCAGGACGTTCATGGAATTCCGTGAGCATGTTGATGTGGAAGGTTTTACGCTTCCCGTCAATATCGACGATATAGTCAACATCGGAAACTTTTGATATTATATCGTACGGACCTTTCCAAGAAATGAGAAGTCTATTTTCCCTACAAGGTAGCAAGACAAATGCTTTGTCACCTGGACAAAGTTGTCGCAAACATCTCTTTTTATTGGCAAATTCCCTTGCCTTCTGTTTCGCAAATTCAGAAGAAGCAGTTGCCAATTTGCATGCTTCAATAATCTTGTGTCTAAGTGCGATGACATATTCATAAGAGGATTTTGTGTCATCGACAATATTATCAGCAGTTATAAGATCATGAAGTAAGGACATAGGACCTCGCGGTTTCGCGCCAAAGACAAGTTCAAAGGGAGAAAATCCTGTATGTTCGTTGGCGACCTCTCTATATGCAAAGAGAGCCGCGGGTAAAACCCTATCCCAATCCTGAGGATGATCTTCTGTTATCTTACCTAGTAGGTTTTTCAGAGTTCTATTCAAACGTTCCACCATCCCATTGGACATAGGATGATAAATACTACTCAGCGATCTCTCTATCTTCAGAGTCGACATTACTTGAGACATGGTATCCGATATGAGTTGGGTACCATGGTCGGATAATATTTCTGCTGGAAACCCCAGACGAGAAAATATTAACCAAAGAGCATCTGCGACATCAGCAGTAGTTATGCTCTTTAGAGGAACAGCCTCCGGCCAACGTGTGCACATATCAACACACGTCAAAATAAATTGGTGTCCTCTAGCAGACTTTATCTTAAATGGACCAATGATGTCTATCGCCATTTTTTGAAATGGCCGAATGGGAATGTCTGCAGCCTGAATAGGTGCATCATGGCGTGGACCTCTGGATTTAATCTCTTGACATACTTTACAAGATCGACAATAGATTCGTATGTCCTTATTCACAGCAGGCCAAAAGAAAGATTGAAGAACTCTAGCTTTAGTACGGGAAAAACCCATATGTCCAGCACACTGCGAATCATGAGCGTGCTGTAAGATTTTAACTCTCATATTTTTAGGCACAAGGATTTGAGAATGAATGGACTTAGCGGAGTCTTGTACCATACGTACAAGTACGCCATTCTTCATAGTAATCCAAGATTTCCGATTTGTATCCTTATTCGGATCACCTTTTTTTGCTAGAGTAAAGAATTTCTTTAGAGTAGGATCATCTTCCTGCTGTTTGATAAAGGAATCGTGGGAAATCTCCAAGGGATCATCTTGGATCTGCGCATCATTATCTTCAGAATGTGAAGATTGTGGCATATTAAGAGCTTGAGCCCTAGTGATTACTGCATTAGCAGATTGCATATTAACATTTTCCCAATTAGAAATTTGCTGTGGAGTGCATTCTTTCACCCCGTGAATGCGACCGATGATAAGATCAGCGATCGGATTCGGCAAGAGACATGCTTGCACCTCTCCTGTAAAGAAAGGCGTAGCAATATTGATAATGGCAGTGGAGTACTTCTCCAATGTGCCACCAAATGTTACACATTTGACTATATTGCCTGTAGCTCGAGAAGGATTTACGAGTGATTGCCTCACTCCAATGGTAGTGCACCCCGAATCGAAAAGAATTGATACCGGAGTACCATCTATTAAGCCCCTATTAAAGACAAGAGCACCCCTTCCATTATGCGCCATTGACGCATGGAGAGCGGGAAGCGGGTGACCGCAGCTTAAAATAGAAACTGTGGTTGGATCGAATAATGTTTTGCATTGCAAACACTCAGATGCTCTAGCAAAATCGAAAGCGGAATTTGCTACACTGTTGGAGTCTTTTTTATCATTATTCTGATTATCGGTGTCGTGGAACTCCTGTTGTGCAGAGTTAGCCTGGTAATAAGATTTACCATGTCTTTTGTGTTGTGATCTACCTCGGTTATAATTGTCTCTATAATTATTATTGCCTCTGTTATAACCCCTATTTGGGTTTGAATCATAATATTCATGATCATAATCATCATGCTCGTTATATTGAGTATCCCTGTAATATTGGTTTTTTTGTCTCCATGAAGCACTTGGGTAGTTCCTATAGCTACTCCCTTTCCGAGAATTTCTAAAATTATGGGTACCCCTCGCGTGTCGAGGACTATCAGCCCGATTCCAGTTCTTCGAAGAAGAACCCTGATTTGAGTGGTTATCTTGGTTTTGATACTTATTCCAATTAACCTTTTTATCAAATTTATTTTTAGCTCCTTGGAATTTGTGTGAGTAATTCTGATTATATTCTGTTGCCGAAGCAACTGGCATACTCTCTTTAATGTTAGAGTTACTAAGAATCATGTCAGGGTGTGCCGTGGCATACTGGTCACAATATTCTTCCATTTGCTTTAATGTACTCGGTTTACGCTCATGTAAGAACTCTAGGAATGATTTATTTACCGAAGACATGACCTTGTCTCTTAGCAATAAATCCGTAAGACCATCAAATGTTTTCTCTGTTTTGGATAATTCAATCCATCGTGAAAGTGTAATTCGTGCTTTTGAGATGAATTCTGAGAATTCTACACCTACCTCAGGTCTCATTGTTTTAAACAAAAGACGATAACCTTCCTCAGACAGCTGATATCTCTTTATCAAAGCTGCCCTAACAGCATCATAATTATCTTTGTCGGCCTCTTCAACAAAATATAACTTACTCAGAGACTCCCCTTTTAGATTTTCAGACAACTGATTCACATACTGTGATTTGTCAACATTATGAGATCGACAAGCCCGTTCAAATCTAGAAAGCCAAAATGTTATGTCATCACTGGTAGGGTTAAACGCTGGTACCTTGACCTTGTACACAAAGGGTTTACCATTACCACCAGATGCCTGATTAACATTACTCATACATGTCAATTTTAATTTCTCTAATTCCAACTCATGTTCTCTTATTGCTTTTCTCTCTTCAACTTCTCTATCTAATCTTCTCTGTTCTGCAGCAGCTTCTAATTTCTTCTGTTCTGCATCAAATCTCCTTTCCTCCACTTGCATCTGCAATTTCTTTAGTTCAGCAGCAGTATCAGCTTCTTTTTCTAATCTTTTTTCTTCAGCCAGAGCTTTTTTTTCTTCAGCAGCAGCTTCTCTTTCTAATCTTTTTTCTTCAGCCAGAGCTTTTTTTTCTTCAGCAGCAGCTTCTCTTTCTAATCTTTTTTCTTCAGCCAGAGCTTTTTTTTTCTTCAGCAGCAGCTTTTCTCTCTTCAGCAGCTAATGCTTTGTCATATTGAGCAACAGCCCATTGTTCTAAGTCTTTTCCAGTCTTATCAAGAGATTTTCCTTGTGCAATAAAATAATCTAATGTAGACATATTGTCTTCTTAAATCAGAAACCTGAAAAAGTAAATAAATTACCCTCTTTCACTTTAATGGGAGACAAGTCTATACCATAGACTTAGTCTTAGTCCAAACTTGTATGGTTTATAATAACCAATGATAACTTGAGTACCTGTGGACAACAATAACTGTATCTCAAATACTGTGGGAGACAAGCCTTACAAAGGTCTTGTATACCTCAATGTAATCAAAGATCACTTGGGTACCTGTGGAAAATAATCATAAAGTACTGATCTGTACTATACTATCAGTGTATACCACTATAACTCCTGTGTCATATGTCAACTAAAGACATTACAAAGGACAAACAAGAAAAGACAATCTGAAAACATTTGCAGAGATCAAATTAAATTAAATAGGAGAAATGAAAAAAAATGATCACAGAATCCGTGATGATAACTGCAATAAGATAACAAGACAAATAACGCCACAGTGTATAAACATAAGGGTGTAAAGAAATCAAAAATAGAAAAGATTAGACCAACAAATGCAAACAAATCAAACAAAACTAAGGAACACAAAATTATTAACAAAAACAACGAAGAAAAGAACACCTCATCACAACTAACAGAAATAGCAGCAAATTGTTGCTAACAAATTTCCAATTAAGAAAATGTGTACCTATAGAATACTAGTACCAGACCAATGTCACTCGGCATACCTTGTACTAGTCACACAGAACATAAATTAATTTACCACATAACAAATAACATGTAAACATAAATAGCATATAGCATACAATATAATTTATATCATGAATGGAATGTGTTGCAGGTATAGTGTTGTAAAGCAGGCACAGTTTATTTTAATACTAATAACTTGCCACTTTATTGAGTAATAGATTTAATTCTAAACTATTACACAGTTCAATTTTTCTCTGTTGAGCATATGAAGATCCAACGATGAACTATGCACTTTATGTTCAACAACACTGTGATTCTTCTGTACGTTGAGAAATGTCAACAATACTGCTCCAGATATTTTCTACACTTGATACCACTGTCCTGTGTAATACTGTCTGTACAGCGAAAAAACTGTCAACAAGCGCTGACCTAGATACAGCATCCTATCGGTAATACAGGTCAAGCTGACATCGACTGTATAGCTGTCCTACTGGTGTTGATGTGGTCAAACAAATGTTCTTTTAGCTGTAAACTGTGATTCTCAACACAAAACTGCGTAAGCTGGACCCAGGAATCTGGCTCGCCACTGTAAAGTTTGTTTCTTCTTTCCACTCTGTAAAGTGTCAGTCTGTATGCTCTGTAAGGAAGAGTGGTGTGTTGTTGAGATCAGGCATGCTCCAGTCTACCCAGCTGTAAATGGGTAACTCACCCTAGTCCTGAGTTAGGGAAGGCAAAGGCTCCAGGGGAAGCAGGCCCTAAACTTGGTCACTTCAACCGACGCAGGATGGTGTATGTATGGAGTAGAAGTGTAGAGTGTGATTACCGCGAATGGTGTACTGTTCGTGTGCTGACCAATATAACCACTCATACACTTGTGTCTACAAGGCACCAATGCAGACTGCTGGAATCTTTGTTTACTCAATTTATTCAGACGTACACACTGGGACATACGAGTACATCATGGTATGTTGACATATCAATTTGTAGGTATACATAGCAGATCTGAAGTCATGACACATTCAGAAATAATGGGCAGTACATCAAAAGTTCAATGTCATGATACATTATGGCCGCATCCCCCTATCTGACTAAACGCGTCAGTGAAGGCAGATCGGTAAATAACTAAAGTTACTTGACGTCCATAGTTTGTAGTATATATTATGAAACCACGAAAGGGGGTTTCTAGCAAGATTGAGATCTCCCTGTCACTGTCCGATAATAGGATAAATAATCTGTTCTCTTGGCAGTGATCAAAACATATGATGACCGAAATCTAACATGGCCGCCTCCCTGAGTTGTCGTTCACTCATTCATAGGAAGGAGAATATAAGCCAGAGTTAATTTATAATGGGTATATAAATGATTTCATAAATGTTTCCATACAGCTCTACGGTGATCAGGTTAATTCACGTAGCCATAACCGCTGTAGGAAAGTCTGTCATCTTCGTCGATACAAAACACGACCCTAGCGATACGAAGCAAAATGTTCCATCTAGGTCGAATCGACATGAGATCATCAAAATAGGGTCTGGCAATACATGGAGTCCGAATTATACATTGTACCGTACCTTAGGAGAATCTCTAACATAAACTATAGTAGAGATACCATCTCCTTTAGAAGAAAACCACTTCATGAATCATATTTCCTTAAGAATCTACCAGCCCTTTGGAAAGTGCGTACCCGCCATTATCACGGTACATCGGAACTCATCACGACTTG
Organism: Oreohelix idahoensis; assembly: GCA_024509875.1. Taxonomy (NCBI): domain Eukaryota; kingdom Metazoa; phylum Mollusca; class Gastropoda; order Stylommatophora; family Oreohelicidae; genus Oreohelix; species Oreohelix idahoensis. The sequence goes on along the minus strand of JAMPIV010011081.1, from coordinate 426,268 downwards.
TCAAGACAACTCATACTTCCGCTAGAGCGGAATAATAAGAATCTAGTCCCGCCTACCCATCCAAAATATACAATATAGGACTGATTCTACTTGTACTAATAATATGTAATACATATGAATTCAGGCCATAAACATAATAAGCAAATTAATCTATTTTCTGGCCCTAAAAATAAGTACAAATATAAGAGCAATATCCGTGCGCCGGATCAATATCAAAAACGATTACTCCTATAATCAAAAGTGTGAATCAAACATGGATTATCTCGCTTTCCCCATAGACAGCATTTTCATACACAAATGAATGAATGTCTATATTTTTTCCATATTAAATAGCCATATCGATTTTTGTAATATGTGCGTCAAAATATGCACGCAACAAGGGCTTGGAGAGAGTGATAACTTTTAATAAATCTTCTCCAGGTTTGTCTCAAGTCCATCTCCTATTACAATTTTTCTATGTGTAATCTATAACTCTGTCAGTCCACTATCCCTTGTCGATTTCACTACTATTGTCCAACTCAAAAAACTACTCTTACACTCTAACTCAACCACGACATATAATGGCTGGGTCGCCGGGATATTTTTGAGCTACATTTGATGCACACTTTAATGTGGGCTCGTTCCGAGGATGAATCTCTCACAAGATTCTATTCTGATTCTTTGAGTATAGTGTTCTGCAGATTATAGGAATTTCTATCCCCTAGACAAATCGAACTATTTCTTTTGGAGGAAGTCTGAACAGCGTTTTCTCCACAGCAATCATAAATATTAAGTTACATTTATTGTTCGTGCTACACATGAGACAGCTTGAAAGGTTGCTGGTAACACTGCTGAGTTTTTTGGTTGACAAATCTGACGACTATTGTTGTAAAAGTCAGAAAATTTTTTTCTTAAGGGTTAAATTTTTTTTTCAGGAGTAGCTCTTTAATCTGAGATAAGAAGCTGCAGATAGTCAGTTACTAGCTTGCATTTGTACCAAGGGAGGGTGTTCATTCGGATGATAGTAACCAATCCTCTCAATAGCTAAGTACTGACAGAAGTTGGATACGATTTTGGTTATGATTATAGGATGTTCTAAGGACATGTAACGGACGTCTATGGAAAAGATAAATTACTGTTAGGTAGTCCGTGCTCCACGAACTTTAAAAGGAGGGGCAACTTGTCACAGTGACTGATAATTTATTTTACCATTCCGTTCCATATGTTATTACTTTTTTAATGTCCTGGTTTCCTCTTCATTTGTATTCTTCTTTTCTTTCATTTTTCACCTTCTCAAACCCCACCCGAGGTTTGTTTACGTTCTGGCTGGCCTTCAGAATAAATTCCTACAGCGGTCAGCGAACGGTAACGTTACCTAAACGCACCTGTGGTTTGTTTGACCAGAGAAACATTTCTGTTACGCTTATAGTGTTTGAACGAGCGAAAGGGTTTCTGTGAAAGAAACCGCTTGTCTGTGGGAGGTAACTTCTGCAGGTGGTCTCGGTGTTTGGCCTTCAGAACGCATTAGTGATCATAATATTATGTCTATCTGGGGAAATTTCTGGCGTCTGTTGTCTTTGATGTAGTCTCTAGAGAAACCTCTGTCTTACTCTTTATTACGCATTACGCCGATACATCTGTAGAATCAGGCTATGCAGGTGTCCCGGGTAGCGTTGTTTGTAAACTATAAGACCAGATAATTTTTATAAGTCAAACACACTCGTAGAGGTTTCCTGCCCGAGATAGAGCCTTATGGAAATAAGGCAAACATTAGCACAGAACTAAATGTTTTTGCTTATTTCTTGACATTTTCTCGGGGTGAGTTGACATATCTTATTAATATATAAATATTCATGTTAGCTTTTTATATATCTGATAGGAATGTGACGTGAATTCATTTCTGAGGACTTCTCCTAGTAATTTAATTCAGGGATAATGTAGCACTGTCTACGGCCTTAGTTAAGCAATGCTTAAACAGAAGGTTTATCATGGGTTAAATGATAAACTTACAATAACAGACACTAACTAGGCGTAGAATCAGTCCACAGATGCTTATCATGGGTTAAGAATAGGCTAATTAACTGTCATTTCTGTAAGATAATGTCAGAGGTGTGGATTATTCTCTTAAAACTGAATAGTGAGATACAGTCACTTAAACACTGAATTATAGGAGATAGTCACTTATTCCTTTTTGATAGATATTTCTAGTGGCAAGGGAGAATCATTATATGCTTACTTGTGTAGCTAGACTCTAGCCATAATTTTCACAGAAAGCACACACCTGCCATAGATATAATTCTATCTTATGATTCAGCCACAACTGTATTATTATAGATAGAACATTGCATTTTCTATGTATTCATTTGTGGAATGTTAATTTTTCCCCAAAGGGACATACGACATATTTTTGTAATGTCACATGCTGTAATCTGTTTATGTAATTTATTTATGGTTGTAAGATGAATAGAATCCATTCAACTGTAACTGCAAGGTTAGGTTTCCTGTATGTTTAGTTGGAAGAAGAGGAGTAGTTTTTGCTGTCAGAACATTTACTGACAGGTACCTGGGTGTACAAAATATATTAAGCCAAGCGGGCACATGCTGATACTTGATAGAGTAGAAATAGCGGAGCATAACTATTTTATATAACATTAGTGTGATTTTATTGTTTGCTTAATGTAAAGGGTGTCTCTTTTGGTCTCAGTTTCAGGAATACCAAATCGCTAGAGCAAGGTTCCAGTCAGGCGAAGAATGTCCCATTCTCTTCGTTCTAGAGGGTTTCTGAGTAACACCAAGCATTCATGAGTTGTCAACCCCAAATACCTGAATCAAAATCCTTTGTCATCGCCAAGTTAAGCTTACGCAGTGCAACGAGCCAACGCTAAATCTGAAATCATCTATTGCAGTAGTAGTTCCCTACTCGCTTATTGGATTACCAGTCAGAGCATTGCGGCTTCCAGAATATCAAAACCGCCCAGCATGTCTGTAGCAGAATCTTTCAATCACCAGCCTTTGTGTGCCTAAACAGGGCACTCCACCAAACCACAGCCAAACCAGCCTAAACAGGATTTAAAGCCAAGCAAGCAATAGCGCCGGATAAGAGTGCCTGGGACTCTTTGTCCTCAAGTAACTTCGTCTGGTGTATTTATGGGTTATGTAAAACCTCGCACTTAGGAGCGGCCAACCTAAGATAGACAGAGTCCAGCCCCCCTCACGCAATTAGAGGTCACCAAAGTTAGCACCAACAAGGACAGTTTTACAGGTCAATTCCATCCCCCATGGAGTATATATTTACGTGAAGAGACTTTCTGGAGCTGGCACATTTGGTCCCACGAAAGCGGACAGGCTGTCGCTCAGTATGTTTATTTGGTCAGCAGGAGATAAACAGCGTCTTCCAGCCCCCCTCACGCAATTAGAGGTCACCAAAGTTAGCACCAACAAGGAAAGTTTTACAGGTCAATTCCATCACCCATGGAGTATATATTTATGTAAAGACACTTTCTGGAGCTAGCACATTTGGTCCCACGAAAGCGGACAGACTGACACGCAGTTTATTCATTTGGTAAACCAGAGGTAAATAGAGTCTTCCAGCCCACCTCGCGCAATTAGAGGTCACCAATGATAGCACCTACAGGAAAGTTTTACAGGTCAAGTCCATCACCCATGGAGTATATATTTACGTAAAGACACTTTCTGGAACTATTACATTTGGTCCCACGAAAGCGGACGGACTGACACTCAGTTTATTCATTTCTCTGTGTTCTACAGGTTTTATGACTGGTGGTGTGTGTGTTTGTGGGTGTGTATTTGCATATTTGTGGTTATTGATGATTATTGATGACTTTTGATGATTATTGATGACTATTGATGATTATTGAGATTATTGATGATTTTTGGATGTAATTTGTGCTGTGTATGATGAGATGCATTATTTTCATGCTTTTCTTCTTTAATAAAGTTTACACATTTTTTAATGCGCTGTTCATGACCCTTCCATCCATAATTTACTTTTTAGCTCTTTACTATACTCTCTGTGTATGATTAAGAGAAAAGAGTGAGAGCAGGAGGGCTTAGACAGTATAAGTGTGTTGAGGGCTTGGAGAGAGTGATAACTTTTAATAAATCTTCTCCAGGTTTGTCTCAAGTCCATCTCCTATTACACTTTTTCTATGTGTAATCTATAACTCTGTTAGTCCACTATCCCTTGTCGATTTCACTACTATTGTCCAACTCGACAAACTACTCTTACACTCTAACTCAACCGCGACATATAATGGCTGGGTCGCCGATATATTTTTGAGCTACATTTGATGCACACTTTAATGTGGGCTCGTTCCGAGGATGAATCTCTCACAAGATTCTATTCTGATTCTTTGAGTATAGTTTTCTGCAGATTATAGGAATTTCTATCCCCTAGACAAATCGAACTATTTCTTTTGGAGGAAGTCTGAACAGCGTTTTCTCCACAGCAATCATAAATATTAAGTTACATTTATTGTTCATGCTACACATGAGACAGCTTGAAAGGTTGCTGGTAACACTGCTGAGTTTTTTGGTTGACAAATCTGATGACTATTGTTGTAAAAGTCAGAAAATTTTTTTCTTAAGGGTTAAATTTTTTTTTCAGGAATAGCTCTTTAATCTGAGATAAGAAGCTGCAGATAGTCAGTTACTAGCTTGCATTTGTACCAAGAGAGGGTGTTCATTCGGATGATAGTAACCAATCCTCTCAATAGCTAAGTACTGACAGAAGTTGGATACGATTTTGGTTATGATTATAGGATGTTCTAAGGACATGTAACGGACGTCTATGGAAAAGATAAATTACTGTTAGGTAGTCCGTGCTCCACGAACTTTAAAAGGAGGGGCAACTTTTCACAGTGACTGATAATTTATTTTACCATTCCGTTCCATATGTTATTACTTTTTTAATGTCCTGGTTTCCTCGTCATTTGTATTCTTCTTTTCTTTCATTTTTCACCTTCTCAAACCCCACCCGAGGTTTGTTTACGTTCTGGCTGGCCTTCTGAATAAATTCCTACAGCGGTCAGCGAACGGTAACGTGACCTAAACGACCTGTGGTTCGTTTGACCAGAAAAACATTTCTGTTATGCATATAGTGTTTGAACGAGCGAAAGGGTTTCTGTGAAAGAAACCGCTTGTCTGTGGGAGGTAACTTCTGCAGGTGGTCTCGGTGTTTGGCCTTCAGAACGCATTAGTGATCATAATATTATGTCTATCTGGGGAAATTTCTGGCGTCTGTTGTCTTTGATGTAGTCTCTAGAGAAACCTCTGTCTTACTCTTTATTACGCCTTACGCCGATACATCTGTGGAATCAGGCTATGCAAGTGTCCCGGGTAGCGTTGTTTGTAAACTATAAGACCAGATAATTTTTATAAGTCAAAAAAACTCGTAGAGGTTTCCTGCCCGAGATAGACCCTTATGGAAATAAGGTAAACATTAGCACAGAACTAAATGTTTTTGCCTATTTCTTGGCATTTTCTCGGGGTGAGTTGACATATCTTATTAATATATAAATATTCATGTTAGCTTTTTATATATCTGATAGGAATGTGACGTGAATTTATTTCTTAGGACTTCTCCTAGTAATTTAGTTCAGTGATAATGTAGCACTGTCTACGGCCTTAGTTAAGTGATGCTTAAACAGAAGGTTTATCATGGGTTAAATGATAGACTTACAATAACAGACACTAACTAGGCGTAGAATCAGTCCACAGATGCTTATCATGGGTTAAGAATAGGTTAATTAACTGTCATTTCTGTAAGATAATGTCAGAGGTGTGGATTATTCTCTTAAAACTGAATAGTGAGATACAGTCACTTAAACACTGAATTATAGGAGATAGTCACTTATTCCTTTTTGATAGATATTTCTAGTGGCAAGGGAGAATCATTATATGCTTACTTGTGTAGCTAGACTCTAGCCATAACTTTCACAGAAAGCAGACACCTGCCATAGATATAATTCTATCTTATGATTCAGCCACAACTGTATTATTATAGATAGAAAGAACATTGCATTTTCTATGTATTCATTTGTGGAATGTTAATTTTTCCCCAAAGGGACATACGACATATTTTTGTAATGTCACATGCTGTAATCTGTTTATGTAATTCATTTATGGTTGTAAGATGAATAGAATCCATTCAACTGTAACTGCAAGGTTAGGTTTCCTGTATGTTTAGTTGGAAGAAGAGGAGTAGTTTTTGCTGTCAGAACATTTACTGACAGGTACCTGGGTGTACAAAATATATTAAGCCAAGCGGGCACATGCTGATACTTGATAGAGTAGAAATAGCGGAGCATAACTATTTTATATAACATTAGTGTGATTTTATTGTTTGCTTAATGTAAAGGGTGTCTCTTTTGGTCTCAGTTTCAGGAATACCAAATCGCTAGAGCAAGGTTCCAGTCAGGCGAAGAATGTCCCATTCTCTTCGTTCTAGAGGGTTTCTGAGTAACACCAAGCATTCATGAGTTGTCAACCCCAAATACCTGAATCAAAATCCTTTGTCATCGCCAAGTTAAGCTTACGCAGTGCAACGAGCCAACGCTAAATCTGAAATCATCTATTGCAGTAGTAGTTCCCTACTCGCTTATTGGATTACCAGTCAGAGCATTGCGGCTTCCAGAATATCAAAACCGCCCAGCTTGTCTATAGCAGAATCTTTCAATCACCAGCCTTTGTGTGCCTAAACGGGACACTCCGCCAAACCACAGCCAAACCAGCCTAAACAGGATTTAAAGCCAAGCAAGCAATAGCGCCGGATAAGAGTGCCTGGGACTCTTTGTCCTCAAGTAACTTCGTCTGGTGTATTTATGGGTTATGTAAAACCTCGCACTTAGGAGCGGCCAACCAAAGATAGACAGAGTCCAGCCCCCCTCACGCAATTAGAGGTCACCAAAGTTAGCACCAACAAGGAAAGTTTTACAGGTCAATTCCATCCCCCATGGAGTATATATTTACGTGAAGACACTTTCTGGAGCTGGCACATTTGGTCCCACGAAAGCGGACAGGCTGTCGCTCAGTATGTTTATTTGGTCAGCAGGAGATAAACAGCGTCTTCCAGCCCCCCTCACGCAATTAGAGGTCACCAAAGTTAGCACCAGCTAGGAAAGTTTTACAGGTCAATTCCATCACCCATGGAGTATATATTTACGTAAAGACACTTTCTGGAGCTAGCACATTTGGTCCCACGAAAGCGGACAGACTGACACGCAGTTTATTCATTTGGTAAACCAGAGGTAAATAGAGTCTTCCAGCCCACCTCGCGCAATTAGAGGTCACCAATGATAGCACCTACAGGAAAGTTTTACAGGTCAAGTCCATCACCCATGGAGTATATATTTACGTAAAGACACTTTCTGGAACTATTACATTTGGTCCCACGAAAGCGGACGGACTGACACTCAGTTTATTAATTTCTCTGGGTTCTACAGGTTTTATGACTGGTGGTGTGTGTGTTTGTGGGTGTGTATTTGCATATTTGTGGTTATTGATGATTATTGATGACTTGATGATTATTGATGATTATTGATGATTTTTTGATGTAATTTGTGCTGTGTATGATGAGATGCATTATTTTCATGCTTTTCTTCTTTAATAAAGTTTACACATTTATTAATGCGCTGTTCACGACCCTTCCATCCATAATTTACTTTTTAGCTCTTTTCTATACTCTCTGTGTATGATTAAGAGAAAAGAGTGAGAGCAGGAGGTGCTTAGACAGTATAAGTGTGTTGAGGGCTTGGAGAGAGTGATAACTTTTAATAAATCTTCTCCAGGTTTGTCTCAAGTCCATCTCCTATTACACTTTTTCTATGTGTAATCTATAACTCTGTCAGTCCACTATCCCTTGTCGATTTCACTACTATTGTCCAACTCGACAAACTACTCTTACACTCTAACTCAACCACGACATGAGGCAATTGTTTCTTTCTAATATGTCACAGTTCGTGGTTACAAGACATCAGACTTAAGTACTGAAGTTCCTATGCCACTAGTGTGAGAGAATCACCACCAACCGCCTACAGTGGACGAATTATTTGGAGAGGTGAACTCATCACCAAAAAGAAGTGACGTAAACCACAGCTGCAGGACTCATCTGGAGCTAAGTTTTATATAACAGGCTAGAGCAAAAAATACGGACATTATTAACGCCCTACCCAAACCTCAGTGAGGAAACCTTAATTTAAATTTTCACCCAATTTTCCATATTTATTTTCCCATGTTACAGACTAATTGACTATTAAATTTGTTGTATGTTATTTTAAACTAAACAATAATAGTTGATTCAGTTTATATGTACGAAAGCAAACTAATGAGCCAGTTTTTCTTCATAAATTCATATAAATATAGAGCCATTAATTATAAGAGGGCATTCGTTGGATTACTGCAACTAGGGGCTTGAACGGGCCAGAATCATTGCATAACCCGTTCACAAAAGGCGACGGACCAGATAATAAGTTAACAAATTTGCTCAGCCCTTAAGCAGCGTTTGTTCTTGACTTCTGGGAATATCTTGTGAAGGCTCCCATAAGGTAGAAACGCCATTCATCTTCTGTCTACATCTTTGCCAAGAGTAATCTTGCGCGAAGATAGATACCTTGGACGACCTACTTTTAGATACGCTTGCGTTGTGACCATTGGTGGACCACTACTGCAAAGCAAGGGAAGGCAATCCCGTGACAGAAGTTGTAATTCATGCGAGCAACACACACATAACACAATTGATGGGGGAAACATTACAGATATCGAAAAAGAAAAATTACCAGACAATCCATGCTCTAGAATCCCCAGAGTAAGAGAGAGAGAGAGGAAGACAGAACAACACACGGGAAAAGAGAACTGGAGACACACATGAAGGGGATAAAGAAGACACAGAAATACCTTGAGCTGATGGCACGTGACAGGAAGACTTGGCAGACGTTTGTTGAAGTCCTATGCTTCTGTGGGAGTTGAAAGGTAAAGAAGAAAAAGAGAAAAAAATAAGCGTATTTTGAAAACGTGACGCATAAGACAGCAAACAACAGGGGCGATAAACAAGAATTGGTGACCGAAAGATGTACTCGTCAGCTACAGCCGGTGTGATACTAGAAGTAGGGGAAAATACACAAGCTGCGATGTTTGTCAAATTTTAAATATAAGTTTTATAAACCTTTTGAAACATCTTTCACATAAATTACTAAGCGTCCCGTTTTCTCAAATTGGTCACCCTGCCCTAGGCTATCCATTGTTCTATATATCGTGACTAGAAACTTAAAATCAATACGCAGAAAACTGTATACACCACTTTCTCCCGCAGCCACAAAATAGCAAAAAGACCTATTAACATCAAACTGAGTGGGGAAATAATAACAAAAGAGGAGCACCCAGTCTATCTAGGAGTAAAACTGGGCAGACAATTGAAACTAGATGGACACATCCACAACCTCAGGGAAAAAGCATGTAAGCGCCTAAACCTCATCAAACGGCTAGCTAGTACAAATTGGGGAGCGGATAAACAAACCCTTCGTCAACTATATCTTGGCTATGTGAGATCAGCGAAAGACTATAACCTCCCCCTCCAGACCATTGTGAGTATTAATACCATCTCAGCTCTGGACCGTGTGCAGAACCAAGCTCTCATGTTAATTTGCGGAGGGATGAGATCAACACCCACAGCCGTATGTGAGATAGATGCCAATATAGAGCCGCTGGATATCAGGCGTAAAAGAGCACTGACTGAAGCTGTAGAGAGATACAGGAGACAAGAGAAAGACCACCCAAACAAAGTACTTATTGACACTTGGAAACAAACACGAAGACTGAAACAACTATCTCTCCTGGACATAGCCAACGAGGAAAATGATAAACACCATCTCCCGCAAGAGAGAGAATTGGAAAACAAATACTTTGGACCACCCCCTTGGGAAAACTTGCATCAACCAACTGTCAAAACACAACTGATAGATAAAACGGCCAACAAGGAAACACTGCCCACAATCTTGAAGACGTGTGCCTTAGAGACCATAAACAGCTACCCAACGTCAGCAATACAGGTCTACACAGATGGTTCAGCTTTCAAGACCACCTCTTTTGCAGGATACGGCGTCTGCATATGGTACCTGGATGGATCCTCTTATGAGTTCTGTGACTCCTGTGGTGAGAATTGTTCAAATTATGAAGCGGAGTCTGAGGCCATCAAGACAGCCATTGAATTACTACACCAACAGTTTGACCTTATGGAACGAAAGCCATCAGATATAGTGATTTTCAGTGACTCCATGTCTGTTCTGGAAGCACTTAAACAGACTCCATATGAAAACAAAGACATTTTTCTTAAAGGAAGAGCGGTTCACAACTTGATCACAGCCTACTCCATCAGTGTAACCCTACAGTGGATCCCTGGACACAGTGATCTAACTGGAAATGAGACAGCTGATAGACGTGCAAAAGCAGGAGCCTCTAAACAACAAAAGGACAGACCCTGCAGCATGAGAACTGTCAAACAGATTCTCAGAAACAACACAAGGGAAATCTGGCTGAACAGATGGGCGAACGGGCCGACTGGCCTAAATCTCTAATGAAATGACCTGCCCAAAAGACAACGACAACATAAATAGACTCAGCAGGAGAAATCAGTCTTATCTTTCAGTTCCGAACAGGACACGCCAGAGTCAATAGCCATCTAAACCGTATCAACCCTCAGCACCTACCCATGTGTAGACACTGCTCTCATCCCTATGAAACAACCAGACACCTCCTCATGGAGTGTCCATCACTCACAAACGCCAGGAAAAAAACTTTTACAGACACCTCTGACAGTCACCAACTCACTATATGGAACATTAAAACAACTGCAGAAAACCTGCACTTTTTTAAGAATGGCATTGGGCTGCCAAGAGTAGATATGCTCAGCAGCTATGGGATATCGACAACAACAACATATATCGTGACATTTGTTGGCCATCAGCCTATCCCAATTGCATAAATATAATATCCAGTTACGAGACAGGGGAGAGATTCAAGGCAGAACTGTCGTCTACAAGGAAGTTATTAATTCCTGTTTTTGTTTTTTTTCTCGCAGCTCTTTTGTCTATCCATCTCCGTTTGGACACGGCTAATATATGTAGATGTCAGTACGTCACGTATTGTTGCCTGGTGTCTTTGATGACACAATGAAAGAATAGGATACGTGATTCCTCATGCATATCTTAAGGAACGAACAATGTCAGGCTGTCCATGGAACTGTCAATCTCAGTATAAAATAAGACGCTATAGAAGCCATAACAATGTCAGGCTGTCCATGGAACTGTCAATCTCAATATAAAATAAGACGCTATAGAAGCCATAACAATGAATACTTTGTTGCCAGCTTCCTGTAAGGGTACCAGGTGGCTCAATGTTCTATATGCAGCGAAAGGGGGAAATCAAGAAATATAAGAATATGTCTGGATGTCAGTTTCTTCATGTGTCTGTCTGTTTGTCTCTGTAAATGTCTTTTAATATAAGAAACCAACTCTCTAATTCAGGGTTTCTTAACCTGTGGTCCTAAATACACACATTGGAATTCTCGCCGATGCTACGGAGTTCGTGCACTGTGCTGAGATCCTCTTTGTGGGATCTAAGGGAGGAGATCGGACCACTTTTGGAATAGTCCGTGTGCAATGAAGATAGCCCTTACAACCAAATCAAACCAAACCTGTGGTCCACGAACTACGTAGGAGGTCTGTAAATCGACTCTAGGAAGTTCGCGTACACATGCAACAATTTAAAATGTAGTTTTTTTAAAAAAATATTATGCTTTTATGTATATTTTTTTACACAAGAATGGATCAATATCTTTCAGTGGACAATCAAAAGGGTCCACAGCTTTCATAAAACAATCAAAATGGTCTACAGACTTCATCAAACCATCAAAATGGTCCACAGCCTTCATCAAACAATCAAAACGGTCCACAGACTTCATCAAACAATCAAACGGATCCACAGTCTTCATAAAATAATCAAAAGGGTCCACAACCTTCATCAAACAATCAAAAGGATCCACAGCCTTCATCAAACAATCAAAATGGTCCACAGACTTCATAAAACAATCAAAATGGTCCACAGCCTTCATCAAACAATCAAAATGGTCCACAGCCTTCGTCAAACAATCAAAAGGATCCAAAGCCTTCATCAAACAATCAAAAGGATCCACAGCCTTCATCAAACAATCAAAATGGTCCACATCCTTCATCAAACAATCAAAAGGGTCCACAACCTTCATCAAACAATCAAAAGGATTCACAGCCTTCATCAAACGATCAAAATGGTCCACAGCCTTTATTAAACAATCAAAAGGATCCACAGCCTTCATCAAACAATCAAAATGGTCCACAGTCTTCATCAAACAATCAAAAGGATTCAACAGATTGTGAAGAAACATAATCATCTACGCCATCTGACATAAACCTTTAATAAGAAGAAATTATCATACAAGTGAAAGTATCAAAGAACCAACATTGCTATTGTATCTTTAATGATAAGTACTAAAAGCACCTCAGTGAAATCGACACACAAGCTTTGTCCAACATAACGTTAATAATTTTTGTATAGAACGAGAAAGTACACCTGTCAAAACTATGACGGATGAAAAAATTAAAGCCATTGTCTTCATTTTTCAACATTAGCAACACATTTAGATGATATATCTTCGACCTCACTTTCTTGATTCTGAATGAATTTACTTTCAATGGTTGTAAAGTTTTCAAAAAGAAGTTTGATTTCTGCCTACTTCTATTCAAGGGATGTAACAACCGATTTACCCCCCCCCCCCCCCTTTCCCCCCTTACACCCCACTGTCCATGGGAAACAATAAGGCCACGAACCTTAACTAATATATGTAATGAAATGGCATTTTTACTAATGCTTTTTCCACTTATTATTTTAAAATATAGTAAGTATAAAGTCACTTGTTTTCAGATTAAGGGGGAAGAACTATGCAAATATATCTCACTTTCATACACCTATGAGTCGGCTTGTACTACAAATGAAAGTGTCATGAAATCATCTACATCTACTACTCTGTCGAACATGGCGCCCTCTGACAGCTATATGTCGGAACTTAATATTATTCCATCATCATCATCAGCTACCATCTCCACATCGAAGGTTGACTGTAACCGATCTCCAACGTCTTTTGTCTCTTGTCTTGATGGTGCACTCTGATAGACTCTTTCCTGTCCATCTCTTATCTTCCCACTTATAGCGCTGTTTTCCCCTTGCACGTTTGCCTTCAACTCTCCCTTCTATTATGGTCTTCTGCAAGGTGTTATGCCTTTTTATGAGGCCAAAATATTTTAGCTGCCTAAGTTTTCCAGGACCTCCTTATTTATTTATTTTTTATCTTTACATGAGATGCGCCACATTCTTCTATAAATCCACATCTCGAGAGTCTCAATTCTTTCTTCCAACTGCTTATTCATTGTTGTCGTGAAGTGGTCTGATTCACAACACGTCATTCTGAGTAACTTTGACTCAAACCGCGCGCCATACTTTGTGAGAACTGCATGATACATGGACCAATCAGAAGGTACCTTTATGAAGTGTTTGCTAAAGCATTAGGCCGTCAAAATGGCCAGTCCAAATCTGTGCAACCAAGCGGAAGAGGACATTTATTTACACCATTATGAAAGAAGTACCACCTGGAAGAGGTCACTAATGCAATACTGGGAATGTTGCTTTACACGTCTGTGCAGAGATTTCCACGAATAGTACTACAGGAAGAGAGAAATCTCTGGTTGAACGCATCGAGTCCTCAGGTTGGTCCATAATTTTGCTGTTTAGAGTACGCATAGAATAAAATGCACTTAGGAAAGTAAAAGACAGTTAGATAGGAAGTTAAAGGATAATTCAGAGCGTATTTTAAGCCTTAGATGAATAAATCGCTCCAGGAATAACGTAGATAAATGAAATCTTAGTTTTCCTGATTTGTACACATAGGCAGATTTTACATACATTTTCGGAACACAAAACACACGGTGGGTAGTAAACTCCCTCTGGCGTCCGCCTTTGGGATATATATAGAATGTGCCCTAAATAGAAAAGCAGGCTATAAGTATTCAAAAATACAGTGAGCATCAGCGTGTTAATGCAGATTGCCTTTGCCGTTTGTATCTGAAGAGCTGACTTATAGATACCCATTAACAGCTTGACTGTATTTGCCTGAGGGTAAGAAAGAATTTATATATGTATATAAATATATGTAGTTCTATTGATTAATTACAGTGTGCGTTAGGAAATGTGCAGATGTGTTTTGAACCGTTGTGTAATTTCTGGAGGCAAAACAATGCCAAGATATATATTCAAATAATTGAGAATGGTGCAAAAGTGTGACTGTAGGTTTAGAAAGGCATTTGAAGAATTATTTCTTGAAGGAAAGGACCACACACCAGGAACGTAAGGAAGGATGAAAGCGATTGTTTTACAGGATTGTTTAAGCTATTACTTAATATTTTATACAAGACCTAATCATTGTATGGAGGCGGATCATGGACAAATGGCTCTAATTAAGGATTTAGAGGAAAATTGTAGTCACTGTGAACTGGATTTGGTTGTTACTGTTATAATATGTCTTGTGCATCTGCTAGCACACTGTCTGAAACTGTCTATCATCCCCAACCTTTGTAATGGTGGGATAGTGATGGACAATATAGGGGTTACATCTAATATGTTTCAGGTTATATCCTGTCAACCCAACTACTCATAAAAGAGTCAGCCACTACTGAAGTTACTACTGGTGCAAGTGCCTTTTGAGTTCAGAGGGCCAGTCATCAAGTACCTACTGCATGGAGGAAGTTCAACTAATTTTCCCTTCCAGGACAAGAGTGGAACCAGCTTCATTCTAACAGATGATTTGCAAAATAAGGCAACTGTAGAGTGTCCGAGTCACACCACAATTATAGACAATACTAGATAATGATGATACCTGTTTGGGTATAATTAAAGCCAGTGTAGACATTCATTCATTAACTGTGAGAGTAGATGAGTTTTAAGAGATACATCTTATACAACCAGAAGGAGTCCAACCAAGCAAGAACCTTCTACACATTTAGAGACCTTTTAATTCGTTAGAACAGTTTTTTAAATTTTATTTATTTACTGTTGTAATTGAATTTGATTTCATTGAGAGCTTTTCAAACAGAAAAGATAAACCTGTAAAAATAAATTGTAAATATTTACCAGCAGACTTACTTAAATTATTTAAGTTAAGTTCCAGTTCTTGTCGGTGGATAAATTAGTTAATACCCCTAGCAGAGCTAATACTATAATCAGAGGAAGATCTGGAGAGGGGCCCGTAGGAACTTAGAGTAATTTATTACCATCTTCTCTAGGGACTTATACAGCTTGATCCTACCTTTGATATCTATAACCCTTACTCTTTTCAGAGAAGGGGGTATTACTTATAAGACCAGACTCTTATCTGGCACTGTTCTGGTATCACCTGATACAACTTTGTGTCCAGGATATCTTATAATTTCAATAATAATCAACCCTCTCGTGACACTGGTGTCTCAGTCCGGGATTTCATGTACCACCCTGGGGTCTTTTCTTTGAGTCATTCAGGCTTATAATATCTTTTATTACATCATATGGGTTAGGATATAAGCGCGAAAGTGGGAAATGAATGTTTGTGTGATCTGGTTTTTTTTAAATATCCTATTGTTAAGTTGGAAAAGATCACACATGTGAAAAAAAGTCCAAATAACAGAATGTCGTGTGCAAAAAGGTCGAAAAGCTGAGGAGAGGAGTGCAAATGTTAATTATTGTGTCGTGTGAAAAAAGGATGGGTCATGTGAAAAAAGGCGGGAAAAAAGAAGAAATAGTATAAATAGAAGAGTTATGGGCGATAGGCAGAGATTTTCAGGATTTATGATTCCAAGGATACAATGATTTTAGACTAGAGGATTTTTACAGATATCGTTAGGTGAACTTTGTCTTTGAGGATACCAAGACAAGTTTTTGAGTAGACAAATCAGTAAATTATTCTATTTGGATTTACATATATTATTCAGTTGGATTACATATTTTTTCATCTTGGATAACCAATCATCATTGTGAAATTTACAGTGTTTGTCTAATGACATCAATAAACTCTAATATAATTTTCTACATAGCTGTTTGTGGAACTTTACAATAATTTCTTGTGGATATACGTTGTTCCAAACTCAAAGGGAAGAACATTCCTGGGTTGAAAAACTGAGTAAAGGTCAAGTATTACCATCTCTGGCGGAAGGCCAGTTAGCACTTGAACCACAACAACATATGAAAGATTAACGCTGACTAAATAAAATCTATATAACTGCTAGTGCCGTATAAACATACACTGCCACATATTACACAAATTGGCGCCGTGACCTGCCCTTTTCTTTGGTGAAGACAGACAGGCATAATCACTACAATTGATCAAAGTCAAGAACAACTGCAGCAACAACAGGCGTTGTATACACTACAGCAACAACAGTAACAACAACATACGTTATATGCACAGCAGCTACAACAGCAACAGGAAATGCAACAGGCAAACGTCCATCCTGCTAACATACCCTTACCTGTAGAGGCCGAACCCACAATGACCGCGTTGCAACGGATAACAGACACGCTATCCAATGTAGATCACTATAATAAATATAACCAAATTTGCTCGGTTATAACTCCCTTCACCGGCGATTCAAAGACATTTCGGAGATGGCTAATGAACATAGACAAGTTTAGTTCTATGGTAAATGCTACAAGTGACAAGGAAAAGATCAAAATTGCATACTTGTCATCGGAATCTCTTGTGACGGATTTTCTGCGACGGCGCTCCCTCATCTACCCAGATGAAGGAACTAATTGCACGGTATAGTGACGTAATCGACAAAAAGCACGCGTGATCGCGTTTGAGGAAAATCCATCAAGAAAAATCTGAACCTGTTCAATTTTTTGGAGACAGTTCATTGAATTTGGCTGAAGAAGCTTTTATTGAAGGAACGGTACCCTAACAGGACATTGAAAAATACTTGGTAGGCATTTTTGTGGACGGACGTTACACAGATAACTTAAAGCTCCATCTCATAAGAAAATACCCTAAAACTGTCACTGATGCTATACAAATGGTAGTATCGGAGGATAACGTACGAAAACGTTTCAATCAACGCACAGGTAATGATCCTCGCTATGAAGTAAACAGTGACCACGAGCCAATGGAAATCGGTCACTCAAGACAGCAGTGGCACCGTCACCAATATCGATCATCACGCCATCAGCCTGAGCAACGTCATTTCCAGCAAGCACACCAACCGAGGCAACAGAATGTTCAAAATATCAATACGATTGTCTGTTACACATATGGACAAAATGGCCATGTCTCTCGTGCATGCCAATCACACCAGCAAGGATCATTCGGAAAGGGTAGACAAGGACATAGAACGTATCAACATAATCAATCTCGAGGTTATAACCAACCACAACAAGGACAGAACAACCGCACATACGCAACCCAACATGGTTTTGCCAGAGGTAGACCACAATATTTCCCTGCTTCGGGAAACGGACCAAGTACACGTTAGATCGGGCCGCTGACGTGAGCTATACAGAAGGGAACACTTATAAACTCTATAGGTCCCACACAACAAATAAGAAGTCACACAACACAGAACATCATTCTCACCGCAATAAAAGGCAGCAGACTGTAGTAAATAACATTAACATCCACCCAGATCCGAGTTCCTGTCTCATCTCTATTCAGGGCATGCATTATCGAGCATTGGTGGATACCGGTGCATCGGTAAGCCTAATACGAGAACACCTTTTTCGAAAAATTCAGAAATATGTGAAATTTCACCCCACGAACACTTACATGGCATCGGTGACCGGCCAGGAAATGAAATCCCTTGGTACTGCGTTTATCACATTCCAGATTGGGGAACAGAAAATAAACCATAAATTCATTATTACACGTGGTATGTCTTGGAATCTTATTATTGGACGTGATTTCCTGAACAAACACCAGGCCCGGATATACTACGATCTACACAAGATTAGATTAAACGGAGAATACATCAACCTCTAGGATGATGTACACATAGCTTCGTTGGTACGCCTTACAGCTCCAGTGACCATTCCACAAAACTCACTCATAATAACCAAAGGTCGTGTAAAAGGATCCGACTACATTCGACCTGGACAGACAGTAGAAATTGCACCGTTGCTGGATGAAGATATAAACGATGATCCACTGATATTCATTACTGAGGGCATTGCAGAAATTACAAGCTCCCGAGATTTCCCCATCATGATCGTAAATACCTCAGGAAAAACATCATCCATTGCAAAAGTTAATCTTTCCCCCCAATAAACAAAGAGGCCAGACAAAACTGCACAAATGGAGATAAAACAGACATCAACAGTAGATATAGCCAGAGAAAACCAGAGATCAACAATACATATCGCCAGAGACAACCAGTGAGCAACAATACATATTGCCGGAGAGAACCAGAGATCAACTATACATATTGCCGGAGAGAACCAGAGATCAACAATACATAATGCCGGAGACAACCAGAGATCAACAATACATATTGCCAGAGACAATCTGAGAACATTAATAGATATTGCCGTAGACAACCAGAGAGCAACAATAGATATTGCCGGAGAGAACCAGAGAGCAACAATAAATATTGCCAGAGAAAATCAGAGAGATAACTGGACCATTCTTATGAAAGAGGAGTGAAATGTCAAACACAAAGATCAAATACAAGTATGCATAAGGACATAATCAAATACCGAAGACAGATTACCATAGTTGTTGGACACCTTACATACTTCGGCCCAACACCAACAACGGCTCACCGCTTTTGTGAAAAAACATCACGATGTCTTTGCTTTAAATGATTTGGAATTGGGTCGTACATCAACAGTCCAAATGGATATTAATAACACTACCGAAGAGCCTATTAGCCTAAAACCTTACCACACCCCACTCAAACACAGAGAGATAGTAGAACGATCCATTAATGAGATGCTATCAGCTGGCATCATTGAACATTCCATATCACCATGGTCGTCACCTATCGTCACAGTTGGGAAGAAGGATGGATCTAATAGATTCTGCTGCGATTACCGCGCTTTGAATAGAATCACAAAGACAATCTCCTACCCACTACCCAGAATTGATGACATTCTCGCGACCCTTGGCAACTCGAGATACTTTACCATCTTAGACGCTAGGTCAGGGTTCTGGTGTATCCCCATGACACCGGAGGCTAAACAGAAGTCCACATTTACTACACACATGGGCAGTTACGCATGGAATGTCATGCCTTTTGGTCTCAAGGGAAGCCCGGCAACTTATATGTCATTGATGGATGAGGTGTTGAAGGAGATGCAACCTTTCGCACTCGCGTATATCGATGACATATTAATTCGTACAGCGGGAACCATTGAGGATCATCTTCATAAAGTGGAACTAGTATTTGACAGGCTCAGGAAACACCAAATCAAACTCAAGTTAAGCAAATGTGAGTTTCTCAAAGGAGAAACAAAATATTTGGTTTTTGTTATAAAGGCTGATGGAATACGTCCAGACGAAGATAAGGTTAAGGCTATCAGGGAAATGCCGAGTCCCACTACAGATCGGCAGGTGAGAGGTTTCATTGGTTGCATTGGGTACTACAGACGCCATATAATTAACTTCTCCCGTGCGGCTACGCCCCTGATCATCATCATCTCATCTCAACCCATAACCCGTCATGGGTCGTAGGGGTGCCATGGTGGAAGCATCAGCAGACAGGGTCCTCCACTGCTCTCTATTCTCAGCAATGCGTACAAGTGTGGAGAAACCGTGTCCTGCCCATTCTTTGATGTTATCAGCCCAGGATTTTCTTTGCCTTCCTCTTCTCCGTTTACCTTCGACTGTTCCCTGGAGGATCGTTTTCGAAAGGGAGTCATGACGAGTTACATGCCCAAACCAGGCAAGCTTTCGACGTTTCACTATTGACAAAAGTGGTTCTTGATGGCCTGCATAGGTGTTTATCTTCTCTCTAACATAGACATTTGTTTTGTGCTCTTTATAGCAAATGCGCAAAATTCTTCTATAACATTTATGCTCGAAAGCCTGAATCCTTCGCTCCGTATCTGCAGTGAGTGTCCAGCCCTCACACCCATACAGGAGAATAGATAATACAAGTGATTTGTATAATTTGATCTTCACAGGAAAACTGATGTTACTTTTCCAGATCACATTCAACCTTGTCATGGCAGCTGAGGCCATCTCAAGTCTTGTCTTGATTTCTTTATTTGATCTTCCATCACTACATATAGTGGATCCGAGATATTTAAAGGTGTTAACTTCTTCTAACGTTTGCCCATTTAACGTAATGTTGGTCGGAACATGTTTCTTATGGCTATTCACCAATATCTTGCTTTTTTCTATATTAATTTCCATCCCATATGTTCTTGTTACTTTCTCCAGTCTAGAGGTAAGGTCTTGAAGTTCTGATTCTGTTCCAGCTATCAGATCAATATCATCAGCAAAACGTAGATTACACAGAGGTCAGCCTCCAATCGATATGGTTGATTTATAATCGTAGAGAGCCTCCTGCATAATATGTTCTAGATAAATGTTAAAGAGCACTGGTGACAGGATACATCCCTGGCGAACTCCTACAGTTGTTTTGAAAAATTCTCCAATGTCATTGCTTGCAAAAACAGCACTGCTTGCGTCCTTGTATAGTGCTTCAATGATATCTATGATGTTGGTATCAAAATTGAATTTTCTCATTATTTGCCATAAACCTTCATGCCAGACTCGATCGAAGGCTTTTGTGAAATCGATGAAGTTATGGTATAAATCATGTTGATGCTGGAGATGTTTTTCGATCAGTAATCTAATATTGAAGATTTGTTCTGAGGTACTTCTTTTTGTCTAAAGCCAGCCTGTTCCTCGGACAAGATTTCTTCTGATTTCTGTTTTATTCCGTTCAAAAGTATTCTTAACATCACCTTACTTGGATGACTAATAAGGCTAATGGTTCTGTAGTTCTTGCACATTTTTAGATTTCCTTTCTTTGGAAGCGGTATTACTAATGACTGCGTCCATTCTTTTGGCCATTTTTTTGTACTCCATATCTTCTGGCAAATTGTTGTCATGATTTTTACTATATCTGGTCCTCCATATTTCAAGAGCTCTGCTGGTATATTATCCACACCCGGTGACTTCCCTCCTTTCATCGAACATATAGCCTCTTCCACTTCTTCCCGTAGTATTGCTGCATTTCCGAGTTCTCTGTTTTCGCACTTAATGTTGTTTAATATGCCTAAGTCAGTGTCAAGTTTACAGTTATATAATTCTTTACAATATTCTGTCCACCTTCTCATTACAGCTGTTTTTTCATTGAGCAGAGCCCCATTGCTATCTTCTATGACAGTTACCCTGGGCTGTTGGGGTTTTGATAGTCTTCTTAATGTGTCAAAAACTGCCTTGCTGTTACCTTTTATTAGCCCCATATTAATGGACTCACATTGATCAGCTACCCATTTTTCTTTGGCCTGTTTCATTTTCTTTCTAATATTTTTTATTCACCATACTGTATTGCCATGCTGCTTCAGGAACCTCTTTCTTAACCTTTTTCATTTCTCGCCGTGTATCACATAACTTCAGAATTTCATCTGTAACCCATGGTTTGTTTATTTTCTTTCTTTTACCAAGTATTTCTGTTGCTGATTCAATGAGCACGTCTTTCATGTTCTCTGTGATTGAGTTGATATCATCCTCCAAAAAGTTGAGAGCTGCGAATTTTCCTCCAACAGTTGCCTCAAAGATTCCCGCGATTTCTGGATCTTTCAATTTGTCTAAATTGAATCTTAACTGAGAACATCTGTTTTGATTATAGTTCTTTTTGAGTTTAAGCTTGAGCGTCATCAATACCATGTCGTGATCACTACCAATGTCGGCGCCAGGAAAGGTCCTAGTCTTGGCTTTATTAATGCTGGACTTGAATCTTTTGGATACAAGAATAAAATCAATTAGGTTATGTATCTCAGTTTTTGGGGCATGCCACGTTGTTCTTCTTGATAACTTATGAGGAAATAGTGTATTTGCAAGGGTTAGTTTATAGTTGCTGGCAAATTCTAGTAGCCTTAGTCCTCGATCGTTGGTTTCTCCAGTCCCAAATTTCCCCACTGTGCCAGCCCAGTGACCGTATGCATCTGGCCCTATTTTAGCATTCCAATCACCTAGAACGATGAGAAGATCTTTCTTTGGAATTTTCTTAATTGCTTCATCCAGATTGTCATAAAATGTATCAATTGCCTCATCCTCATAGTCAGTAGTGGGGGCATATACCTGTATGATGGAGATGTTCTTTGGATGTGCTGCATTACGAATGGTGATAAGCCTGCTATTTATTGGGGTGCAGCTGATGACAGAGTTCAATCTATCTTTATGTACGATAAAACCTACTCCATGCTGATGTTTAGACTCATCTCCACTAAACCAAATTTTGTGACCATCATCCGTTATTGATTCACCTAATCCTGTCCATCTGACTTCTGCTAGGCCCAGGATGTCCCACGAGTATCTAACAAGTTCATGTGTTAGTTCTTTGACTTTTCCACACGCATATAGCGCGCGTACATTCCAAGTTCCAACAACAAAATTTTCTCTTGGAAGTTTCAAAACAGGTGTTTGTACCCCATTCGTTGACTTAACACTCTCAAGGGGCAATGAGAGCGCGGTCGTTGTTAATCCGGGCATCGGCCGATCAGGCAAATTATTACTGAGTTGACTTTCCATCATAACATTTCAGTGGGCAAGAGGTTTGCTTGGCGGTGCCCATCTCCTCTCCAAGTATCCTTGCAGGTACATACAAAAATGTACCTGGAGCAGTAACAATAGCCCTCAATAAATCTGTAATGTTTTGAAACACTGTCCGGTTGACACATCACAAAAACCGCCATCTTGTTCACTCGGTAAACACAAACAGCGAACTCACATGACAGGCAAACTTGATGTTTTCATCTTTAAAATACTTATCAACACAATCCAGAAAATGAGCCAAACACACTACAAACTCATACAGCATTAACGAGGGCTGCTACCACAGATGCAGACTCCAAAACGACGACATGAAATGCACAACACAAAAAGTGCGGCCTACCACGCCGCCATCTTGTATCCATCCCGATAGAACTGACAAAAAAGTATGCTCGTTTTAAATGGACTCCTGAATTCCAGAAATTCGAGTACCTGAAGGATGCATTGACTACAATCCCCTTACTTGCTTACCCAGACACATCCAAACCCATGGTATTATATACCGACGCCTCGGACAACGCCATTGGTGCATGTTTGGTCCAACCCATCACTTTAAACGAAAAACCAATTTTGCCTGAAATCCCCAATGAGAAACCTATCGCGTTTCTTTCGCATGCTCTATCTAAGTCCCAAAAGAGATGGTCGACGACAGAGAAGGAAGCATACGCGATCCATTATGCAATACAGAAATTTGATTTTTATGTACGAGGAACCAGGCTGATAATCAGGACGGATCATCAACCCCTAGTCAATTGGCTCTCTAAGACACATGAACAACCTAAGAAACTGCAGACATGATCCATCCTACGATACCATCATAGAGTACATCCCCAGAACAATGAACACATGTGCAGATCTGTTATCTAGGATTCCATATGAGGAGAGTAAAACGCAGAACACTACAGTGAAAGAAGAACCATCCACATCGACGGAAATTGATGATAATACAAAACAAATTAATGTTGTTACCTCTAACCAACATGACATATCTGAAAACACACAGAGGTCGGAATCACAATCAAACCCAGACAGTGATCCAGATGACTTCCATATGGCAAGTGAGCAGAAGAAAGATCAAGACATAACAAAACTCATGACACAAGCTCAAGGAAACCCAAACAGATTTCCAATGCTGACGATCCAAGACGAAGTATTGTACCACATTGACCCCAAACAAGACGGACCGCTACAGAAATACATACCGAAACACCTAGTACCGTTGGTTTTGTCTCAACTTCATGATAACAATGGTCATGTTGGGAGAGACAAGACATTAGATATCATTAGACGACGATACTATTGGACTTCACTATACAGAGATGTCATTGAATATGTTCACACATGCAGAATCTGTAAAATGCGAAATAGGAAACCATCACGAGCACCACTCCAAGCAATGCAAGCAGAACATTTCCCAATGGCGACAGTCAGCATCGATATATCGGATCCATATCCCATCACACAGTCAGGGAACTAATATATCTTGCACATAGTAGACCAGTATTCAGTATGGCCGGAATGTTACCCTCTCAAAAAAAAAAAAAAAAATCTGAAACAGTTACAGAATATTTTATCCAAGAATTCCAACCAAGACATGGCTGTCTCAGACGCATCATATCTGATAACGGCAAACAGTTCGTTAGGAATCCCTTCAAAGCAATGCTTCAGAGGTTGAACATTACCCATACTAGCACGAGTTATTATCACCCTCAGTCAAATGGCAGAAATGAACGCCTACACTTAACCATGCATGATGTTCTCGCGAAGTATATCAGTGGAAATACACAGTATTGGGATATTTACATCAACCAAGCATTGGAGGCCATTAGAGTGAATATGAACGACACTACTGGTATGTCGCCATTTTATATGCTCTATGGAAGAGAACCGTCTTTTCCCCTGGATAATATGTTACAGCCGCAACGTAAATATGTAGGTGAAGACCCCATAGAAGTGATTTTAAGAGAGAAATTCAAGGTTCACCAAATAGCACATAGGAATACTGCGAAAGCATTTGTAAAGAAACAGAAACAACACGACAAGAATACCAAGCTTGAAAGCTTTAACGTAGGCGACAGAGTGTACTACCGAAAGAATGTCCGTGATAACAAATTTGAAGCCCGCTGGCTGGACGGCTTCAAAATTCTAGATAAGAAAACCCCGACTAATTACAAAATCTGGAACGAAGAAAGAAATATCTTTACCAAGGCCCATTTCACGCAAATAAAAAAAGATGGTCATCGACCCATTAAACCACATGCAGAGACCACAAATAGACCAATAATAAAAGCTACATTATATCATCAACCATCCAGCACTACGTCAGAGTCTAGCACAGACAACGATGTTTCAGAAGCATAACAGCACACCTCTAAAAACGACCAATTTCGTGAAACAGTCAACAGAATGAGACAATATAGAAGCACATCCGACAGTGAAGACGACATTCCCCCAGCTGAGTTACGCGAAAGACTACAATATCAAAAAACCAGGTTACAGGCCGAGCAAGTTACTCCAGAACACCCTGACACCACGATAGATTCCTGCCAACCTATTGGACAACAAACATACAATAGAAATGAACAACCTTCAACAAGCAACTACCACTCTGATGCAAACGCAGACAGCGCTACATGCACACTTGAGAAAGATATTATTCTTCTATCACCTCCATTGAGACACGAATCTGACCTAGATACAGCAGATCTCGAGAGTGACCACGAAAGTGTGATCAGTCCTGACAACACTGAATTTCACACAGCAACGAAGCGCCCACATTCTGGTACAACACCAGTTAATGATATCCACCAAAAGATAGATATAAGTGGATGGAAGCAGACATCATCATCATCAGTTGATAAGATCTCTATGGTGTTGTTTGCTCCACTGTAGTGTATGGAATGTCAACTTGACCTACGCAGTGGTGTGTAGACATGGATTGAGTGTATAATGTGCGAATGATAATAAGGGTTCGTGGTGTTGACAAATGTTCTTTTCTCACACTCATGTATGGCTGGAAGTCATCGACACCAACGACTGTGTACCTTTACTAAAGTTTAATTGGACGTACACACTCGACAGCACAGATAGTGACAAATCACAGGTTGGCATAATACATCATGGTACAGTGGATAAATGGTCTTGCAATGTTACATGGGCACTCATGTAGAATAATAGTATAAAGGACTGTCAGTAGCCAAGCCCTCAGTATCGCCCATACATATATATATCATCTGACTTCACTGACTGAGCACGTCAGCTTATAAACAATATTTCAGATGGCTTCTAAACCTAATCTCGTTTAGCGACGATTCTCCAACATAATGTTCAGCACATATTTTTCCATATAATAATATTGAACCGCTAATAACGGGTTCTCATGTGTAGCAGTGATCTCTGGACTAAACAAGCGATAATACGGGCATCCCTTTTCTCTTCTTGAAAGTCACTACATGTTTGGTTCCAAGATGGCTTCACTCGTGAGCTGTCACTCACGTTTGGATACAGATAATGAATCTGTCCTAAAGTTAGTCATTCATAAAACATTTCATTGCTCTGTAGATTTGATCATGAACAATTGACTGCATTCTACAGGATATAGTGCTGCTAGGAATCGAAGTCGTTTTCATCGAGTCAAATATATTCTCTTAGACATTCAAATCGTACCTATCGAAAATGGTGGCTTCGTACGAGAGTTCATAAGAGTGTCTATTATTACCTTGGTATCAGAAATATGATTCTGCCATTCCTTGGCAATACGAATAAACACTGGGGCAAAGCATACACGATAGGTCTAGACGACTATCACTTTCCCCACCAATACTGAGATCACTTTTTCCCCGGCGACAAGCCGACATAGAAAACACAGTCCCTATCGGGACGAAGCCAAATCACACCACACTCTAGCGGCACATCCGCCGAATAGCCTTTGACCTCTCTAGAGACAACAGAACATATAGTTCGACTTAGATATGTAAAGATATACAGATATAAGACAGACTCGTCCTACTCAGACAAACAATACACATAAATTCAGGCCATAGATATTCTGAAGCAAGAACAATCTATTATTACCCAAACAACGAATAAATCGCAGTAAAATGGATTCATCCGCGGAGTTCGATCGAAGAGACGGCACAACTTTCAAGGGAAGTAACTCAATAATGACTTTCCCTTAAGCACTAAAAAATTACCTATTTTGTTTACAAAATATTTGCGAACATAACAAGTATACTAATGTATAATATTGTAAGATATCAAAGACTGCACGTAACAGTCTTACCACACCTCCCGGGAAAAAAAAAATGGAACATTTTTTTTTTTTTTTTGCAATACATCTAGGAGCAACGTACAATAGGCTCACAACGCATGAATAATGCGCAGATGAAAATATCAGGAATACCTATAACGCCTAATATGAGGCTAAGTCGACTTATGGAGCGACTGGTGAGAATGTGTCTCATAAACTGAGAGAAATTATTTCTCTACAAGTATATTTTTCCAGGAAGGTGTCATCAAAGTATAATACAATTCTGGCAATTACACAATGCCTAAAAAATTCATATCATCATTTCGTATTAGATATCTTAAATTTATGATTTATGAAGAAAAAATCATCAAAGCACAGCGGTGAATAAACATCAATGAACCGCTATGTAGTGATACAATCATTATATTATTAAATTACAAATGTGTATCTATCATGATATAGAAAAGGAACTACTATAGAACTAGACATATCAAGAAGTCTAAGCCCTAATAGTTATGTGGAATCATGTGGGCATCTTGACAGAATGTCTGCCATCACATTATCTGATCCACGAATAGCTCGCACAGAGAAATGAAAAGGTTGAAGAGCAATTGCATATCGAGTAGACCTCGAGCTCTTCAAATTCTTACTCTGTATAGCAGTAAGAGCTTTTTGGTCGGTTTCTACTATGAAATGTGCGCCTAGAAGGAATCTCTGTAGTTTGAGGATCGACCAAACCATAGCTAATAGCTCACGGTCTAAAACCGAATAATTCCTTTCTGCCGCATTAAGTTTTCTGGAAATATACATTACAGGATGCAGAGTTCCAGAGTACTCTTGCATTAGTGCCGCTCCAATCCCAGTGGATGAAGCGTCACTACGAAGAACGAATGTCTTATCTTTAGTAGGTAGCACTAAAATAGGTGGTGTTGAAAACAATGTTTTAATCTTATCCAGAGAGCATTGGCATTCCTGAGACCAGTGGACCACATTAGGCGAACCTTTCTTTAGAAGTGTTGAAAGAGGTGCCATGATAGAGGATAGATTCTGAATGAATCTGCCATAAAATTGAATAAGACCTAACAGACTTCTCACCTGTTTTTTAGTCTTAGGGATTGAGATGTTAAGTATCTTACTAGTATTATGGTCCTCTGTCTTTAGGAAACCATGACCAACTCGGTGGCCTAGGAAAGAAATTTCGCTAAAACCAATATAGGCTTTAGAGGGTTTCGCTGTCAGGTTGTGCTCACGCAAAGTAGACAGCAATTCATCTAACCCTGAATAGTGATCTTCCCAAGTATCGCTGAAAAGACAGATGTCGTCTAGATATGCAATGACATCTGACCGATAAGATAGGATTCGGCGCATCATGCGTACGAATGTAGCTGGTGCGTTCATAAGACCGAAAGGCATAAAATTCCATTGGAACAAACCTCTAGGTGTTGAAAAAGCCGTGAGAGGTTTGGCGCGTTCAGATAAAGGAACTTGCCAATATCCTTTAGACAAATCAAGTTTAGTGAAAAAATGAGATTTGGAGAGTCGAGTAAGTAGCTCTTCCAGTAAAGGCATAGGTTCGGCATCGAACTTCGTTACTTGATTCAATTTTCGATAGTCAACGCAAAGACGTATGTTATTGTCTTTTTTTCGAACAATAACCATCGGCGAAGAATATGCAGAGGTGGATGGTTCGATTATTTTCAAATCTATCATCTCATCCAACTCTTTCTCGACCTGTGCTTGAAAATGTATAGGTATAGGATAAGGTCTAACCCTAATAGGAGTATGGTCAGTAAGAACAATGTCATGTTCAATGACATGCGTTTGTCCAGGGATGTCAGTGAGTACATCCTGAAATGTTTGCAACATAGTTGAAACTTGTCGCTGTTCTCCTAGAGACAAATCAGGAGAGACAGTAACGTTCTTCCATGATTCACTAGAATGAAGTGGGATCATTGGAAGAGGAAGATTTACATCTGAAAAACTTGTTTCCTCATCCTGTATCACGGACAGTGATGAGTAATGACCATGTGGTACTAGAGAATTGTCCGTTGCTTGGAAAATGGGTTGCAAATAATCCGGACGTTCATGGAATTCAGTAAGCATATTGATGTGGAAGGTTTTATGCTTCCCATCAATATCGACAATATAGTCGACATCGGAAATTTTCGATATTATATCGTACGGACCTTTCCAAGAAATAAGTAATCTGTTTTCCCTACAAGGTAGTAATACAAATGCTTTGTCACCAGGACAAAGTTGTCGTAAGCATCTCTTCTTATTGGCAAATTGCCTTGCCTTCTGTTTCGCAAATTCAGAAGAAGAAGTTGCTAATTTGCATGCTTCGATAATTTTTTGTCTCAACGCGATGACATATTCGTAGGATGACTTTGTGTCATCGTCAATATTGTCAGATGTAATGAGATCGTGAAGCAACGACATAGGGCCACGCGGACGCGCGCCAAAGACGAGTTCAAAGGGAGAAAATCCCGTATGTTCATTGGGTACCTCTCTGTAAGCGAAGAGGGCCGCAGGTAAAACTCTGTCCCAGTCTTGAGGATGATCCTCAGTTATCTTCCCCAGTAAGTTTTTAAGTGTTCTATTAAGGCGTTCGACCATACCATTAGACATTGGATGGTAGATACTACTTAAAGATCTATCTATCTGCAGAGTAGACATTACTTGAGACATGGTATCTGATATTAGTTGGGTGCCATGGTCTGACAATATCTCTCCGGGGAACCCCAGACGAGAAAATATAAGCCAAAGAGCATCTGCAATATCAGCAGTAGTAATGCTCTTCAGAGGAATAGCCTCTGGCCAACGTGTGCACATATCAACACACGTCAAGATAAACTGATGTCCTCTGGCAGACTTGATCTTAAATGGACCAATAATGTCTATGGCCATTTTTTGGAACGGCCGAATAGGAATGTCCGCCGCCTGAATGGGTGCAGCATGCCGTGGACCTTTGGATTTAACTTCCTGACATACTTTACAAGATCGACAATAAATCCGTATGTCCTTGTTTACCAATGGCCAAAAGAAAGCCGCAAGGACTCTTGACTTAGTACGGGAAAAACCCATGTGTCCAGCACACTGAGAGTCGTGAGCGTGCTGCAAAATTTTAACTCTCAAATTCTTGGGAACCAGGATTTGAGAATGACTTGACGTAATGGAGTCTTGAACCATACGTACAAGTACGCCATTCTTCTTTGTAATCCACGATTTACGACTTGTGTCTTTATTCGGATCACCTTTAGTTGCAAGAATGAAGAATTTCTTCAGAGTGGGATCATCTTCTTGCTGTTTTATAAACGAGTCACGAGAAATTACCAAGGGATTATCTTGGTTATGCACTTCATTATCTTCAGTAGATGAAGTTTGAGGCATATTAAGAGCCTGAGCTCTAGTGACTACAGCGTTAGCAATCTGCATGTTTTGCCTTTCCCACGTGGAAATTTGTTGCGGAGTGCATTCTTTGACTCCATGAATGCGACCGATGATGAGGTCAGCGATCGGATTCGGAAGAAGACATGCGTGTACATCTCCTGTAAAGAAAGGAGTAGCAATCCTAATGATAGCAGTAGAGTATTTCTCTAATGTGCCGCCAAATGTTACACATTTGACTACTTGTCCAGTGGCACGGGAAGGATCTACGAGTGACTGCCTAACACCAATTGTGGTGCATCCAGAATCAAATAGCACAGAGACTGGATTGTTATTCACTAAACCCTTATGTAAGACAAGAGAACCTCTTCCATCATGCGCGACTGATGCCGGAAGAGCAGGAAGAGGATGGCCACAGCTTAAAGTAGACACTGTGGTTGGCTCAAATAACGTTTTGCATTGGGGGCACTGAGATGCTCTCCCAAAATCAAAAGCGGCACATGCCATATTACTAGCATCATTATTATCTTTACTCTGTTTATAGGCTTCATGGGACTCTTGTTGTGCAGAGTTTGCCTGAAAATGTGGTTTATGTCTTTTGTTTTGAGATCTACCTCGGTTATTATCACCTCTGTAGTTATTGTTACCTCTATTGTAACCCCTATTTGGGTTTGAGTCATAGTTCCCTTGGTTACCATTATCATATTCATTATAATGAGTATCTCTGTAATTATGATCTTGTTGACTCCAAGACGGATAACCCTGATAGTTTCTATAATTACTTCCTCTACGGAAATTCCTATAATTATGACCACCCCTGTGTCGAGAGCTATCAGCTCGTCTCCAGTTCTTTGAAGAAGAACCCTGAAATGATTGGTTACCTTGGTTTTGATAACTATTATGGTTACCTTTTTTATCAAATCTGTTTTGAGGTCCCTGAAATCTGTGTGAATAATTGGGATTGTATGGTGTTGCTGAAGCAACTGGCATACTCTCCTTAATCTTAGTGTTGCCAAAAGTCACGTCGGGGTGTGCAGTGACATATTGGGAACAATATTCTTCCATTTCTTTTAGAGATTTGGGTTTACGCTCATGTATAAATTCAAGGAAAGGTTTGTTCACACATGACATAATCTTATCTCTGAGCAACAAATCCATAAGTCCTTCATACGTTTTTTCTGTTTTGGAAAGCTCAATCCAACGATCAACTGTGAGACGTGCCTTTGCAGTGAATTCTGAGAATTCTACACCCGTCTCAGGCACCATCGTTTTAAATAAAAGGCGATAGCCTTCCTCACTTAGCTGATATTTTTTTTATCAAAGCCGCCCTAATGACATCATAATTATCCTTATCTGCTTCTCCTACAAGGCATAATCTAGTCAAAGATTCACCTTTCAAGTTTTCTGATAATTGATTAGCGTATTGTGATTTATCCACATTATGTGTACGACAAGAACGTTCAAATCTATCCAGCCAGAATGTAATATCGTCACTGGACTGATTGAACGGTGGAACCTTAACCTTGTAAGTAGAAGGTTTACCATTACCACTAGATGCCTGATTAACATTACTCATACTTGTCAATCTCAATTTCTCTAACTCAAATTCATGTTCTCTTATTGCTTTTTTCTCTTCAGCATCTAATCTTTTTTGTTCAGCCTCCCTGTCTAATCTTTTTTGTTCAGCTTCACTGTCTAATCTTTTTTGTTCAGCTTCACTGTCTAATCTTTTTTGTTCCGCAGCAGCTTCTCTTTCTAATTTTTTTTGTTCAGCTTCCCTGTCTAATCTTTTTTGTTCCGCAGCAGCTTCTCTTTCTAATTTTTTTTGTTCAGCTTCACTGTCTAATCTTTTTTGTTCAGCTTCATTGTCTAATCTTTTTTGTTCCGCAGCAGCTTCTCTTTCTAATTTTTTTTGTTCAGCTTCAAATCTCCTTTCCTCCACCTGCATCTGTAATTTCTTTTGTTCAGCAGCAGCCTCAGCTTCTCTTTCTAATCTTTTCTCTTCTGCCATAGCTCTTCTCTCTTCTGCAGCTAATGCTTTGTCATATTGAGCAACAGCCCATTGTTCTAATTGTTGACCAGTCTTATCAAGGGCTTTCCCTTGTGTAATGAAGTATTCCAATGTAGACATGATGTCTAACAATAATACTAATCACCTGAAATAATAATAATACCACAAGTTCTTAATGACTTGATTAATCAGTATACTATCCCAATATCTGTGGGTCACAAGCCTTAATAAGGTCTTGTATAACAGTAATAATAATCAGGTACTGGTTTATACCATAATCCAAGTGCAGTGCACAGGCAATTGTGTCTTATGAAATATACCTATATAAAACATATGTCAACCAACAGAATACATAAAGTACAAATAGGACTGACAATACAAGAACGTTTGCAGAAATCAAAATAAATCAAATAGGGAAATCAATGAAAATAATCACTGAATCTGCAAAGAATAACAACACCAATGACGTCACAGTATATGAATATAAATTGTGAATAGAACTGAAAGATAGAAAAGGTTAGACCAACAAATTACAAACAAATCAAAACAAAACTAAAGAACAAAGAAATATTACAAAAATAACAATAATTACAGACTTCACAGCTAACACAAAAGCAACAGTTGTCGCAGCAAATTTTCAATCAAGAAAATTGCACCTATAGAAAACGCCCACAACGGACCCTCTATGACGTGGGATATTCTGTTGTGAGGACGCCGCCCAACCTTAAACACAACCCGCTGACATAGAAACTAACATACTATACAAACAAATAACATGTAAACATAAATATATATAAATTATGTGTATGATAGTATGTGTTGCAAAATAGGCTCAGTTTTACAGTAATGGCAAAGTTATTTTTATGAAAATAAACAAACTGCCACTTTATTCAATTAAACATTCTGGCCTTAAATATTAAAGTTCATATATGGAAAACAAGAAGATCCATCGATGAAAATAGGACTTCTTAGTTCACAAATACTGTCTTCCTGTTAATATTGACAAGAATTGATCCAACTGTTCTGTGAAACTCTGTAATGTCTAATGTAAAAATGTCAACAACGCTGACCTACATACTGCATTCACTTGACAGGTCACGTGACGAAGTGTTGACAAAGAGCAAACCAATACTGCAAGTGTGTCGTATCAGCCACAGGAAACGGTCTGGTATCGGTAATCTGTTGACTTCTGAACTTCTGCGAGGTCAAACCCAGAAAGCTGGTCCACCAGTTGATAAACTCCTCCTTTATTTTATTCCAGTTAATGATATCCACCAAAAGATAGATATAAGTGGATGGAAGCAGACATCATCATCATCAGTTGATAAGATCTCTATGGTGTTGTTTGCTCCACTGTAGTGTATGGAATGTCAACTTGACCTACGCAGTGGTGTGTAGACATGGATTGAGTGTATAATGTGCGAATGATAATAAGGGTTCGTGGTGTTGACAAATGTTCTTTTCTCACACTCATGTATGGCTGGAAGTCATCGACACCAACGACTGTGTACCTTTACTAAAGTTTAATTGGACGTACACACTCGACAGCACAGATAGTGACAAATCACAGGTTGGCATAATACATCATGGTACAGTGGATAAATGGTCTTGCAATGTTACATGGGCACTCATGTAGAATAATAGTATAAAGGACTGTCAGTAGCCAAGCCCTCAGTATCGCCCATACATATATATCATCTGACTTCACTGACTGAGCACGTCAGCTTATAAACAATATTTCAGATGGCTTCTAAACCTAATCTCGTTTAGCGACGATTCTCCAACATAATGTTCAGCACATATTTTTCCATATAATAATATTGAACCGCTAATAACGGGTTCTCATGTGTAGCAGTGATCTCTGGACTAAACAAGCGATAATACGGGCATCCCTTTTCTCTTCTTGAAAGTCACTACATGTTTGGTTCCAAGATGGCTTCACTCGTGAGCTGTCACTCACGTTTGGATACAGATAATGAATCTGTCCTAAAGTTAGTCATTCATAAAACATTTCATTGCTCTGTAGATTTGATCATGAACAATTGACTGCATTCTACAGGATATAGTGCTGCTAGGAATCGAAGTCGTTTTCATCGAGTCAAATATATTCTCTTAGACATTCAAATCGTACCTATCGAAAATGGTGGCTTCGTACGAGAGTTCATAAGAGTGTCTATTATTACCTTGGTATCAGAAATATGAAAATGCCATTCCTTGGCAATACGAATAAACACTGGGGCAAAGCATACACGATAGGTCTAGACGACTATCACTTTCCCCACCAATACTGAGATCACTTTTTCCCCGGCGACAAGCCGACATAGAAAACACAGTCCCTATCGGGACGAAGCCAAATCACACCACACCCTAGCGGCACATCCGCCAAATAGCCTTTGACCTCTCTAGAGACAACAGAACATATAGTTCGACTTAGATATGTAAAGATATACAGATATAAGACAGACTCGTCCTACTCAGACAAACAATACACATAAATTCAGGCCATAGATATTCTGAAGCAAGAACAATCTATTATTACCCAAACAACGAATAAATCGCAGTAAAATGGATTCATCCGCGGAGTTCGATCGAAGAGACGGCACAACTTTCAAGGGAAGTAACTCAATAATGACTTTCCCTTAAGCACTAAAAAATTACCTATTTTGTTTACAAAATATTTGTTTATTGGAGAATCAATCTTCTCTAATAACAAAAAGGTACTCACCCAGCTATAGTACCCAACGAGTTCTCTCTCTACAATGGTACTCTCCCTCGTTCCCCATCATCTAAAGTCACTAGTATCCATTTTTTTTGGTAGGAAATTTTATTTTTTCAGAACGATGTCAGCCTGAGTCAAGATCCTGTTGATGATACTGACGATATTGACAGTTATGACGTCTGCAACACCCACATATACTAACAAGTTATTATGGCGTGACGCCACTGTGTTTTAATATTATATAATTATTTAAGATTCTTAGAAAACATGGACTGTCATTAGGACTACATCTTTTACACCGCTGTGTCAAGAAATTGAAGAACTTTCGCAAACATTCGCAGATCTACAACACTATGTTATCCAGGTTAAACAGAACTTTAAATTATCTCATTTGTACAAATTACACCACTTTTGTCTTTGAAAGTCTTTATAATAGGACATGCTTTACAACAGATTTTATTTTTTTCCCCTCATCTACCACATTATCACTTTGGGTGTGATTATCCAATTCAGCCCGAAGCTGAGCTCTGGTTGTAACAGCGTTTGCACATATGAGATGCTGTTGATCCCATTTTTCAATATCATCCTTTGTACATTCACGAATGCCAGGAATATTTCCTAAGGTAATTCCTGCGATTTCTTGCATTTATTCTCGTAAGAAATGATAACAAGGTTGAACTTGAAGAAACACCACTAAAAGATGTAGAATCTTACACATATCTTGGAAGTAATATAGAAAAAGTTGGAGGGACAGACAGTGATATCAAAATAAGAATACAAAAAGCAAGAGGAGCTTTCATTGCATTGGGAAACATATGGAGAACAAGATAAATCAAGTCCAACACGAAAATAAGAATCTTCAACTCAAATGTGAAGTCAGTCCTATTGTATGGCTCTATTACATGGAGAACAACAAAAACAACAACCAAAAAGCTACAGACTTTTATAAACGGGTGCTTGCGTAGAATAGAAGTACTGAAATGGTATGTGTTAAGGGGTGGAGAAATTGCCCGAATTCTTTTGTTGTCTAGGGTCTATTTGTGTTATTGAAGAAGTGAGAATTCATTCTTCTTGCTTTGGTTTATATTGTTGAATATTCTGGCAACCACCCGTCTTGTATACACCTTTCTATATCAACGTCTCAAGTACTGCATAAAGTTAATAACGGTGTAAATTAACCTTGAGAGATTGAATAAACTACTGGTCTTGGACGATTTGGCAACAGTTTAATAACGAGTAAGTACACACTAACAAGGTCACAATTACGAACATGGCATGTATGCTCCCTCTCTGTTTTACAGTCTGACTTAAACCTGATTCGACTTTCTAAACGTGTCACTCGACTTCTCCCTTCCACATATCTTGATAATCTTATTTATTAATCACTAATTCCAGAGGGGTATTTAGCGTCCCATTCAATAAAATTCATTATACTTTTTCCATCAACATTGGGGAATTTAGGCGTCCCAATATCTCAATTATCCATAAATCAAATCCACATCAATCCATAAGCTTCGGGATATGTCGCTTCCCGGTATGACAATTCTACTAATTTTATTCTTATATCTTCGGGGAATGATACCTCCCGGAATAACAACTGTTCAATTATATTTCCAACAACATCGGGGGATTTGAGCGTCCCGGTATCTTTAATATTCATACATCATAATTTCCACTCCATAAACTTCGGGGAATGAAACCTCCCGGTATAACACTGTTCATATCATTCTAGTTTAACGTACTTCTATGTCTTGGGAATTATAGTCCCGTATAACATTTACTTATAATCCTGGCATTTTCTCATGCCTTTCATTTAAGCATATAGCTTACCCCTTTTATCCTCAGAAATATTTATTGAATACACAAATATACTGGCTGATACACAAGCCATTTTAGACACACATCTTGACGCTATGACGTCACATACCAATCTGTCTACATCATACCTCGATACTCATCTCACAGCGACCGCTTTTATGTATTTCTTGCGTTCAGTTGAGGTACGACATGGTGTGACAAAACCCTGGCACTAATAATAAGTTGCCCTGATAAAAATCGCACCATGAAGCAGCCTCAACAGTATGACAAAGTCACAAATGTGGAATTGAGGACAAGAACCAGACAAGTGCCAGTGGAACAAGAGTTGAGAAGAAGACGCTGGAGATGGATAGGCCACACATTGAGAAAACCTGTTGATAGCATTACAAGGCAGTCCTTGTTATGGAATCCACAGGGAAAGAAAGGCCAAGGTAGACCAAAAAACACATGGAGAAGAGAACTGGAAACAGAGGTGAAAATAATGAGTAAGACATGGAAAGAACTTGAGCGGATGGCACGGGACAGAAAGACTTGGCATGTGTTTGCTGAAGGCCTATGCTCCTTGGGGAGCTAAAGGGTATTGATTGATTGAATTCCTGTGATGGGACTATTCAACAGGCACACGAGCGTTCTCCCTGTAAAGTACGCTATCCAAAAATACTTCCGCAGTTGGATAGTATTCCACTCTGCCTCCAAATGTAATGCATTTCACCTCTCTTCCTGTATAATCTGACTTATCCACCAACGACCTGCGCACTCCAATCGTTGTGCATTCTGTGTCCCTCAAAAGTGACACTAGTTTGTTGTTCACAAACCCTTTATTAAGAACCAGTGAACCTGTTCCGTCATATGAGGACATGACTGGTATTGGATGTCCACAAAGAAGTCTTGTGACACCCTGTAGCTGAAACAAAGAGTTACATTCAGAACAATTAGCACTGTTGGATAAATCAACACTACATGCATTTGCATGAGCTAAACCATTATTGTTGTGAACTGGATTATTGTCACTAACATGTACGACAACATTTGATCGTTCAGGGTTCCTTGACTGTCTGAAGTTATTGTTCTGTTGAGAATCTCTATTATTTAAGGAATTGTCATTATTTCTATAAAATGACCTTTGTCCTCTACCTGATCTGGCATTATATCCTCCTCTATTTTGATAATCATTAGGCATGAATGATGACTGTTGACCATAATATCCATCATCATAAGAGTTATAATTTCTTTGAGGCTGTTGGAATTTTTTGTTACAATTATACCTGTCTCTGTTATTGCCATAATTATGATTTTGAGTAACTCTATAATTTTTGTCTATGCTGTTTGATCTCTGCCTAGGTGTATTATAATTTACAGTCCTAGAAGATGTCACTGGCAAAGAATCATTAATGTTATTCTTACTAAGGTTCATACCCGGATGTGCAACTTGAAATTGACGACCAAGAGTTTCAAGGTTAGATAAATTCTCTGGTTTCCTCTCCTACAGGAATGACAAAAAGTCTCCACTAATTGAAGACAAAACCTTGTCTCTCAGAATCAAATCAGATAGCCCCTCAAACGTTTTTTTCAATCTTGGACAAGTCAACCCATCTACAAAAGTACAGCTTAACAGATGAGATAAATTCAGTAAAATCTTTCGCCGAATCTGGCAATAATGACTTAAATTTCAACCTTTAGCCATTTTCATCCAATTGATATTTCTTCAATAGCAAGGCTTTTACGGCCTCATAGTCTATTCTAGTCTGATCATCCATAGTACAGACTGCAGTTAGTACGTCACCTACTAAAATGTTCATGAGCCTACTAGACTAGGTAGCTCTATCAATATTAAACTCTTGGCAATATGTCTCACATCTATTGAGGAAGCATGAAATATCGTCGAAATTTGAGTTAAATTTTGACAAGTTGAGCTTAAAATTAGAAGAATAATCTTTTTTACCAGCCTCACCATTCATAGGATTAACCTGTGGTGACTGCAGTCTCAATTTTTCAATCTCCAATTCTGCCATTCTTAATTCTTGTTGAGCTCTTATTTCCATTTAAGCTTGTTCATTTGCATTTTTTTTCTTCAATAGCCATTTCTTCTGTCTTCTCCTTTCCTCATGAGCCTTTTCATCTTGTCTCCTTTTTTCAGCCAAGTGCAATTCTTCTTGTTTTCTTTTCTCAGCTAATTGCAATTCTTCTGCTCTCTTCTTCTCCTCCCTCTCTAATTGTCTTTGATCCATGAGATCATTGGCTTCCAACCTCTTTAATTTCTTTTCATACTCTGTGGATGCATATTCCCTTGAAGCATCACTCACTTTCCATTCCAAATTCTTTTCCAGCTTTAAAAAATAATCCAAGGTAGCCATATTTTACAATTATTGTGCTTTCCAATAGCTAAACAATAATGTAAATT
Organism: Oreohelix idahoensis; assembly: GCA_024509875.1. Lineage (NCBI taxonomy): Eukaryota > Metazoa > Mollusca > Gastropoda > Stylommatophora > Oreohelicidae > Oreohelix > Oreohelix idahoensis. The sequence goes on along the minus strand of JAMPIV010011081.1, from coordinate 386,861 downwards.
TTATATCATTAATGTGTGAGCAATATATTGAACACATTTCACCACTTCAGAATCACCCAACTGCATGTAATAATAGATATTATAGAAGATGTTATATTAGGAGCAATAAAAGAACAGGTATACAAACAAGATGACTGAATACAGTGACAAGAGCTAAATGAAGCAAATACCAATGAAGAAATAAGGCAGAAACATCTGAATTATAGCACAAATGAACAACATGTAGCTCTATCACACACATGACAAGACAAGCACGAGTTTACAACATGTATGACATCTAATAAATGAGGAATAGCAAGATTAGACCAATAATGTCACAAACAATTATGCTGAAAACTGAATAAAATTTACAATAAACTTGACAACAATAACACAATTTTACAATTAACAGTACTTATACTACTAACAAATAATGGCAATGATAATCTCTATAGCAGCAGATAACTCACAGCTTTGTAATGCCGGCCTCGCTATTTGAGACAATCACAAACCAAACTCTACAGAACGCCTATGAAATTTCTCGACCATACGAACGAGGTGTTGAAACTACTCACAAATCCCACCATCCTCCCACTATGCACAGAACATGCAGATACGAAAATGCATATAAGGCCAAAAAAACCTGGCACACAGTAACATCAGCAACACAGGCTGTATGTAACCGTAACTACACCTATCTGTAATGCCAGTAAAAATTTCCTCCTGGATTCCCCGTCACTTTCAGCAAGGAACGATGAAAATCACTCAGAGTAGACCAGGTTCGGCCTAAAAGTCACGAACAGCTGACTTGAACAAGACATCGCTTTGGTCAATCGTCTTCATAAAAATACGCCATCTTCGGGCATCAAACGTAAAACTGGAACTCGTATTTACTGCAGGAAAGTCTTTTCCTAACTGATTCTTCAGTTTTGAAGTACAATCGACAAAATTTCTTTGAAAAAAAGTTCATTCAACCTTTCACACAGGTTAGCAGACGATGAATGTCGCCATCTTGGAAAATTTCATGAGGGCTTGAAATCAAATGCGACGACTTGAAATATTTCTTTCTTCACAATTGTAGATCAAAGATCCTTTGGCTTGGCCCCCATTGTTACGTTACCCATTGCTACATTAGGGTTTTTACTTTGGGCTTTTAGTTCTTCAGATGTATTATTTGATTATTATATAACGAATCGGACACTGCTTCAGATCAAGTGCCGAGAGGGGTATGTCCTTTTCAATCCCCGCCCAAAGCCGTGATCTTCAACATAAATGATATTCCAAAGGCCAGGTTTTACGATTCAGTTACACATTTATTATACATCTCGTAGCTCCAAATAAATCAATGATGATATGCTCATTAGGTTATGACATCAACTAAACAGTCTCTAGCGTCGCTGTACAGTCTTGTAACTGGAACAATGTCGAGGACATTTCCATACAATTTTATTATAATTCACTCACGTTCATCAGGTCAAACATCATTCCTTTTACATAATAACTGGCATCATCGCACGGAGGTTTATGGATGATCCAGAGGTGGAATACATAGAAATATGACCAAGAAATCTTCTAACGCTCAGGAGCCGAGAACACATACGCCCAACACCTTGAAAAGACACACAGCGAATCCCAGCCAAGGAACGCTCAACTCAGCTGACGGCAAAATCTGGCGTCTGCAACTTGGCAAACAAAAGTAAGGACGTCACTTCCTGTAACTAGGGTCAACGGACGTAAAAAAATAAACTACATGTCGAACTGAATCGATATCGACATACATGTTATGAACTTTAATCATAACATCTGCTTTCACTCATTTGTACATCCTACCATTCACACTTCAGTTTCTCAGTTTCTTCAGAACCCCTTCTTTCCAGACCTTGTCAAATGCATTCCTTAGATCTATCCATGCTGCTAGTACCAGTTTCTTATCTTGGAACGCATCCTCAATCTCTTGGGAAAGGTAACTTGCATCAACTTCGGTAGAGTAACACTGCCTGAAGCCCGCTTGTTGTGGTACAAAAAGGTTTTCATTTTCAAGGTACCACTGTAGCCCGAGGTTGATGATACGTTCCATTGTTTTGCAGAGACAGCTTGTAAGGCTGACTGGTCTGTAGCTGGAGGCCGTGGAACTGTCTTTTCCTAGTTTTAGGAGTGGTATCATGATTGCTTCCCTCCAGGTCTGTGGAACTCTGCCTGTGTTCCAAAAGATATTGAAGATCTGTAGCAGCTTTGTTTTTGCTGCGGTTCCCAAGTTCTTAATCATTTCATTGGACACTCCATCTACTCCTGGCGACTTTCTCATTTTCAATTTGGATATTGCAAGCAACAGTTCTCTGAATGTGATTGGTGCTTCCATAACTTCAGTTATGATTCCATCTTGTCCTGCGTATTGTTGTTTCTCACGAGTCTCCTGTTGCTTCCCTGGGCTAACTTCAATGTTGTTGTTTTTAGCAAAGGAGTCTGCAAAGTGATCAGCTGCCTGTTTTCCCATGAGGATGTTTCCATCTTTGTACAGTGCAATCTTTGCGTTTCTCCCTGCATCCTCGTCGTTAAGTTGTTTTACCAGCTTCCACAGTTTCCTTGTATCTCTTTCGAAGTTCAAGGACTCTGTTTTCTCCTTCCAGCTTCTCCGCTTTACATGCAACTTGGCCCTTTGAAATTTGGCCGTAGCTTGCTGGTAGTTATTGTGGTGTTCTTGGCATGGACTGATCTCTGCCTGCTTTCGATACGTTTCCACGTCGTTGTGCAGTTGCTCTAGTTCACTATTCCAATATGGTTTGTAGTGCTTACGAGCCCCTCTAAGTATTGTTTCACGAGCAGCCTGTAATATGCATCTGCTGAATTCATCAACTAACTTATTGATGTCTTTGTCTACAGTCAGATCTCTAGCCAGTATACCGGAACGATGCTGGTACATGTCCAGTCTGCCTTCTTGTAGTTCCACCTAGAGAGAGTGCTGCTTTCCTTGACAAGTTCATTTTCCACAATTAGGAAGACTGGCCGGTGGTCGCTGCCTCCAAGTTGTTTCTCTACAACGCGAGTGGTGTTCCACTCCATGCCTGGTTAGTGGAATACCAGGTCCGGTGTGGAGGAAAGCTGAGACAAATCACAGCAGAGATGAGGAACTACAAAATACATATCCTGGGAATAAGCGAGAACAGATGGACAGGTAAGGGGAGAATAAAAACAGCTACAGGGGAATAGTACTTTATTCTGGCAAAGAGGATGGTCAGCACAACGAAGGTGTAGCCATTATCCTGAAGAAAGAAATGGAAAGGTCTTTACTGGAATGGAAGCCCATCAACAACAGACTGATAAGCGCAAGACTGTGAGGGAGGTTCAACAACACCACAATTATACAATGCTATGCACCAACAAACGACAGCAATGAAGAGATCAAGGACGAGTTTTATCAACAGGTACAAAAAATAATTGGAAACTACACCCAGGTACGATCTCGTTATAGTAATGGGAGACCTAAATGCGAAAGTGGGAGCACACAATAATTATAACGAAAGAGTAATGGGGAAATGCGGCAGTGGAACAGCAAATGAGAATGGGGACAAATTAATAAGCTTCTGCAGTATTAACAACCTGGTCATTGGAGGAACACTTTTTCCACACCAGGAAGTGCACAAGTTAACATGGGAATCACCAAACGGACGAGACAGAAACCAGATAAATCACATAATGATCAATGGTAGATGGAGACATGCACTACTTTCTGTCAGGAATGTGAGAGTCCTCTTATGGATATTTCGTTTATTCGAGATAATACCTCTAGTGTATTTGCACATGCCGGGAGGCATAATATTTCTGTGTATTTCCGGAAGGCAAGGTAAATTAACATTTTCATTAACTCTATCGATTTTTGGTCGTGAACGATTTCTGGTTCATAGCCTGTCTTCGAAAGTCGTCGTCACGAGATGTTTTCCTAGCTCACATGTCGCTGTATTGTGCTGCATCGGTTGATGCAGGTTCCAAGGACCATTACTTGCTACTTTGTTAAATGAACTAGGTTTGAAAAACCTTTATTATCTAGAGGATATTTTTGAGGACATTATTTATACTTCGGCAGACGTGTCTGTCTTGCTGAAGTCAGACTAAGGAGAGTGAACTGATCTCATATATCTGGTTATCTCCTGGCTGTTATAGAAAAGGATGGAGTTTTTCACCTGACTACATTTACAGCACTATGAAATATAACATGCATCTGACTCATCATTGTAATGCTGTCTACCGTCTATTGCTGTATTGAATGTTGCTGTGATAATGACTGTTTGATGTGTCTACATATTCGCGTAACCATTTTGTCACTGTGGCGTCCACAATAAATAATGAAGAAAAACGTCAACGGCTGTTTCAAGAATCATTGACTTTATACGTCGTGAGTTTACTGACGTCCTATGTGGATTGCCCTGTTATTTTTGTATGAACATTGTTTTGACTGAACACATCTGCACACTACACAAAACCAGACATGCGGATACCATCCATCATCATATGGCATCACGCATCATTTGGTGGCCATAAGCTGGTTTGATTCTGGTACCAGCAAACACGGGGTCCCTTACCCACTTCATTTTCAACAAGAATTCATCAGCATCCTTCAAGAAATTAACATTCTTCAATACAGTCAACATCTTCAAAATTTTCAAAGTACTCGGCGTTGCCCGGTAAAAGTCAAAATTTCAACTTTTTGACGGAAACAAGAATTTGACAGTACCCGGCGTTGTTACATGTTGCCGGATAACTCGGACTGCTGTTATCTTTTACGCAAGTCAAGCAAGTTGCTGCTGTCAAGGTTCCAGTGCTGTCGTTTTTGTGAAGGTCAAGTGCCGGTTGAAACGGGTTGTTTTCTGAAGAAGGGCAAGTACCGATTTCCATCAACTTACTTTTGGATTAGAAGGTCAAGTGCCGAAACAACTCAACACACAGTATTTCAGAAGCTCTTGTACCATCGTGTTAGCAGTGGAAGCAGTTCAGATGTGCCATCATCGTTGGAGCTTCGCTCTTTAGGACGTTGATTGACATCCGTTTTTTCTGCTGTTCTACGATTGGAAGCCTATAAGTTAAGTGGCCTGTTTGTATGTAAACTGTGCCCTTATACTTCTGCTGAGTCTTCTGTGTATCATCTCATTCTATATGTTATATTTTTATATGTTATTCGTATATTTATATGTTTATATTTCAGCGGGTTCTCGGTTGGGTGGTGTCTCCGTTAGATTATGCCACGTCATAGAGGTCGTCTATTGTGAGCGTTTTCTGTAAGGTTTGCAAATTTCCGATACTGGAATTTGCTAAGCGACTTCTGTTGCTATTTATGTTAGCTGTGATGACATGTTTTAATATTGTTTTCGTTATTATTTCGCATTCTTTAGTTTTGTTTTGATTTGTTTGTATTTGTTAGCCTACTCTTGTCTATAATTTAGTTTCATACAACATTTTTGTTTATACACTGTGGTGTCATGTATTTTGTTTAATTCTATCGCAGATATCGTCACATTTTTTGTGATATTTCATTAATTTCTGCTTTATTTTTAGTTGATTTCTGCGAACGTTTTTGTATTGTTGCTGATCTTTGTTATTGTTTACATTGTTATTGTTTACATTGTTTGTATTGTTTACATTTTCAATGTTTACATTCTGCATGTGTTTACATAGTCATTGTTTACAGTTATAGTAATTAGTTAATGGGCTATGCTAATGCACTGTTACTACTACACTGATGATAAATGAATGATGAATAGTGTCGTGCACTATTGAATGAGAAGTGCACTTATGATCAAGAATTGATTGTTGATATTTCATATACAAGTTCTTTGATTGGAGACTTGTTTCCCACAGAGACTGGGATAATATAATGTGATGTGAATATACAAGTGCTTAATTAAGACTTGTTACACTTAGGTTTGAAATAAATTAGTTAATTATTTCAGGTTTTGGACTCATATGTTAGACAACATGTCTACATTTGAGCACTTTATTGAGCAGGGTAAATTGCTTGGCAAGACTGGTGATAAGTTAGAAGAATTTGCAACTGCTCGATATGATAAAGCAATGGAAGCTGAACAAAAGAAACTGCATATGGAAGCTGAACAAAAGAAACTGCAGATGCAGGTGGATGAAAAAAGATTCCAAATGGAAATGGAAAAACAAAAAAGGGAATCAGAAGCTGAGGAAAGAAAACTCCAGCTACAGCTAGAAGCTGAAAGACTTCAAAAAGAGGCTGAGAATAAAAGACTTGAAAAAGAGGCTGAAAATAAAAGACTTGAAAAAGAGGCTGAAAATAAAAGACTTGAAAAAGAAGACTGAAAAAGAAGCTGAAAATGAAAGACTTCAAAAAGAGGCTCAGGCTGAGGAAAGAAGATTACAGAGAGAGTCTGATGAGAGGAAAGAGAAAGCAAAAATGGAACATGAAGAAAAGGTCTTAGCTTTAGAGTTGGAAAAATTGAAATTGACGAGCATGAGTAATGGTAATGATTCAAACAAGGGTTCATCTTCTGGTAAGGCTAATAATGATACTTTTAAGATTAAGTTACCAACATTTAGTCCTTCCAGTGATGACATAATGTTCTATCTGGACAGATTTGAACAAGCATGTACAGCTCATAACATAGACAAAGCAAAATATGTTTATCAGTTATCAGGGATACTGACAGGTAAAGCTCTAAGTATATTAAATATGGTGGATGAACCTGACAAGAACAATTATGAGGTTGTCAGGGCCGCTTTGTTAAAGAAATATCAGCTTAACGAAGACGGCTATCGTCTACAATTTAAAAACATGTTACCTGAAAATGGAGTTGAATTCTCCGAGTTTATTGCAAGAATACGCATTACTTTCTCACGATGGGTTGAACTATCTAAGACGGAAAAAACTTATGAAGGACTTATGGACTTAATACTTAGAGACAAAGTCATGTCGTCTGTCAATGAGTCTTTCCTTGCTTTCCTTCATGAACGTAAACCTAAAACAATAAAAGAAATGGAAGATTTCTGTTGCCAATACGTAACTGCGCACCCACACATAACCATGGGTAACTCTAAGGTGAAAGAAGGTTTACCAGTTGCTTCGGCAGCTCCGTATGGCCAAAACTTTGCTCGTAGATTCCAACAAAATTTTGATAGAAAGAGTAGCGGTAATTTCTGTCAAAATCATGGAAATCAATTTCATGGTGATTCTTCTTCGAAGAATTGGAGACAACCTGATAGTACTCGTTACTATCACCCTAATAATTATAAGCATTTCAAAAGAGGATATGGTAATAGAGGTTATTCCTGCCGAAGACCTCAGAACCAAACAAATAGATGTTCGCATCAATGTGAACATGATAGTAATCGTGGAAACTGGAATTCGAACCAGGATAACAATTACAATAGAGACAATAATAACTGCAGAGATAATAATAACTTTGATAACTTCAGAGGTAATAATAGTCGGGGTAGATCTCAACACAAAAAAAAAGAGATATCAGCAGGCTAATGCTGTACAACAGGAAACTGAGGGAGCCTGTAATCATGTTGTTGATAGTAAAAACTTTGACGCTGTCACTGGTTCTGCTTTTGACTTTGAGAGAGCAAACAAATGCCCCCAATGCAGTACTTTATTCGAACCGGGTACCATAACTACTTTGAGTTGTGGTCACCCACTTCCCGCTCTTCCTGCTGCTGTTGCGCATGACGGGAGGGGTTCTTTAATCCTACATAAGGGTCTTGTTAATGATACTCCGGTCTCACTACTTTTCGATTCCGGATGCACCACTATTGGTGTTAGACAATCGCTTGTAGATCCATCTTGTGCTACAGGAAGGGTTATTAAATGTGTCACATTTGTCGGCACTCTAGAAAAATATCCTACTGCTGTAATTCGCATTGCCACTCCTTTCTTTACTGGAGATGTGCATGCTTGTCTCTTACCTAATCCTATTGCGGACCTTATTATTGGTCGTATTCACGGAGTTAGGGAGTGTACCCCACAGCAGATTGCTGCTTGGGAAGATAATAACATGCAAGCTACAAATGCAGTAGTTACAAGAGCACAAGCTCTACAAACACCCGAAACTTCACTGAATAGTGATAATGAAGTTGATAGCCAAGATAGTCACTTAGTAATTACTCGTGACTCTTTCATAAAATTGCAAGAAGAAGATCCTTCTTTAAAAAAATTCTTCGTTCTTGCGAAGAAAGGTGATCCGAATCAGGATACAAATAGAAAATCTTGGATTGCAATGAGAAACGGCGTACTTGTACGTATGGTACAAGATTCGACTACGTCGGCACATTCGCAAATTCTTGTTCCCAAGAGCATGAGAGTCCAAATATTACAACATGCTCATGACTCGCAATGTGCTGGACATATGGGTTTTGCCCGTACGAAGTCGAGAGTCCTTGCGGCTTTCTTTTGGCCTTTTGTCAATAAGGACATTCGTATTTACTGCCGATCATGCAAGGTATGTCAGGAGGTCAAATCTAGAGGACCACGACATGCTGCGCCTATCCAGGCTGCTGACATTCCTATTCGGCCGTTTCAGAAAATGGCCATAGATATTATTGGCCCTTTTAAGGTCAAGTCGGCCAGAGGACATCAGTTTATCCTTACATGTGTCGATATGTGCACACGTTGGCCAGAGGCTATTCCTCTTAAGAGCATATCTACTACAGATATCGCAGATGCTCTTTGGTTGATATTTTCTCGCTTGGGGTTCCCCAGAGAAATATTGTCAGACCATGGCACTCAACTCATATCTGACACTATGTCACAGGTAATGTCTACCTTACATATTGAACGATCTCTCAGTAGTATCTACCATCCTATGTCTAATGGGTTAGTTGAGCGTCTGAATAGAACGCTCAAGACTTTGCTTGGTAAGATAACTGAAGATCATCCTCAAGATTGGGACAGGGTTTTACCCGCGGCTCTCTTTGCCTATAGAGAAGTCCCTAATGAACACACAGGATTTTCTCCCTTCGAACTTGTCTTTGGCGCGCGTCCACGCGGCCCTATGTCTTTATTACACGATCTCATCACTGCCGATGATATTAGCGATGAAACTCAATCCTCATATGAGTATGTCATTGCTCTTAGACAAAAGATCATTGAGGCATGTAAGCTAGCAACTGCTTCATCAGAAATTGCTAAAGAGAAGGCAAGGCAGTTTGCTAACAAGAATAGATGTCTACGACAACTTTGTCCAGGTGACAAAGCATTCGTCCTACTCCCCAGTAGGGAAAATAGACTTCTTATTGCATGGAAAGGTCCGTATGCAATAGTCTCTCGGATTTCCGATGTTGACTATGTGGTCGATATTGATGGAAAGCATAAAACTTTCCACATAAACATGCTTTCGGAATTTCACGAACGTCCGGACTATTTGCTGCCTATTTTCCAGGCAACGGATGATGCTCCTGCACCTCACGGTCATTATTCATCCCTGTCTGTCATTCAGGATGAGGAAGCTACCTTCTCTGATGTCAACCTTCCCCTTCCAGTGGTTCCATTACATTCCACGGAATCTTGGAAAAACGTTTCTGTTTCTCCTAATCTTTCTGGTGACGAACATCGACGAGACTTGTCGATGTTACAAACATTTCAGGATGTTCTCACTGACATTCCTGGACACACAGATGTCATAGAACATGACATAATTCTTACCGACAATAATCCAATTAGGGTTAGGCCGTATCCTATTCCTATACACTTTCAGTCGCAAGTGGAAAAGGAATTGGATGAAATGATTCAATTAAATATAATTGAACCATCGACTTCACCATATTCTTCTTCCATGGTTATTGTCCGGAAGAAGGATAAGAACATACGAATTTGCGTTGATTATCGCAAATTGAATCAGGTCACAAAGTTCGACGCTGAACCGATGCCTTTGTTAGAAGATCTACTGATTAGACTTTCTAATTCTAGATTCTTCACTAAACTTGACTTGTCTAAAGGTTATTGGCAAGTGCCTTTAGCAGAGCATGCCAAACCTCTTACTGCTTTTTCTACACCTAGGGGTCTATTTCAATGGAATGTTATGCCTTTTGGTCTCATGAACGCCCCTGCCACTTTCGTTCGCATGATGCGTCGAATTCTGTCACATCGTTCGGATGTCATCGCATACTTAGATGACATCTGTCTCTTCAGTGATACCTGGGAAGATCACTATTTAGGGTTATATGACTTACTGTCCACTCTACGTGAGAATAATTTGACAGCAAAACCTTCTAAAGCTTTTGTTGGTTTTGGTGAAATCTCTTTCCTGGGTCATCGTGTTGGTCATGGTCTCTTGAAGACAGAAGACCACAATACTTCCAAAATACTGAACATCTCTGTTCCTAAAACGAAGAAACAAGTTAGGAGTCTCTTAGGTTTAATTCAATTTTATGGGAGATTTATTCCAAATTTATCTTCGATCATGGCACCTCTATCAACATTGTTGAAGAAAGGTTCGCCTAATCTGGTCCGTTGGTCTGAAGAATGCCAATCTTCACTAGACCAAATCAAGAATATATTTTCTTCTCCTCCCATCTTAAGATTACCTACTCTTGATAGGACTTTTGTTCTTCGGAGTGATGCTTCATCCACTGGGATTGGAGCAGCACTGATGCAAGAATATGCAAATACTCTGCATCCTGTTATGTACATTTCTAGAAAACTAAATGCGGCAGAGAGGAACTACTCGGTTTTAGACCGTGAGTTGTTAGCGATGGTTTGGTCAATTCTAAAACTACAAAGATTCCTCCTGGGCGCACATTTCATTCTAGAGACTGATCAGAAAGCTCTTACAGCTATTCAGACTAAGAATTTGAAGAGTTCGAGATCCACTCGATATGCTATAGCTCTTCAACCTTTTCACTTCACGGTACGAGCTATCCGTGGTGCGGATAATGTGATGGCTGACATTTTGTCTAGATGCCCACATGACTCCAACTAATACTTCTGTCCTATATTTCCATATATTACAGAGTCATAACACACCTATATTTCTACAATAGATTAGCACATCTGTACTTACTTTATATGTACACACTATCGTGCTTTGTTGTCATCTTCTTCTGTTCGTTTTTTAAGATGATAGAGGAGGACTGAGTAGTTAATATAAGGGCCGTTAGTTTACTAAACAGCCACAATTATTAATAATGTATTGTACCTTATGAAGCATATTAGTTATTAATTAGCATTATATTGCTTGTACTTTCTCAGAATGTCATTGTTGAGCTGAGGACTTACCTTACTAGTATCAAGCATGACGAGTTCTAGATTGTGTACTTACCCTCGGAATACCAGAGCATATGTCCTGGATCGTCATGTAGTTTAACTTTACTATGTACTTATGTCATTACATGTCAAAGAATGTACTATTTAAATTTTCCTATCAGATTTGTACATCCATTTTTAAAGACAATATTAGAGTATGCTGTTTAATGATGATTATAGTAACTTGCATACGTATATTGTGTTTACATGCTAACGTGATGTGTGTTGGTGACACCTCCCCGATGTGAATATTTTTTGAGACATATTTATTTTTCTGTTGAGGTATATCCTCACCAGACACTCTATAATTAGCCTATTGTTTGGCAATTTAGTTAATTATCAGCGCATAATTCGTGCGTTTTGAGCCGCTTATCGCATGCTCTTTGATATTGAAAAAAAAAAATATGTTCCACATTTTTTTTTTTATCGGGAGGAGGTGGTGATATGTTGCGTGATAAATTCTCGCAACATCGTTTTATTTCAATATCTATTTTATAACGCAAGGGCAACAACTGCTTGAAATTTATAGTCACTTTTCTCGGTAAGCATTTGTCTTCTCGCGTTGGTATCGAATGCAGTTAAGTTTGAGCTGTGGTCATTTTGCGCTGGACTGCGCATGACTTGTCTTGCTTCTTGGTCGATCGGTTTCCGCCCACCACTAGTGGAGTGAGCGATTTGGAATGGCGAAAGAGATGCCTCGTTGAAGAGGGGATCTCCGCTTTTTTTTTTGTTCTGTCAGGAATGTGAGAGTCCTCTTATGGATATTTCGTTTATTCGAGATAATACCTCTAGTGTATTTGCACATGCCGGGAGGCATAATATTTCTGTGTATTTCCGGAAGGCAAGGTAAATTAACATTTTCATTAACTCTATCGATTTTTGGTCGTGAACGATTTCTGGTTCATAGCCTGTCTTCGAAAGTCGTCGTCACGAGATGTTTTCCTAGCTCACATGTCGCTGTATTGTGCTGCATCGGTTGATGCAGGTTCCAAGGACCATTATTTATACTTCGGCAGACGTGTCTGTCTTGCTGAAGTCAGACTAAGGAGAGTGAACTGATCTCATATATCTGGTTATCTCCTGGCTGTTATAGAAAAGGATGGAGTTTTTCACCTGACTACATTTACAGCACTATGAAATATAACATGCATCTGACTCATCATTGTAATGCTGTCTACCGTCTATTGCTGTATTGAATGTTGCTGTGATAATGACTGTTTGATGTGTCTACATATTCGCGTAACCATTTTGTCACTGTGGCGTCCACAATAAATAATGAAGAAAAACGTCAACGGCTGTTTCAAGAATCATTGACTTTATACGTCGTGAGTTTACTGACGTCCTATGTGGATTGCCCTGTTATTTTTTGTTGGACCAGTTGCTGTCAAACAGAAAAGATACAACATCACGAAACTGAAGGATCCCCTCATCAGAAAAGCGTTCGTGGTCGACGTAAAGAGAAGATATGAGATTATCAAAAGCCAGGAAAGAACAGAGACCGATGATGTTGACCAGAGATTCAACACTATCTCAACAATATACAAGGAAAGCAGCAAGTCATGCTTGGGACTCCAGGAAAGAAAGAGCCAAGACTGGATAACACCAGATACGCCAAACACCATAGCGAAGAGAAAGGAAATGAAAAGAAAGAAAACAGAAGCAAAGTCTCCCATGTTAAAGGCAATATATAGTGAACAGTACAGTCAGCTGGACAAGGAAGTTAAACATCAAACCCTTGCTAACAAAAGGACATTTCTGGATGACCTTGCAAGACAGGCAGAAGAGGCAGCATTGAGAAATAAACAAAGCACAGTATACAAATTAACTAAAATCATCAATGGAAAACGAGGTCCAAACAATATTACATTAGTAAGAGATAAGCACGGAAATCTCATCACGCAGTAGAAGGACATGTGTTGTCCTGTAATTATTTCCCAAATTCAGGCAGAGTCCATTTTCATCAAGTGTTTCCTCAGCCTTACGTCACTTGTGAAATAATAATATGAGGAAATGAATTTCCGGCATCCAGAATCAATTCTCCCTGTAGCATTGCTATGTAATATGTGATCTCAATCCAATGTCCGTACAATACTTCCAATGGACTGTTTAGGGCCGGCCAACTACCAATGTCACCGGGCCCTTATAATGCTAAGTTAATAGCCGTATTTTGAAGTGAACTTAATATTTGGCCAACTGACCAAACGCCCACTCTCCACTTTTCTGGGGGAATCCCTCAGTTTCGGTTTCAAATTGGCCTGACAGCCGATTCTATTTTTAGCCAGTTCCACGAATTCCGATCTACATTGTGTCAGGTGAGACTGGTCTGTGTTTAGTCTTCGTGCCATACGTAGAGTTGCCAGGGTCACTGGAAGACTGGGTGTGAGAAGGTGCATGCCTATTCACGAGGTCTACCTTATCATGTTTATTTTCAAATTCAGGCCTATGTTCGCCACAATGATTGTCTAGGTCCTGAGTATTATTTTCCCAACTTGGGGAATTTACCTTGCTACATTGATCACAGGCCTCCACAAATTTTGCAATGTCTGCAGCTGCGCTTGGCCAAGAATAACTTACAGATGTCCTTTGACAGGTGGTGCCAATCTTCATATGTCCACCGTCTGGTACAACATGTGCATGTGACATAACTTTGTCCCTATATGAAAATGGCAGTACTAACTGTCCATATCCATTTTGTTTTGCTCCAGCTTTCCTGTAGCGCAGTCCATCCTCAAATAAAATTGTTCTTTTCTAGGGTGTTATGGCTATTTGGCAATTTGCCAAGGCAAGGTTTTAATGTTTTGTCTTTTGCCTGGACCTTTTTCATCTGTTTACGATGAATAGTAAGTGGTATTCCCTCCTCCTTACTAGGGGGTGACCTGACCTGGAGCGTTGCCATGATCACAGGTTTTAAAGGGCTACCTAGAAAAACAAATAATTTTTTCCTAACACCAGCGGGTAATTAGGATCATCACACACTGCTGCACTGATCACTCCTTCTACGTTCCTACTTTGACATTTATCTTGGCTACGGAAAGTGTCATGGTGGCTGTTCCTTTTAATGTCCCTTGTATCTCTACTTTGTCTGTGGTATACTGCTCAGGGTGCACCAGGGTTGCACTCACAACTGAGTCATATTCCAACCCTGAATCGTAAAGGCACTTGACTTTCGTACCATTACATACTACTTCTTCATAGATGGGGGATGATGGAGGTTTGTCTGACTGCCTGTCAGGACCTTCCTTCCCTTGTCCACTGTTATCATGCATGCAGCGTGATATGGAGGAACTTTCCTACCACATTCAATTGTATTATGATTGTTCATCCTACATATTTTACACCATTTTCCTTCTGGTCTGTAGGATTTCTTTTCATTTACCTGAGGGTTTCTGTCTCTATGATCAAATCTAGGCCTATCATACCCTTGTTTGAATCTAGGTGGTTGATCCCTATTATTATACTCATCTTGGTCTTGTGGGGTTCTACTACTTTCTAATTGTTTCTTCTTAATACCAGCTACTTCCTTCTGAGCTGCTAGATATCTCTCAGCAACATTGAGAATCTCCTCCAACCTCTCTGCACCTTGTTCCATGAGAAAGTTTCTCATGTCTGGAGCCATGGACTCTCTTAACTGCTCCATCATGACCATTTCTTTCAGGTCTTGGGTTTTCACCAGAGCAGTCCATTTCTAGTCTTGCAGAGAATTTTTGGTATGTTTCTCCAGACAGCAGCATAGTAGTTCTAAATTTCCTACTATAAAATTCAGCATTCTTCTCATATCTGACTAACAATGCTTGTTTTAGGAGGTCATAATCTTCTTGATCTTCCCTACTTAATTTGGAGAAAACATCATAAGAAGTTCCCCTCAACCCTTGTGATAATTTTAAACTCCACTTTTCTTTCTCTAGACCATAGCTAGTAGCTAATCTCTCATATCTATTTAGAAATGATTCAATGTCATCTTTTTTCTCTACAAATGGGTTTTAATTGAAATTCATGGCTGAATTTGAGGCACCCTGACTTACAC
This sequence comes from Oreohelix idahoensis, assembly GCA_024509875.1. NCBI lineage: Eukaryota > Metazoa > Mollusca > Gastropoda > Stylommatophora > Oreohelicidae > Oreohelix > Oreohelix idahoensis. The sequence continues at coordinate 371,601 of JAMPIV010011081.1, read as the reverse complement.
TAGTGTCAGAGTTAGTGGGGCTGCTTCCATTATCTTTAACAAGTCCTTGAAGTTCCATTTCTTTTAATCTTAACTCATGTTCTCTTTGCAAACGTTTTTCCTCTGCCTCTATTTTCAATCTCTTTTCCTCAGCCTCTATCTGCCTAGCCTCTCTTTCAGCCTCTAACTTTAACCTTTTAACTTCAGCCTCCCTATCAGCCTCTAATTTCCTAGCCTCCCTATCAGATTCTAATTGTAATCTTTTCTCTACTTCTAACCTCCTATCTTCTCTGTCTATAAATTTATCACATTCAGAAGTAACATACTGAATCATCGCGTCCCCACTCAGGCCAAAGTCTTTTGCCGCCTGTACTGTAGCAGATCTAAATTTTGCCCAGTCTGCCATTCTCTTTCACTCGTACACAAATTATTAACACTTACATTATCAATTAGCAAATACTAATTAACTTACTTAACTATAACCAATGACAGCTCATCCAATTCACCACAAGTTATTTAGTTTTATAGATTTATTATTCCCTACAGTGAGAGCCCCAGGGTATGGTGGAAAAATCCCGGACAGGACACCAATATGTCATAAGAGTTTTTGATGTTACTAAGGTATAGGCTATCCTGGACAAATAGGTATATCAGAGGATACCAGGATAGTACCAGATAAGAGACTGGTCTTATAAGTAATACCCCCTTCTCTGAAAAGAGCAAGGGTGTATAGACATCCAAGTGGGGTCAAGCTATGTAAGTTCTCAGAGAAGATGTTGATGATGTAGTACTCTGAGTCCCTAAGTGCTACCTCTTTAGATCCCACAAAGATTACTGAGTTATTGTTGTGTTATTTGGCACATTGTCTAGGGTAATTTATTTAATATAACAGTTATTAATTTCAAAACAGAACTTTAACGTTAATAAAATTATTAAGCAAGACTGTACGAAATTTTATATACAATTTAATTGCCCTGAACCTCAATCTTTTCAGGTCAGGAATACTCAAAAGCAAAAAAATGATATTCACACACGAAAATAAATATATTTGAAAAACTGTTCCATGTTTGTAGAGTGTTCACTGGAATAACTACACATACAGTTTCTGTTCTTATGAGTGATAACGTTTGCTATTACTATGCTGTAGGTTCGTTTTATTATTTTGATGGTCTTATCTATTCTTCCTGCAAAGAGTTGTAATCCTAGTTTGATTACTCCTGGGTGAATGATTGGATGTTCTGACACTGGCCTTCAAAAAGGACTTATCTTCGAAAGTTGCTGCTGATATATACCACTGCAGGACCACAAACTTATTAGCTCCTGACTGAGAAGATGGGGTCTGGCTCCAGTTGTATGAGGAGCTCGCATCACCCTCACACTTCCTCTCACGTGAATACAGCCACGAGGTAATTTCGTGACACCAGAAACTTTAAACACCATAACGATGAGAAAGGAAATGAAAAGAAAGAAAACAGAGGCGAAGTCCCCCAGGTTAAAGCAACTATATAGCGAACAGTACAGTCTGCTGGACAAGGAAGTTAAACGCCAAACCCGAGCCAACAAAAGGAATTTCCTAGACGATCTTGCAAGACAGGCAGAGGAGGCAGCACCGAGAAATGAACAAAGCACAGTATACAAAATAACTAAATTCATCAGCGGAAAACGAGGTGCAAACAATATTACATTAGTAAGAGATAAGCAAGGTAATCTCATCACGACAGCAGAGGGACAAGAAACAAGATGGGCAGAGCACTTCAGAGAAACTCTGAACAAGGAACCACCAGAGACACAATTGAATGTTCCTGAGGCTGAAAACGATCTAGATGTGAATACAGACATTCCACGAAAAGAAGAAATCATCACAGCAATCAAAGGGTTAAAGAACGGCAAAGCTCCGGGCCATGATAACTTAAATGCAGAGCTATTTAAGACATACCCTGAGCTAGCAGCAGAACTATTAGAACCACTATTTGCACAAGTGTGGAAAACGGGGACAACACCATCAGAGTGGAAGAAAGGAATAATTGTCAAATTGCCCAAGAAGGGAGATCTTTCAGACTGCAATAATTGGAGAGGAATCACTCTTCTCTCAGTTCCCAGCAAAATACTAGGCAGGATAAGTATACAGAGAATTTTAAAGGCAGTAGATCACAAACTGAGCAAAGAACAAGCAGGATTTAGAAAGAACAGGAGATGTGTAGATCATATATTCACTCTCAGGAACATTATAGAGCAGTGCTCAGAATAGCAAAGACAGCTGTACATTAATTTCGTTGATTTTGAAAAGGCTTTTGACAGCATACATAGGGACAGTTTATGGAAAATACTGACGGCTTATGGAATTCCAAGCTGCATAGTGTCAATCATAAAAAGCCTCTATGCAAACTTTTCATGCAGTGTTGGGCAGAGCAACCTAACCTTTGAGGTGAAGACAGGAGTACGACAGGGATGCCCCTTATCAACCACTCTATATTTATCAGTCATAGACTGGGTGATGCGCCAGACAACAGAGGGCAGTCCAAGAGGAATAAGATGGACAACATTTTCTACATTGGAAGATCTGGAATATGCAGATGACATTGCACTACTAGCACATTCACATCAACACATCCAGGAAAAACGGATAGACTTAATAAGTTTAGCCAGCAGGTGGGCTTGAACATCAATTTAAAGAAGTCTGAGGTCATGACGCTCAATGTGAGCAACCCTGAGCCCATATCAGTAAGGAATAAGCAATTGGTACAGACAGATACCTTCACATACCTAGGAAGCATAGTAACACCAGACGGCGGGGCAGGCAAAGACATCAACATCAGAATGAATAAGGCAAGAACAGCCTTCTTTGGCCTAATCAACATCTGGAAATCCTCCCACAAGCACAAAATTAAGATTATATCAGAGCTGTGTGCTTTCTGTGCTTCTCTGTGGTGCGGAATGCTGGAGAGTTACAGAGAAGGAAATGTCGAAATTGTCCTCTTTTCACACAACATGCCTAAGAAAAATTCACCGAATCTTTTTTTTCCGAATACCATCACTAACCAAGATCTGCTTACTCGGAGCAAGCAAGAGGACATGCACACCATCATAGCTTGCAGACGCTGGAACTGGGGTGGTCATGTCCTCAGAAGAGACCCCGATGCCATCACAAGAACAGCTATGCTTTGGACCCCTGAAGGAAAACGAAAAAGAGGCCGACCAAAAACAACCTGGCGGAGGACTGTGGAGGCTGAGATGCAAAGAATGAACCAGAGTTGGGGCACTGTACGAAGGATGGCCACCGACCGAGCAAAGTGGAATCAATTTGTTGTTGCCCTACAAGACGCCACTAGGCGTGATGGCCACTGACTGCTTTGACGGTCGGCGGCTACGGATCAAAGAAGAAGTAATTTCGTGATATAACCTGGAATAGAAGGACAACCCATTCCATGTAGAAGTCTACCTCAATCAATTCACCCCTAAACAATATTAAAACTTACCCTTGTCAGATATTTGTGCTAACAAGTTGCACAAGACCTTGAATTCCGTTGCCTACAATCAGTTTCATGTAATCATTCTTTCTCTGTGTTGATTCAATGTTAGTGTCCCTCGTCCATGCTTGGCTTCCATACAGTAATCATGGTAAGTACAATACAGCATGTGACCTATTGATTACTTCATTCTAACCTTCCCTATATGTTTATCACATGATCTTTGAACAGTGTGTCACTCCAGAAGAAAATACTAAATTAAACCACCCCTAACACTTACAGTCGTAAATTTGTTGCCAATTTGCAAACACTATACCCATTTTTTTTCTCATTTTTAACAAGCCTGCACTACTACGCCCATTCCTACTTAGGTCAGTGTGACACAACACATCCCACCAGCAGTTTCACTTTCGAATTAATATGGAACACATAGGCTGGTCATTCATAGGTTAAAAATTTAACAAAATAGGCAAATAAAATTATCTTTCTTACCCTCAGGTAAAGAGATTCACACACACGCACAAGCTGAACTGGCCGTCTAGAGGTTCTTACAAATGCTCTCAGTTCAAACGGCAAAACTTTGGTCATACTGTCTTTTCGTTCTGTCAGCTCGGCGCAGATTTTTGAATGGAATGGCCCCGATAGTACCACCTTGTTACTATTTATAGAACTACATCCACCCAATTGGAGGAAAAGTCAAAAAGTTAATAGTTTGAGACTAGTGACTTATGCGGTTCTGAGCGTGTTTGTATAATCTGACTAATTTTAAATATTTTATATTATAGTTATTAATAGACCGATTTTAATTATCAAAAGCGATAACTAAACGGCCAATTATTCTCTATTGTTCTATATGAATATTCCTTAGTTATTTCTTTGCATTTTAATCGGAGTAATTTTTAAGTAATTAAATTTTGCATTACCCTGATGTGAAAATATCACTAAAATAAATTTTTCTACTACAATAAAATTTTATCATGCGTGAATATTTATGCTTATGTGTTAAGCAATATCAGCGCTATAATTTGAGATATTTCCTTCTGTTTAACTATTTTTAGTTGTTAAGAAATAAAATATCTTCGTTCGGTCAAAAACACAAAATAGGCATTGTTACCAAGTTAGAAGGTTTCTTTATCCTTACCAAAAAAAAAAAAAAAAAGAGAAGCACTCTGATTGGTTGTTAAATTTGTACTAGGCTCTTAGATAATTTTTTGGTGGGCGGTAGATTCTGACTTGGTTCCTAGACAAATTCAAATACACTAGATAATTTTTTGCGGTAAATTTGACTGGGGTCTTAGACTGCCTCAAACGCTATAGTTAGTCTTAGATTCAAATATTATAGCTAGTTTTTGAGCGGGGAAATTTTGAGCGTGTTGCCATACAGACTCAAATTCACGACAGTAACGAAAAGATCGTCATTTGATTTGTATTGGTCAAATGACTTTCATTGAGATGCAAGGGATAAGGACTCTTCGTTTGTTGGGTTTTTTTTTTTTAATTAAAAAAAAAAAATTTAAATTAAAAAAACTATTTTTATATTTTTTTCTCGTTTTTTTTCATCTTTCCATTCCTCTCTTTCTATCACATCTAACATGTACACAAACAAATTTTATATCATCAGATTCATCATTCATTTATTTACATAAATTCCAAAAATGATAGGAATTGACTGTCGTGGTTGAGTTAGAGTTTAGAGTATTTGTCGAGTTGGACAATAGTAGTGAAATCGACAAGGGATAGTGGACTGACAGAGTTATAGATTAGTCATAGATAAAGTGTAATAGAAGGTGGACTTGAGACAAACCTGGAGAAGATTTATTAAAGTTATCACTCTCTCCAAGCCCTCAACACACTTATACTGTCTAAGCACCTCCTGCTCTCACTCTTTTCTCTTAATCCTACATAGAAACTATAGTAAAGGGCTAAAATGTAAATTGTGGATGGAAGGGTCGTCAACAGCGCATTAATAAATGTATAAACTTTATTAAAGAAGAAAAGCATGAAAATGATGCATATCATCACAAACAACATAAAATTACATCAATAATCAAAAATATGCAAAATACACCAACAACGAACACACAGACCACCGATCATAAAACCTGTAGAACACACGAGAAAATAACTAAGCTGTCTGACAGTCTGTCCGCTATCGTGGGACCAAAGGCTAGCTCCAGAAAGTGTCCTACATGTATAGTTATATCCTTCAAAGTGATGGGAAAATTATTATAAATCTCTCTTGTAGGTGCTAACTTTGGTGACTCCTAACTGCGTGAGGGGGACTGGAGGACGCTGTTTATCTCCTGCTGACCAAATAAACAAACTGAGCGACAGTTTGTCCGCTTTCGTGGGACCAAAGGCGCTAGCTCCAGTAAAGTGTCTTACATGTAGATCCTTCAAGGTGAGGGAATAAGCCTACAAAACTTTCCTTGTTGGTTCTAAACGTTGGTGACCCCTTATTGCGTGAGGGGGACTGGAACTCTGTCTATTTCTCCTGCTGACCAAATAAACAAACTGAGCGACAGCCTGTCCGCTTTCGTGGGACCAAAGGCGCTAGTTCCAGAAAAGTGTCTTACATGTATATCCTTCAAGGTGAGGGAATAAGCCTACAAAACTTTCCTTGTTGGTGCTAACTTTGGTGACCCCTAATTGCACGAGGGGGACTGGAACTCTGTCTATTTCTGGCTGGCCGCTCATAAGTGCGAGGTTCTACATAACCCAGGAATACACCAGACGAAGTTACTTGAGGACAAAGAGTCCCAGGCGCTCTTATCCGGTGCTATTGCTTGCTTGGCATTAAATCCGGTTTGGACTGGTTTGACTGTGGTTTGACTGAGTGCCCCGTAAGGCACAGAAAGGCTTGGTGATTGAAATTCTGCTATAGACGCTGGGCTGATTGATATGCTGGAAGCCGCCATGCTCTGACTGGCGATCAATAGGCGAGTGGGAGACTACTACTGCAACCGATGATTTCAGATTTAGCGTTGGCTCGTTGCACAATGCGTGAGCTTAACTTGGCGTTGACAAAAGGGGTTTTGGTTTAGGAATGGGGTTGACAACTCGTGACGCTAGCGGTATTCAGAAACCCTCTAGATCGAAGAGAACATGACTTTCTTCGCCTGACTGGAGTCTGCTCTAGCGATTCGGTATCCCTGAAACCCAAAAAATGACAAGAACATAGGCAAACTCATTCTAGTTCTGCTGTGCTAACTTTGCCTTAGTCTCATATGGTCATCTACGGGCCAGGAAATATTTTTACGAGTGTGTTAGACTATTAAGACTCTCTAGATTTATAGTTTACAAACAACGCTACCCAGGACACCTGGCTGGCCTGATTCTACAGATGTATCGGCGTAATGCGTAATAAACAGTAAGACAAAGGTTTCTCTAGAGACTACATCAGAAGACCACAGACCCCGTGAGAAAGTTCCCCAGTTATGCGCTCCTTGCTCATCTAAGGGGCAAAACCGCAACGACTAACAGCGGGTTATCTCTCCCTCTTTCGAAGATCAAACTTGCTTTTCCGAGACCTCAAACGGTTAGCTCCCGCTAGCTGACCGTTTCTACACAGACACCTACACTCGTGATCAAAGACTTAAAGCGACCAGAGAAATTCCCCTGGTCAGACGGACCACAGGTGCGCTGATGTAATATTACCGCTACGCTGACCGTTGAAGGAATTAGTACTGAAGTCCAGCCAGAACGTAAACAAACCTCGGGTGGGGTTTGAGAAGGTGAAAAAATTTGGGCTACGAAGGTAGAAAAGAAAATACAAAATGTCAAGGAAACCAGGACATTAAAAAAGTAATAACATATGGAACGGAATGGTAAAATAAATTATCAGTCACTGTGACATTGACCGAGAAACAAAAACAAAAAACTATAGATTTTACAAGTCACTCACAATAAAAACGGGGCGTTGTGAAAAAGAATGCAGCTGCAGGCGCAATATTTTGGGAATTTAATACAGCGTGCTCAAGGCTAAGTGTCATGATACACCGGCATTTCTCATTGTTATGAGATCATGACTCTCCACAACATCCTGTCTCCATTACTGTTTATTAGTTCTGTTGTTGACTTCTTTCCATGCCATGAAGTTAAACTGCCCAGTATCGTCTCCCTTTATCGTCCTCTATATTGTTTCCCCTAGTCTTTCCTGTTGTCATGGTATATTCAAAAGAACTTCCTAAGTCAAATACGTATTTAGGCGTTTTTATTTCATAGAAAGCTATTTGGGCAGTACATGCCTTTTTGTGGTCTCGATCTTATAAGCACCCCCACCCCCAATCCTCATTAGATATTTCGTTATATTAAGTTATAAATGATAACTGAGTACATAAACATCTTTCAAACAAGTACACAATCTAACGTTTATAAGTGCGACAAAAAAATCTACCTTCCAGCACATATCACAACATTTGTATAGGGATAGGACGGGTGAGCCCGGAATGCGCCCACCCTTTCTGAATACGCCTCTGATATAAAGAGGTAATGGTAGTCCCATAGTAGATACTGCCGTAGTGGAGTGAAGTGTTAGAGACCTAACAATACTAGGTTCAGCATCGAGAGGTGGGGTGACCAGTTCCCTTCCTCGCTGCCTTTTCCTTCCCTAACTCACAGTCAGGTACCCATTTACAGCTGGGTAGGCTGGAGCGTGTCGGTACCGTGATTCGAACCCGGCACCTTTGCCGCGAGAGACCAGCGCTCTAACCACTCTGCCAATCGGACCTCTCTCTGTCATATAAGTTAGAATGAAAAACAAAAAAGCTGTAAAACGACCTACTAGGAGAAAAGATAAGAAAAAACCCACGTTGAGGCCACAATGCCTTCGTCAGGGACAGACAAAAAAAAAAACAGAAGGGAAAGAAAGTGATAATCAACTGGAAAACATAAACCTATAAAAATAAGAGAAAAACTACCTGATGTGTGTCACATGCTGGAATGTTATATCACTGATATTAGTTACGACTCTGGTTTTTCCGACCTGCTCAGCTCAGATTGTTTTGCATACGTTTTTTTTTTCTGTGCTACAACTAGACACTTTAATAGTTATGATCCAGTGTAATAAAACTGACTGCCATAAAACTGCGTGCCCTGTTCAGGGTTTCTCAACCAGTGAGTGGGAGGCACTTGAATGAATTCTCTGTTTTACGCGTATATAACTTTCAAATTGTAATCGTTAGAACAGACACATCGAAATTTGTTTGGAAGTAAAACATAACAGGTCTGATGCCTTGTCAAAGACCTCTCCGCAATTTTATTTTCTTCTTGAAGACAAGCAGCAGCAGCCATTTCAGTGAAATGTAGTTTTAAACTAAATTAATATTAAAGTTTTGATATACATATGATTTCTTTAATATTCGGGGGATTATCATATTTTTTTGCATTTAAAGAAATGTATTTTATTTACATATTCTTTATTCTATTTTTTTTTAAATTTCAGTATGACTATATATATAAGCTTAGCTATTTTTCATTGTTATAAAATGTATTTTTTGTATGTACAATTTTAGACTCTGCGTTTATGTACTTAAAAGAAGTGGTCCGTATCCTTCACTGGGCTATCACAGGGGCCCATCACACAACAAAGGCTAAGAAGCCCTGGGCTAGATGAATGTTTGCGTCAAGCGAGGCTATCTTCTCGTCTCTTGTAAAAAAGGGTTGGCTGTAAAAACAAAAACAAAAAGTTTCTATTTTTTTAAGAGGCCGTCGTGACAAGGCGATGACCGCGACAGAATATTTTGTTAACAGTTAAACAAACACGTTAGGCTATTTTTCTACAGCTGGGTTTCTTAACCATAAGTAGATTCTAGGGGTCCGTGCAGTAGTAGTATTAGTAGCTGTAGTAGTTGTCCCTTCAGTCATGACGGACTATGAGAATACGTCCCTGGGGTGATAGCCTTCAGCTGCTTTTTCCCCCTGGTGTTCCTTTCATTGTATGCGTTTTTTTTTACTTCTGATTGTTGTGAGATCTTCTTTTCGCCCAATCTGAGGTGGCTCTGTATGGAGCATCGCCCCATGGTGAGATCGGCACCCTCATCCTCCCAAGCTGCTACGTTTATGTCCAGTGCCTTCAAGTCTCTCTTACACACATTTTTGAACCTCAGCTGCGGTCACCCAGCTGTTCTTGTCCCATCTGCCAGTTGTCTGTAGAAAATATGTTTAGGAATGCGACCATTTTCCATGTGGCTGACATGGGGTCCGTGCACATAACCTAACATTTTAAATGTAACATTTTAAATTATTCTTGTATGTACATTTTTTTCCAAGAAGAGGTCCACAGCCTTTATTGGACAATCAAATGGGTCCAAAGCCTTTATACGACAATCAAAGGCGTCCGTAGCCTTTTTCGGACGATTTAATGGGTTCGAAGCCTATATCAGACAATTAAATGGGTTGATAGAGAGAATTAATAAATAATAATAATAAATTCTTTAAGCGCCAAACACGGCGCATAAGGCAGAAACCAGTGCTCTCCAGGTTGTTCGTTGTGACGCCACTCCTCTTAGCTCTTGCACATTATTTAGGCCCAACGTTCTTCCTTCTCTTATATTGTTCTTCTGAGTGTTTCTTTTGGTCTTCCTTTTTTCCGCTTACCCTCAGGAACCCAAGTGAGCGCCTGTAGTGGTATTCTGTTGTTTTGCATTCGTAGGACATGACCGATATATGACCATCGTCTTTTCCTTATATAGTCGGAGACATATTTCTGCCTAGAGTATTCTCTTATTTGTGGATTAGTCTTGAATTCTTTCCAACTGATGTTCATGAGTTTTCTAAGACATTTGTTCTCGAATGTATTCAGCTTGTTCTCCAATGATTTTGTTATTTTCCAACTCTCACAGCCGTATGTTAACACTGAGATAACATTTGAATTAAACAGACGAAGCTTGGTATGTATATTCAATGATCGTAATTTCCAAATGTTAGATAATCTATTGAAGGCGCTAGCTGCCAAAGCAATTCTAGTATGGATTTCTCTTGTTGTGTCACCATCCTGAGTCATTTTACTGCCTAAATAATTGAAACTTTCAAAGAGAGAATTGCTGTCCACTATTAACCCATATGTTGAACTAGCTGGATCCTACGTTAAGATATAATGTTAATATAATATATAGCTGTTACGTGTCTTTTTTCTTGATAATGTTAATATTTAGTGAAAGGATAGTTCCATTAGGCCAAGTTCACGTCTAGGGTAGCAAACGTATTAGACACCGAAACCAGCCAACATCAATCATCCTTATTTGAGCCACAATGGATGAAGTGGACAGTATACATTTTTATTCAAACGTCACGTTGCTTTAACTTGAAATACATTTCAATTCAATATACAAATGGCATATTATATGCAGTCGTCGATAAAACTTTAGGCAGTCCCTTCATGTCTGGAACGCTGTCCTTTTCATTTTCCACATTTTATTAATCATATTTTCACACTCGACATTGAGAATCCATACTCCCTTTAAATGAAGATAACTAGATACACCTGACAGAAGATCTTGATGTATTAGTGATGGAACAACATAGGGATGTACAACATATATTTTTTTTTTCAGGAGCTCAAACACATGCGTCCACTCGCCATGACACACAATGGTAGAAGGCTTGCAGACAATCTCCTCACTTCTGCAGTTTTAGTTTCACGTCTGCCAAATACACTATATCGGCATGAGTCACTTCCTGTATTAATAAATGATTCCGTATAAAATAAACAAACAAGAAGCACTGTCGAGCTAACTAATTATACCGACACAATCGTTAGGAATTTTAAATTTTAATCATAACATTATTCCCCCCCCCCCCCCACCCTGATCGCAAAAATAATGGAAACAAAGTTTTCATTATTCTCGAGGTGTTAGTGTAACATCACCAGAGTGAAATATGGTAACATCAAATTTCACTGTAAGTAAGATTTAGTATAGCACCCAGGTTTTTGCCATAGGGTAGGCAATTTAACACTAAAAGTGTGGTCAAAGGTTAAAACCAGAGCCAATGTCTACAACGAACAAATTCCTTTTTAACAGCAATGTTGTGTCGCCGTAACTAATAGTACCCAACATATTAAAAAAAGATGGTAGCAATACATGCACTCACATACCTCACACCATCCAATAACACCTATAAGTCAAGTCCAGTATCAGTTGTCAATTAATTAACTTATTGATCAACAGCAATAATGCAAAGCATTAAAGAATAAACAAATATATAACAGCGTAAATAGATGAAATTAGGCAGACAATCATATTAGTAAAGTGAATGAATGCAACATCGTACGCTAAAAGATTAAAGTCATGTGTACATCTTAAGTACTTGTCAGAAAAAGTGTATTGTCGTGCCAATTAAAAAAAAATGTTATCTTGCACCTAATGAAGTGTGTGACCAATCAGGTAAGAATACGCTGATGTATGTTACGAATAGACAATAGCATTGAGAACTCTCAAAATGTTCACTCAATAATTAGTGTGAGTGTATTAAAGCCTTGTGTCAAAGACCGAATATTATCCCGTGAATTAAAATTAATCAACAGTTAACTAAATCACTGTAGTTAAAATTAGTTGTGTAATAGTATTATACACACTAGTGAAATAATAAACAACTGAAGTTCAGCGAAAATATTTCTAATCTAGCACAAAGTTCATGCCCATGATTCTCTGCTATATTATAGTATATTCCTTTATTAGTTCAATGTAAGTAATAATGTTCAATGCCCAAACGGACAGCGATCACAAAGGGCAATATATGATTATTATATTTCTGTCCCTTTGACCATGGGAGGCATCCTTGAGTTAAGTCCCTTAATCTTTAGACACAGTTCTAATAATAGAATAAATCAAAGATTTTGCATTCAAAATATCCAAATGTCACGTTATTCTTAGATTATCAAAGAATGTGTGTGTTTATGCACATAAGCCGAGTATGACAACTGTTAATCATGTCCAAGACATCCATGTAATGCGCTGAGTAAAATGAGGTACAACTTGAAATTGGCGACATCAGCATTCATCATCATCAAGTGTCGAGTGAACCGATCAATACCCGTAAGTATTGTGAAAAGAGTCACTGAGCGATTTCCTTCAATTTCCGATGAAAAAGTTACGATAGTGTTCAGCCTTGGCGTTCAACACAGAGTTTTTGTATATTTTATCTTTGCACAGCAGTAATAAATCAGGAAATTCCTGTCAGCATCAGCATTGTCAGCAAAATATGTTCATAGATAGTGCAATGTTCCATTGGTCAACACGTGAAGAAGTCAGTTAATAGGTTTGCTGTAATCTCACAAGGTACCTGCATTTGCCGTGTTGTTAGTTGACAGTGAGTCTTTTACTCAACGTGACAATACATCCGCAACAACGTTTTAACTGCCCTTGATGGCACGAATGTCATATTCGTAGGGTTGAGCGCAAGTGATGCTCTGGCAGCTCTCTCATTACGAAATTTTGCAGTTTTCAGATAAGACAAGGCCTTCTGATCTGTCTCCAAGACAAATGTTGCACCAATGAGGTACCTCTGAAGCTTAGAGAAACAATATACCACAGCGAACAACTCTCGCTCAACAATAGGATATTTTTTTCCGTGGGTGTCAATTTACGACTGACATACATAATTGGGTGTAGACAATCATCGAATTCCTGCATAAGTGTACCACCGATTCCCGATCCAGAGGCGTCGACTCTAAGGATAAAAGGAAATCGAGTATCAGGCAATCTTAAAATTGGTGATTTTGAAAAGTTTAATTTCAATAAATTTAAAGAAACATTGCATGAATGTGACCAAACAATCTTATTTGGAGAGTTCTTTCTTAATAACGAAGACAGATCTGAAGTAATTTCTGAAACATTAGGCAAGAATTTCCTATAGCATCCGACAAGACCTAAAAGACTGCGAAGCTGTTTTTTTTTGTTGTCTTAAGAATTTCTAGATTCAAGATCCTAGAGATATTGGAATCTTCAGGCTTAAGAAAACCGCCTCCAACTTTATGACCAAGAAAAGAAATTTATGTGAATCCTATTTTAGTTTTCGAAGGTCTAGCAGTAAGATGATGGAAACGAAGAGTAGTTAACAAAGACTAAATTCCAAGAACATGTTTTTCCCAAGATTGATGGTAAAGACAAACATCATCAATATAGGTAATTATGTCATCACGATTAGAGAAAATGTTTCGCATCATACGAACAAATGTCGCAGGAGTGTTAACGAGACCAAAAGACACAGAATTAAATTGCAACAATCCCAAAGGTATAGCAAAAACAGTATAAGGTTTTGCTCTGTCCGACAAGGGGACTTGTCAATAACCTTTAGACAAATTAAATTTATTGAAAAAGGTAGCAGTAGATAGTCTACCCAACAGAGAATCTAACAAAGACAGAGGTTCGGCGTCAAAAATCGTCAAAGCATTTAAACACCTGAAATCAATGCAAATCCGAATGGATTTGTCTTTCTTTTTAATCAACACCATAGGAAAACTGTATGGAGATTGAGAAGGAGAAATTATGTTTAATTTTATCATATCCTTTATTTCTTCTTGTACTTGTGAAGAAAGAAGACATCAGATTAAGCTGGGAGAACAGGTCCTGGAGCAGGTCGACCACTTTAAATACCTCGGAGCTATTATAGACCGAAAGGGAGGCATCAAAGAAGAGTTGGCCACTCGAAAAGCAGCAGCTGGGAGACTTTTCCAGGCCATAAATCGAGGATTCCTCAGCAAGAGAGAGGTTGGTAAGAAAACGAAGATGGCTGTATACCGCTCCACCTATGTCCCAGTCTTGACATATGGATGCGAGTCATGGGCAATACTACAACCCATAAAAGCCAGATCCAAACCTCAGAAATGAGGTATCTGAGGAAGGTGGTTGAAGTAACAAGAAAAGACATGGTACACAACCAGACAATACGTCAAATCCTTAAATCCTACCCCCTGCAGACCCACGTAGAACAGTCCCAATTAAGATGGTTTGGCCATGTCTGCAGAATGGGAGAAGATCGGCTACCACGACAAGCATGGGAAACAAAGTGCCAAGGATTTAGACCCCCATGATGACCCAGAGTCCGCTGGGAGGACAACATTAGACAATCTTTGAAGGACCGAGGACTAGAATAGAGCCAGGCCAGGAGGAAGACAGCCGATAGGATAGTCTGGCGCTCTCTCTTCCAAACCTCTACACCTCACGGTAGAAGGGGAACGACTAAGTAAGTAAGTTGTCTAGGGGATAATTATTTTTATTTCTTAACTCACAAGACAAACTCACAAACACACTCTATCAAGAGTTAGACTAGGTACCGTAACAGACGTTAGTCAATTTCTAGACTCAGACTTTAGAGTTCAGTCCCGCAGCGAGCGACCATTATGTCGTAGATTGTTATCAGATAGGTAATAGATTTTTATAGTCCTGTCTGAGCGGAGATGATAGTGATAACTATGCGAGAGTAAGGTGTAAGAAATAGTTTTTTTCACGAGGTGGGATGATAAGAATCTTTTTTCTTATTAATGATGTCCACCAAATGATAAATATAAATGGATGGAAGCAGACATCATCATCACCAGTTGATAAACTCTTAATACAAGACCCTTGCCCTGAGCAAGAGACATGCTGAGAAATCTGAAGCTCGCTCGAACATCACCAGAGTTAAATACTGTGTTGTTGTGTTGCTCGTGGTTCGAGTATGGAATGTCAACTTGACCTACGCAGTGGTGTGTAGACATAGATGGAGTGTATAATGTGCGAATGATAGGAAGAGTTCGTGGTGTTGACAAATGTTCTTTTCTCACACTCATGTATGGCTGGAAGTCATCGACACCAACGACTGTGTACCTTTACTAAAGTTTAATTGGACGTACACACTCGACAGCACAGATAGTGACAAATCACAGGTTGGCATAATACATCATGGTACAGTGGATAAATGGTCTTGCAATGTTATGTTACATGGGCACTCATGCAGAATAATAGTATAATGGACTGTCAGTAGCCAAGCACTCAGTATTGCCCATATATATATATATCAACTGAGTTTACTGACAAAGCACGTCAGATTATAAACAATATCCAAGATGGCTTCTAGACCTAATCTCGTCTAGCGAAGATTCCTTAACATAATGTCCAGCACAGATTTTTCCATATAATTATATTGAACCGCTAGCAATGGGTTCTCATGTGTAGCAGTGATCTCTGGACTAATCAAGCGATAATACGGGCATCCCTTTTCTCTTCTTGAAAGTCACTACATGTTTGGTTCCAAGATGGCTTCACTCGTGAGCTGTCACTCACGTTTGGATACAGATAATCAATCTGTCCTAAAGTTAGTCATTCATTAAACATTTCATTGCTCTGTAGATTTGATCATGAACAATTGACTGCATTCTACAGGATATAGTGCTGCTAGGAATCAGAATCGTTTTTTTCATTTAGTTAGATGTATCCTCTCAGACGTACAAATCATCCCTACCGAAAAACGGTGGCTTCGTACGAGAGTTTAAAAGAGTATCTTTATTACCTTGGTTTTTCAGAAATATGAGTTTGCCATTCCTTGGCAATAAGAATGAACACTGGGGTAAAGCATACACGATAGGTCTAGACGACTATCACTTTCCCCAAAAACCACTGAGATCACTTTTTCCCCGGCGTCAAGCCGACATAGAAAAAAACACAGCCCATCATCAGGGCGAAGCCAAAACACACCTCTCTCGCGACACATCCGCCGAACAGCCTTTGACCTCTCTAGAGACAACAGAACATATAGTTCGACTTAGATATGTAAAGATATACAGATATAAGACAGATTCGTCCTACACAGACAAACAATACACATAAATTCAGGCCATAGATATTCTGAAGCAAGAACAATCTATTACTACCCAAACAAAGAATAAATCGCAGTAAAACTGGATTCATCCGCGGAGTTCGATCGAAAGAGACGGCACAACTTTCAAGGGAAGTAACTCAATAATGACTTTCCCTTAAGCACTAAAAAATATATATTTTGTTTACAAAATATTTGCGAACATAACAAGTATACCAATGTATAATATTGTAAGATATCAAAGACTGCACGTAACATGGGAGTGTAAGAGGAAAGGACAGTGTCTGGGTTGAGTAATTTCTCTAATCCAGCCTATCTGTACGACTATATTTAAATCAGACGCACTTTCTCTCCTTGTACAAAATACAAGTTACACTGCACCCACATGCACACAATTCTGTGACAAATACGCACAAACGTGAAAGCAACTATGGATAACAGATAGGGTAGGGGTTGACCAACACGATAACTTAAGGTTTATTAAGTTTATTTATCACTAGAACTTTACAACATAAATCATATACATCAATAGATCATGGGTTACAGAAAAAAAAATTAATCAAGTAGGTTCTCCCCTCTGGTAAAGGATAAGAGAAGAAGATCCCAACAGAGGTTAATTTACCCAAAAGATCAAAAGTTAACAATAAGTGTAGGGAATACGTCAGTAATGAAAAACAAAGGACAAGTCCCTAATTAATCTATCCCGTAAATACTCAGGTTAATGAGAACAAAAAAAGAAAAGATTTGTATGATAGTGGTAACAACAGAAAATTATGTTACTCTCTTACAGTTCATTCAATTCTTCATACTGTGGCCACATTCATATTCTCTTACCAATAGTTGTTGCAGGCATTCCATTGAAATAAACACTAATAAGTAGTACGACTTTTCAGTGTCCTATTAATTTTTGCCAAATCCAGCCCCAGACTAGCGGTAGTTGCTGACTGCAAATTTCACGTTAGTCGCTGGAGTTGGTGATTTAATTGTTTTCCTGGATAAATACTGTATCTCTGCCTTTAGTTGGTTGGAGTAATGTTCATACGTAGTGATCGCTGACATAGGAAGAATAATACATATATATTTCCTGTGTTGTCTAGCCTCTGGTTGCTGAGAAACTATGTTAAGCTACACAAATGTTGCTGACACTATCTTTTGCCACAGCTGGCTGATGAGATTTATGTAGGTAAAATCTGGTATAGTTCTCGTCCAGTTAACATTTACAATTATTGTTCTAGTTTGGTCTCTCATAAAAGGAAGAAAATGGACCGCACAAGTCATAGCCCGAAGACTCAACAATATTATAAAGTTTCTGGTTGCTTATTCACTTAAAATACCAATGGACCATACGACCAAAGTTCATAAGACATAAGTTCATATGACCATAATTTCATATGACCATAAGACCGCTAGTTCGCTGGGTTTTTGATCAGCCTAGATTTTAGGAAAGAAATATAAACATTTAACCATAATATCAATATTATATCTCTACCACGTGTTAAGGTAAGACTGCTTTAACCGCTCCGTTATTAAATTAGATTATAAACCACAAATGTCTAGCTTATCCTATCGCTTTTAACGCGTGGTATAAACGGTAGTCCTTTATAAAATTACACAAAATGGATATAAGTAAATAATATATACCGTCAGTAGCCAGTTATTTAATGTATGTACTAGTCAATTAAAGCATCTCTTTCTGGGGAATAGCGAGTAATTAAATTTACTTTACAGCTGGATAAATTTAGCTATATGTTATTTAAAACGCTGTTCAATTTAATACAGAAAATCCCAGTGAAATATAATGAAAAACTTTTAACACACTAAATTACTTAACGGCTATTATATAAATTACCGCAAACAGAGAAAGATGAAAACTACTCAACGAATCTAAGCATTCACTTTGTACGAAAACTCTTAGTATATCGAGCTAGTTATTTCAGAACATTCTCTGAGCAACTGATAATGACTTTGGGAGTGACGGGATATTTATCCATAGATGCCGTTCTTTCGCTACTTAATGCGAAAGGCGCACCTACGGCCAGGGCCGGGCACATCTACGGTTCGATTCCTGAATGAAAGATTTTTTCTTCACCTCTGCCGACCGACAACCTCTGGCTTGTCTTTCATTCTCTCCTCTTGCCGCACATCAGCTACGTAAGTTAATTCCCCTGAAAATGTAACACTCCAAGGTACGTCTCAGACTTATCACCCTTGATTCTTCAAAGAAACTGTTAAAGCCTGGTCTCCTGCCCGCGTGTTTCCCTGATCAATGAACGAATACGCCGTGCTCTATTCCACCGTGCTTAATTGCCAGACGGCTCGCGTGTTAATTGCGATAATGAATCAGGTTTTAGTGTAGCAAAAAAAAAAAAAAAACCCTAAATTGGGGGGAGGGGGGAGGGAGAGGCAAAAGGTTAATGTAGCAACAAAAAAAAACTAGGGGGAGGGGGGGGGGCAAATGCGGACGGTCACTACTGCACTATTTCCATATGTGACTCATGTCTGTAATAACTTTGTCGTGAATTGTAACAATAATAACATGTCTGTAATAACTGTGTCGTGTATTGTGACAATAATAATTAGCCTGAAATAATTGTATAGTTTATTGTTACAATATAATTTTAACATGCCTGTAATAACTGTGTGGTGCATTGTGACAATATTGACACGCCTGAAATAACTGTGTAGTGTATTGTGACAATTTAATATTAACATGTCTGTAATAACTGTGTGGTGCACTGTGACAACATTAACACACCTGAAATAACTGTGTAGTGTATTGCGACAATATCACCATGTCTGTAATAACTGTGTGGTATATATTGTCAGTATTAAAATGTCTGTAATTATTTGTGTTGTCTAATATGACATTAGTAATATGTCTGCAAAAACATTGTCATGAAATTTGACAAGATAAATCATCATTACCCATCAGATCCCTGAGGAGCAAAGGCTTTCTACAAACTTAAATCAAGTGTTCCTGTCTTGTGCCATTCACTCAAAGTTTCTCCATGTCTTCTTCATCGCCTATTTGTCTGTCTATAGTTCTCTTCTCCGTCTGTTCCTTCATCTCCCCCTGACTCTCTTCCCCCAGGGATTCCGGAACAAGGACTGACCGGTAATGCTATCCTATCCATCTCCAGTGTCTTATTTCCTTCATCAGTTCCACTGAAACTTGTCTGGTTCTTGTCATCAGTTCCACTGAAACTTGTCTGGTTCTTGTCATCAGTTCCACTGAAACTTGTCTAGTTCTTGTCATCAGTTCCACTGAAACTTGTCTGGTTCTTGTCATCAGTTCCACTGAAACTTGTCTGGTTTTTGTCATCAGTTCCACTGAAACTTGTCTGGTTCTTGTCATCAGTTCCATTGAAACTTGTCTGGTTCTTGTCATCAGCTCCACTGAAACTTGTCTGGTTCTTGTCATCAGCTCCACTGAAACTTGTCTGGTTCTTGTCATCAGTTCCATTGAAACTTGTCTGGTTCTTGTCATCAGCTCCACTGAAACTTGTCTGGTTCTTGTCATCAGTTCTATTGAAACTTGTCTGGTTCTTGTCATCAGCTCCACTGAAACTTGTCTGGTTCTTATCATCAGTTCCACTGAAACTTGTCTAGTTCTTGTCATCAGTTCCACATTAGTAATCTTGTCATACCACTTCAGTCCATCTATTCTACGCAAGCACCCATTTACGAAAGTGTCTAGCTTTTTAGTCGTTGACAATATTAATGTGTACTATAACTTGTCGGGTATCAATATTAATTAACGTGTGTTCAGATCGGGCGAAAAGAAGCTCACACAACAACCAGACGAGAGGAGCAAACGTCGACAAGTGCACCAGAAGAATAAGCAGATGAGGGCTGTCACCTCAGGGGCGCATTCTCGTAGTGAGTTATGACTGAAGGGCTTTTATATTGTATTATAAAAACACTATTAATACGCCTCTGATAACTTTATAGTTTTCAGAAATGTTGCGTGTGTGTGTTTGTAATAATTTTGTTGTAACATTAATATTTCCGTAATAACATTGTCTTGTCTCTTGCACTGCGACACTATTAGTAGAGCCGTGTCGTCATTGGTGACAGTGCTCTAGGAAGATATATATATCTCGCGCATACTGATAGGGCCCCCATACAGCTCCCGGGGGGGTCTCTTATGAAGCAAAGAAAGACTATGACTTCTGCTCCCTCATACATGTCGTACAAGGCTACTAATTCTTGATTGTGGATAGGTTTGGCATCATCATTATGTAAACACATTGCTACATCCACCACTTCTGCAGGAACACGTGATTGCTTGGTGCAGACTCCCTGCAAGGAGACCTGCTACAGTGCTGGTCACATGATATATAAAGCGCTAACAGGAACATGATGATGATAATGACAGTATTAATGTGTCTATAACAACTTTGTTTTACAATATAATATTGTCCGGGGGGGGGGGGGGGAAGGGGGGTGGGAGGGGCTGAGAGGTATGGTGTCCGCCTTTAATTCTACAGGTAACGGGTTCAGTTCCTAGTACAGGGAATATATTTGATGGACATCTTTTTCAGAACCAGTAGGTCCTAAAGATGTTAAACTCTCCCCTGATCTGGGTAGTGAGATCGGATGCCTAACCTTCTCGGATAAGGGCGAAGAAAACAGGAGGTCCCGTGTGCAGGTTGCGCACGTTAAAAATCCCTCGGCAATTGGAAATCGTAAAGAGTAGGTCATAAGGCCGCTGCCCTGGCAAAATTTAAAAATTAGAAACCTATCCACCACACAAATATTTATAGAATGTGCGATTCCTGTATAACACACTTTGGGATCCTCGCCGGTGCTACAGAGTTCGTGCACTGTGCTGAGATCCTCCGTGTGTTATCTAAGGGGGGAGATCGGAGCACTGGTGGAGTTGTCCGTGTGTAATGTAGGTGGTCCTCAAAACCAAACCAAACGAATATTATCTGCCCGAAAATGGCAGCAAAAACATGTAATAAATACAGCTGTTAATTACGTTGCTTTGCTCCATTTGACCATAGTTGCTGAAAACTTGCAAAGCTTTGCAGTTGTCTTACAAACAACATGTTTGTATCTCAGGAAATATAGACCTCACAAACTTCATAATGAGAACAATGTGTTTGCTTGCATATACGAGGATATAAATAGCCGTCGCGCCGTGTGTCCATGTCTTTATTACTGTAATGTTATTATGTGTAAATGAAGATTTACATAACTCCTTATTAGATAGCCCCCGATAGTTTTGTGTGGTCTGTGAGACGACAACGACAGGATAAGACTACTATGTTTCCTCATGCATGTCGATCAATGCGGCTGATATAAAGTTGTACATTGGGCTCGCAGACTCATCATGTAAAAATAATTGCCACAGAAACCACTATTACAAAACCATGTGAATGCTTTGTGTAAAGTTCCTGCATGTAGTAGTTTCATGCTCCATAAGGGGAACAGAGGAAAGTGGTGATAATGTAATAATAATAATAATAATGAGATACAGCTGTGACACATCTACTGCTCAAGAAACCATATTTTTCCCCTTGGGGTTTTTACCTTCTTGTAGCGAGGCACAAACCTTTCAAACTAGACTTAAGTCCATTGGTTATATCGGAACACAGTTGTCGTTCAAAAATAAGTGAACTCTGTGAAGTGACGTATAGTGTTGATACAAATTAAGGACTGCTAACTTCAATCAGCTAGCACAACGAAGCCCTGAGAAGGGGCTAGTTCTGAAAAGGACGACTATTGCAGCGTTGATAAATACCAAGTCCTGAAAAAGGACTACTTGTACGAGTATCTACCTGCTAACATTGTGAAGTCTTGAAAAGGACTTATCCTGAACAGGATTGCTAGCTAGTGCAGCGTTGATAAATACCAAGTCCTTCAAAGGACTAATGGTGTCTACCTGCTAGCACGACGAAGGTCCCGAAAAAGAGCATGTCCTGAATGTGCCTGCAAGCTACGCTGACACTGCCCTAACGCAATTAAATGTTTTGTCCACCTATACAAGTTGATGTGTCCCCGTCATTGTATCACCCCGCGACCAATACAAATACGCCACGCAACGGTTGGTCGGTTACAGTTCCTGTAAGCTGTCAATAAAAGGCGAGGTAAATTATCTCTTGTTATATCTCTCACCAGATAAGCTCTTGTACAATCGACGAAGACAGCGGAATTGTTACCTCTGCCAACTAAAGAATCATCGCCATGTCACTACACTCCAATATCAGTCGACTGCATGGATGTGGTCGTAGAGTAAACCAAAGCCAACCTGGTTGCTACTACAAGCCTGTTTGCTACTACCCGCCTGTTTGCTACTACCCGCCTGTTTGCACGGTTGGCAACTTAACGACTAGCTGTACATCTGCTTCTGCAGGTCTGCGAGTCAGAATCAACGACGCCTTCACTCAAAACTTTGGTGGAGGCGATATCCGTGTCATCTCGTATGGATGTCTTGCTAACGCCAACACTGAACAACAACAACAACAACAAGAACAACAAGAACCACAACAAGAACCACAACAACAACAACAACAACAACAACAACAACAACAACAACAACAACAACAACAACAACAACAACAAGAACAACAAGAACCACAACAACAACAACAACAACAACAACAACAACAACAACAACAACAACAATCCTGCAACACTGGAACAACTGTTGATCCTGTAGCTCCTAGTAAGTATCTACACTTACCTTGTGTGTATGTAGTGTATGTATGTGATCTATCTATTTAATGTAATGTATGTATATGATCTATCTATTTAATGTAATGTATGAATGTAATAGACGCCACCAGGTGTGATGGCCACTGACCGCATTGGCAGTCGTCGGCTAAGGATCAAAGAAGAAAAAGATGTCTGTAATATATGTATGTATATAATGTAATGTATGTGTGTATGTATATAATGTAATGTATGTGTGTATGACTGCATGTATGCATGTATGTGTGTGCGTATGTGTGTGCGTATGTATGTATGTATGTTTGTGTGTATGTATATATGTATGTATGTATGTGTATACCATTACACGAAGCCTGCATCAAAGCAATCATGTCATCTTGCAGCTCTGGTGTCTGTAGCAATATGTTTAACATGACGAGGTCCAGCCCCACACACAACCTCATAATAGGATCATTTTTAAACCCCCTCTCCCTTGTCACACAAACTCAGACACCCCCCTCCCCCCTCTCCCCCTTGTGTGCCGTCACAATTTTCTTTACTCTCCCCCCTTTATTTTAAAATTTAGTGTAATCCGGTTTTTACAAGCGTCTTTAATTTCGTCTGCCGCTTCCCAACACGCTAAATGCTTTCACATTTTCCCCAACCAGAAATAAATAATTTTTACGTTCACATCAGCACTGATTCTTTGTAATTTACTGAACTTCTGTGTCTTTGATTTCACCGGACTTGTCGGGATGGTAATAACTTGTTACTGTTTAACTTTAAAAAAATCTAATTGTAATCAACAGCACGATGTAGTCTCCACTGTGTTTTTTTTTTAAGATGTGTATTACATTAAAGATAGTTAGTCCCACAGCAGATAATGTCGTAGGGGAGTGAAGTGTTAGAGACTTCACAGTACTATGTCCAGCATCGAGAGGTCCAGCGCTCTAACCACTCCGTCAGTCGGACGCTGTGTGTTACATTATATTGAATAAAGAAATGTATAATTAAAAATAAAATAATAAATTGGATCTGGGAAAGACTGTGTACTGGCAACAGGCCGACAGAGTTAGCATGACTAACGAACTACACGCAGACGTAAAATCCAACGTGGTACAGATACGAGGGGCGTTCAGAAAGTAATGCACCACATCGCTTTTCTCAGCTAATAATGAAGATAGAAGCATGACATTTTGCACACTTCAAATATGGCATGTGCCAATTGTGTGCACCAAATTGCACTGAACCGGCCAAATAATACGGCTGCCCTAAACCGTTGAAATGGAGCGTGTTAGCAACTTGCGTTATACGCAGCGAATTAAGATAGAATTTCTCGTTGCAGAGAAGGAAACTGTTGTGAACATTCACAAGCGTCTATGTGATGTGTATGGAAGTTTTGCAGTCGACAGGAGTACAGTCAGTCGCTGGGTTCAGAGAATCAAAGAATCTGGAAGTGGAGATACGGAGCTGCTTGATCGGCCGCGCTGTGGACGTCCTGCCCCAGCCACCAACGCACAAATGTTGAAATGCGCTGAGGGTATTATTCTTAATGATAGGCGAATCACTACTAAACAATTGGCCTTACAGCTGTCAATCAGCATTGGTAGTGCAAATGCAGTTATAAAAACTCTCGGATTTTCTAAGGTTTGCGCAAGATGGGTTCCTCGAAGTCTCACAAATGACCACCGATTGCAAAGGAAAGCAATTTCTTCAGAATTGTTGGAGCATTTCAATGCTGATGGAGAGAACTTTTTGGCTAAGATCGTAACAGGTGACGAAACCTGGGCACATCATTTTGTACCTGAGACAAAAAGACAGTCAATGGGGTGGCATCATCCGCAATTACCACGAAGAAAGAAATTCAAGACAATTCCTTCAGCTGGAAAGGTCATGATCACTGTCTTTTGGGACATTGAAGGTGTGATTCTCGTGGACGTTATGCCAAGAGGAGAGACAATCAATTCGCAAGTTTACATTAAGACATTGAAAAAACTCAATCAACGTTTTCGCAGAGTTCGGCCGCACAAAAATCCAACAGACCTACTTCTCGTTCACGACAATGCGCGACCTCACACAAGTCTGGCAACAAGGGAAGCGATCACCAAATTGGGTTGCACTGTACTACCCTATCCAACCTATAGTCCCGATTTGGCACCCTCTGATTTTCATCTATTTGGTCCACTTAAAGATGCACTCCGTGGGACAAGGTTTGAAGATGATGAAGGAATGATTCATGCAGCGAAGAAATGGCTACATGATAAAGACAAAATCTGGTACGGGCTAGGAATACATGCACTTGTTTCGCGCTGGCATAAAGCCGTACAAGTTGATGGGGATTATGTTGAATAATACCGATGTTTACATGACATATCCATGTATATTGTGTATAAATTTCATGCTTTTTGAATAAACAGCTCCTGAGAAGAACGATGTGGTGCATTACTTTCTGAACGCCCCTCGTACATTGCACAACTCTTGAGTCACAAACAAGGCCTTTCATGCAACGATGCACGACATTTCCCCCTTAAATCTTCCTGGCTGAGACCCTGGCAGGCATAAATCGTTGATGGGAATTAATCACGGATAATCCAGGACTGTAAGCTATGTTGTTTTAACAGAAGTAGTTTGTTTGAATAAACGTCCGACTGGGCAAGCGGTTAGAAAACTTGCCTCTTGTGGTGGAGTTACTAGGTTCCGGAATCCAAACCTAGTAAGTCATACCCGAGCCTACCCAGGCGTGAATTGGTACCTGACTCTGCTGTCGAGTTAGGAAAGGCAAATGAAGCGAAGAAAAGAGTTGATCACCCCACCTCATGATGCTGGGCCTAGTATAGTAAAGTAAGTCTCAAACACTTGACTCCCCTACGACAGTATCTGATATGGAACTGCCTTTGCCTTTTAATCTAAATGAACTCAGCATTTCTGATGGTTTTGTCAGTATACAAATGAGGTTGCTTGTAGCAAAGACAATACGTTAAATACATAACATTGCCAATGTTACCTTCTTAGAGCTGTTTTATATTGCTGTTGATATTTGGAATACTTTGGCCACATTGAACGTCATAATGGTTTAGAAAGAGCAGTGATGGAGGGTATGGTACCTGGAAGGCGAGGCAGGGGCCGACCAAGACGACGGTGGACACAGGACATTGAAGACACCTTGAACATGACAATGGAGGAGGCGGGAGGGCTGGCTAGAGATCGAGAGTCTTTCAGGCGAGCTGTGATGAGAGCGACGTTCTGCAAAGGACATGCTACATGATGATGATGATGATGGTAATTAGTTCTTAAGGTAGGTTGTCGCCTAGCAGATACTGCAGTAGGGGAGTGAAGTGTTAGAGACTTCACTATATAAGGTTCAGCATCAAGAGGTGAGGTGACCAGTTCCCTTCCTCGCTGCTTATTCGTACCCTAACTCAAGAGCAAAGTTAGGTACCCATTTACAGCGGGGTAGACTGCCGCGTAACTATACAGTGAATTGAACACGGCACCTGTTCTGTAAGAGCCCAGCGCTCTAACCACTCTAACCAGTGTCAACTGTGTGCAAATTCGACTGTTTTATTCTCGACTTTAGTGAAGTAAGCATGTCGTACAGGGCGACTAATATGAAGTTGTGCTGGCAACCTCAGCATGTCAAACAAATTTCCATCGAACCACCGCTACAAGAGTGTGTGAATGTTTGGTGCAGACATCCTACAAGGGGACTAACCACAGTAGTAGCTGCATGTTCTATAAGGACCGCTACAAGAGTGTGTGAATGTTTGGTGCAGACATCCTACAAGGGGACTAACTACAGTAGTAGCTGCATGTTCTATAAGGACCGCTTCAAGAGTGTGTGAATGTTTGGTGCAGGCATCCTACAAGGGGACTAACCACAGTAGTAGCTGCATGTTCTATAAGGACCGCTACAAGAGTATGTGAATGTTTGGTGCAGGTATCCTACAAGGGGACTAACTACAGTAGTAGCTGCATGTTCTATAAGGACCGCTACAAGAGTATGTGAATGTTTGGTGCAGACATCCTACAAGGGTACTAGCTACAGTAGTAGCTGCATGTTCTATAAGGTCCGCTACAAGAGTATGTGAATGTTTGGTGCAGACATCCTACAAGGGTACTAGCTACAGTAGTAGCTGCATGTTCTATAAGGTCCGCTACAAGAGTATGTGAATGTTTGGTGCAGACATCCTACAAGGGTACTAGCTACAGTAGTAGCTGCATGTTCTATAAGGACCGCTACAAGAGTATGTGAATGTTTGGTGCAGACATCCTACAAGGGGACTAACTACAGTAGTAGCTGCATGTTCTATAAGGACCGCTACAAGAGTATGTGAATGTTTGGTGCAGGTATCCTACAAGGGGACTAACTACAGTAGTAGCTGCATGTTCTATAAGGACCGCTACAAGAGTGTGTGAATGTTTGGTGCAGGTATCCTACAAGGGGACTAACTACAGTAGTAGCTGCATGTTCTATAAGGACCGCTACAAGAGTATGTGAATGTTTGGTGCAGACATCCTACAAGGGTACTAGCTACAGTAGTAGCTGCATGTTCTATAAGGACCGCTACAAGAGTATGTGAATGTTTGGTGCAGACATCCTACAAGGGGACTAACTACAGTAGTAGCTGCATGTTCTATAAGGTCCGCTACAAGAATATGTGAATGTTTGGTGCAGACATCCTACAAGGGTACTAGCTACAGTAGTAGCTGCATGTTCTATAAGGACCGCTACAAGAGTATGTGAATGTTTGGTGCAGACATCCTACAAGGGGACTAACTACAGTAGTAGCTGCATGTTCTATAAGGACCGCTACAAGAGTATGTGAATGTTTGGTGCAGGTATCCTACAAGGGGACTAACCACAGTAGTAGCTGCATGTTCTATAAGGACCGCTACAAGAGTGTGTGAATGTTTGGTGCAGACATCCTACAAGGGGACTAACTACAGTAGTAGCTGCATGTTCTATAAGGACCGCTACAAGAGTATGTGAATGTTTGGTGCAGACATCCTACAAGGGTACTAGCTACAGTAGTAGCTGCATGTTCTATAAGGTCCGCTACAAGAGTATGTGAATGTTTGGTGCAGACATCCTACAAGGGTACTAGCTACAGTAGTAGCTGCATGTTCTATAAGGACCGCTACAAGAGTATGTGAATGTTTGGTGCAGACATCCTACAAGGGGACTAACTACAGTAGTAGCTGCATGTTCTATAAGGACCGCTACAAGAGTGTGTGAATGTTTGGTGCAGACATCCTACAAGGGTACTAACTACAGTAGTAGCTGCATGTTCCATAAAGAAAATAATGATGTCAAACCCGCCCAACAAAATGCTTCTGGATACGTGAGGGTTTGGGGGGGTGGAGAGGGGGGGTGTCGTCTCTGATATTCAAAGAAAGAATAGAACCGCTATTCCCACCAGGCATGTCGTAGGAGACCACTAAGGTAAAGCGGTAATTTCGCAATGATTGTCGCCGAACGCACCGCACAGAATACAAGTATTTTAGAGTTATGTCCCTTTAGCAGTGTTTCGTTCTTTAGCAGTGTCTTGTGTATTTGCAGTGTTTCGCGCATCGGGTCAAGTAATATGTCGTGAATTGTAATGTTGTTGTTATCACATGTCTGTTCGTCTGAGGTATCATGACCATTTGATGCACAAACGACCTCGACCGGCGATGGACACGTTTTCTGATGCAGGCGGCTCGTAATTATGTGCTCGATCAGCGTATCCAAAAAAAGTTAAAACGCTCCGGCACAGAACTTTCAGCTAATGCGCGAAATACTGCTAAAGCACGAACCACTGCTAAAGGTAAATAACTCCAAGTGAATATTCACTGCGGAATATCCGGCGACGGTCATTACGATATTACCGGTAAGGCTATGTAACTGACTGGCAACCTCAACACGTACAACAAGGTGCTACAGACACCACCACTGAAAGAGCTCATGAGTATCAATGTGGTAGGCCAGCTTTCTGGGTCTAACCTGCACAGTAGACACCACATGGAAGTCAGCTACTCATACCAGATCGTTTCCATGACGCCTGATACAACACACCAGCAGTGAGAGTCTACACTTTGTCAACAGTTCCTCACGTGACCTATCAAGCGAATACTGAAACTAGGTCAGCGCTTATTGACATTTTTTCGTTGGACATCACAGCAAGTTTCAAACATACGTTTAACTTTTTTGGAAAAAATGCAGTACAAGTCAGAAGTCCTACGTGTGTTAGTTATTGGAACCATCAACGTTGGAGCTTCTTGAACTGCTCTATATGTTGAACATTGTAATAGTTTAGTTCAAAATTTAGTATTTATTAAAGTGACAGTTTATTTTCTTTACATTAGAAACTTTGCCATTATATAACAGCTGAACCTTCTCTACAACACATTCCATTTATATGATATATATGTATTTATGTTTAAATGTTTACATATTATTTGTGTGTCTATGTCGTGGGCGGTTGGTGAGGTGACTAATATAAGATTTCCCAAGTAACATAGGGCTTATATTAGTGGTCTGTAGGGGGCAATTTTCTTAATTGAAAATTTGCATGCAACATCTGTTGCTATTTTTTGTTAGCTGTGACGACTGTGCTTATCGTTGTTTTGTAATATTTTTCTGTTCTTTGGTTTTTTTTTTGGATTTGTTTGTATTTGTAGGTCTCATCTTTCCTGTCATTCAGTTCTATACAACTTTATATTTATACCCTGTGGCGTTATTTGTTTTGTTTATTACGGCGCAGTTATCATCACAGGTTCTGTGATTATTTTCTTCTGTTTTTCGATTTAACTTATTTGATTTCTGCGAATGTTTTCATGTTGTCTTTTATAATTGTTTTGTTTGTGTTCTTGATTGACATACGTCATATAAAATATATTTGATCATACACTACTAGCTGTGTAGTGAACTTATGAGAAAGAATCAACTGATGATTAATTGCTATTATTAGAGGTACACAGTTGATTATACAATACCTTATTTAAAGGCTTGTTTCCCACAGAGACTGGGACATAGGCAGCTGATTGTACAAGTTTTTGTTAAAAACTTGCTCCTGTTTGTTGAAATAAATTTGTTATTTCAGTGATAATAGCCACATATTATTAAATATTATGGCAACTTTAGACTACTTCATTGAGCAAGGGAGAGCCCTTGGGATGACTCCTGAGGAGTTAAAAGAGTTTGCACTTTCTCATTATGCCAAAGCACAGAAGGAGGAAGAGAAAAACAAAAAGCTGAAGAAAAAAGATTAGAAAGAGAAGCTGAAGCTGAACAAAAGAGATTAGACAGAGAAGCTGAACAAAAAAGATTAGAAGCTGAGGCTGAACAAAAGAGATTAGACAGAGAGGCTGAAGAAAGAAGAGAAAAGGCAAAGATGGAACATCAAGAGAAACTTTTAGCTCATGAGTTAGAAAAGTTGAAATTGACAAACATGGGTAATGTTAATCAGTCATCTGGTGGTAATGTTAAACCCCTTATTTACAAGATCAAGCTACCAGCATTTAATCCATCCAGTGACGACATAACAGTGTGGCTAGATAGATTTGAACATTCTTGTCGAAATCATAATGTGGATAGATCACAATATGCTAATCAGTTATCAGAGATACTGAAAGGTGACACTCTGACTAGTTTAAGCTTGGTAGAAGAGGCTGACCAGGATAATTATGATGTTATCAGAGCAGCCTTATTGAAAAAATATCAATTAACAGAGGAAGGTTACCGTCTTTTGTTTAAGAAAATGGTACCGGAATCAGGGGTAGAATTCTCAGAATTCATTGCAAGGACACGTCTTACATTTAATCGTTGGATTGAGTTGTCCAAAACAGAAAAGACATATGAAGCCCTTATGGACTTGTTGCTCAGGGACAAGATTATGTCAAGTGTAAATAAACCATTCCTTGAAATCCTACATGATCGTAAACCCAAGACACTAAAGGAAATGGAGCAATATTGTACCCAATACGTCACGGCACATCCGGACGTAGCTTTTAGCAATGCTAAGGTTAAGGAAGGCATGCCAGTTGCTTCAGCAACACCATACAACCCTAATTATTCACACAAATTTCAGGGACCACAAAACAGGTTTGATAAAAAGGGTAACCATAATAGTTATCAAAACCAAGGTAACCAATCATTTCAGGGTTCTTCTGCGAAGTACTGGAGACGAGCCGACAGCCTTCGATTCAGGGGTGGTCATAATTACAGGAATTTCCGCAGAGGAAGTCATTATAGAAACTATCCAAGTCATCCATCATGGAGACAACAAGACCATAGTTATAGAGATACTCATTATAATGAATATGATAATGGTAACCATGAGAACTATGGCTCAAACCCAAATAGGGGTTACAATAGAGGAAACAATAATGATTACAGAGGCAATAATAATCGAGGTCGATCACAATACAAAAAACATAAATCACATTATCAGGGAAACTCTGCACAGCAAGAGTCACATGAAGCCTATAAACAGACTAAAGATAATAATGACGCTAATAATATGGCATGTTCCGCTTTTGATTTTGGGAGAGCATCTCAGTGCCCCCAATGGAAAACATTATTTGAACCAACTACGGTGTCCACTTTAAGTTGTGGCCATCCTCTTCCCGCTCTTCCTGCGTCAGTCGCGCATGATGGAAGAGGTTCTCGTGTCTTACATAAAGGTTTAGTAAATGACAATCCAGTCTCAGTTCTTTTTGATTCTGGATGCACCACAATTGGTGTTAGGCAGTCACTTGTAGATCCTTCTCGTGCCACAGGAAAAGTAGTCAAATGTGTAACATTTGGCGGCACCTTAGAGAAATACTCTACTGCTATCATTAGGATTGCTACTCCTTTCTTTACAGGAGATGTACACGCATGTCTTCTGCCGAATCCGATCGCTGATCTTATCATCGGTCGTATTCACGGAGTCAAAGAATGCACTCCACAACAAATTTCCGTTTGTGAAAAACAAAATATGCAAACTGCTAATGCTGTAGTCACTAGAGCTCAAGCTCTTAATATGCCTCAAACTTCATCTACTGAAGATAATGAAGTGCATAACCAAGATGATCCCTTGGTAATTTATCGTGACTCGTTTATAAAACAGCAAGAAGATGATCCGACTCTAAAGAAATTCTTCACTCTTGCAACAAAAGGTGATCCGAATAAAGATACAAAGCGTAAATCTTGGATTACAATGAAGAATGGCGTACTTGTACGTATGGTGCAAGACTCCACTAAGTCAAGTCATTCTCAGATTCTTGTGCCCAAGAATTTGAGAGTTAAAATTTTGCAGCACGCTCACGACTCTCAGTGTGCTGGACATATGGGTTTTTCCCGTACAAAGTCAAGAGTTCTTGCGGCTTTCTTTTGGCCTTTTGTGAACAAGGACATACGGATTTATTGTCGATCTTGTAAAGTATGTCAAGAGGTCAAATCCAAAGGTCCACATACTCAGATTTACATCCGTTACACCAGATCTGTTCTTAACATGCAGGCTCCGGCATGGGGGGTACTGCAGGGGTAGTATTATTCTCCATAGTGAGCAAACAAAAACTGGGAGGGGAAGGTAGACTGTTATCAACCAAAAAATCGAACTCAGTTACTTCAAGGGCCAATGTTAGTTATAACGTTAGCTGGTCATTTGTAAAATATCTTCTCATCTGGAAATTATGCCAGAAAATTTGAGAAAGAATTTCACTTTCGATTTCCATTGTAATAATAATTTCCAATTTTGCATTTCCCCATTAGTAAATTTTCCAAAAAAATCTTTCAGTTTCAAGTCGCATTTTTAGCCCAGCCGTTTCTCTGAATAGTGCAAAAAAAAAAAAAAAAAAAAAATACCAAAATTCTACTTTATCTTACATTTTGAGTTTCAAAATTCCCTCAACTTGCCCCTCTTTCGTTAATCTCCTATTTTGTACATGATGCAAGACCACATATTTTTAAAATACGAATCTTTCTTACACTTTCCAGTTGCACTTTTTCATAAACCCCTTTCCCACCACGACTCAGATCCTTGACCTTGCCTATGGCACGTGCAGTATTTATTACCGTGGGGTCAACGCTAAGGTCATGGAACTGTGATAACGTTTCAGTACAGGGAAAACACAACACGATCCTGTTTTGTCAATGATGTAACAATAGTTTTTAGAACATTTTCTTTCTTACAGCTTCGATATGCTTTGTTTCGTTTCTCTGCGTTTCTGTGAACGTCAAAATTTTTTGGAAAAGATTATCTCTTGAAGTTTCTATTACCGTACTATATTGTCAGTGCGTCTTGTAAGAGAATTGCGTTAAAATATGGATTGTGCCTTTATGTTAATGTGTCTTACAAGTGTTAAAATATGAATTGTATATGTATGTTAATGTGTCTTGTAAGAGAATTGTGTTAATATATGGATTGTGCCAGTATGTTAATGTGTCTTGTAAGAGAATGATGTTAAAATATGGATTGCATATGTATTTTAATGTGTCTTGTAAGAGAATTGTGTTAAAATATGGATAAGAGAAATATGTATATATATTGTGACTGTATATTAGTGTATATTGTAAAATAACTTTGTCAATACATAGATTGTAACTGTATATTAGTGTCTCTTGTAACAGAACTGTGTCAATGCATAGATTGTAAATGTATATCCGTGGGGGTTATTTTGAAGGAGAGTGACAGATTTGGTGAACGAATAAAAAATGATATCTAGATGACAAGTCTGCGAGTTCGAAGGAACTGCCTCTCCTCGGGAAATAGTCTACTAGAAATCCTTAATGCAAAGAGAATTCTGGCAACTAAACATGGTATTTTCTTGACGATAAATTTTGTTCTCAGAAATCCTACAAAAGGACTATGTAAAGTACAAAAGGTTGAGAAAGGAGATTTGGTGTCCAGCCACATTAACTAAAATATCATGATTCACTGTAAGATAGTTTAATTATGGCTCAGCCCCTAGGGTGTAGATTTATATTAAAAAACAAATTATAGCCCAATTAAAAGTAACAACACAAATAACAACAGACGCTGCTATGTTGGATTTTAAAAAAGATAACAGATTCTCACAACTCTTAAAGATTTACAATGAACAAAATAATCTGTGGTTAGAACAAAACAAACTATGGTCATCATCTGGACCCGGAGATCTCTTCTATCGTATTTTTGCTGGTAAGTATTAAACTCAACTCTCAAGGGTCTTTAGTAGCTGCTGAGATGATTTTTGGTCTGACTCTCTTGGTTTGGTTTGTCCCGGCACTTCAGGTAGTGTAAACAGTTCAATGGGTTTAGAGGGTGGCAGAATTTGCTTCCTGGACTCAGTGCACATCACAAACATGGATGGGGTTAGTCAGCCCTGCTGAATACCTCTTCTGTTTACTGGACTATGACTCAGGTTAGAGTCACCTGGTACGACATCCTAGAGTTGTACTCTGGTATGAAATAATTGATATGGTATGTTATGGTCACCTGGTTGATAGGGTATGGTTGGTAGGATAAACTGGTTGATAGGGTATAGTTGGTAGGGTAAACTGGTTTTGTACCCTCACCTCGTAACCTGGTTTAGTACCCTGATCCCATAACCTGGTTGGACTGTGTCGTATATTTTTCGATAGGAATTTAAGATCAGTTATGGTCCGGTCTGAATAGAACTAGCACAGGTGATAGCTCAGTGGGAGATAAGGTAAAGAAATAGATTTTTCACGAGTGAAATGGTGAAAGGTAAAGTCTGTCCCTGGATTTGAGATATAATCTATCTAGGGTATCGGTTACGACTGAGATTCTTAGATCAGACAGTCTTATATATATATATATATATATATATATATATATATATATATATATATATATATATATATATATATATATATATATATATATATTCAACCACTCACATATACACACACACAGATAAGTGACGACAATTTGACGCACAGACGTGAAACTATATCTATGGAATAGGGATCTTTTGGGACAAGCTGACCAACACACGTAAATACAGTTTATGTAAATTTTATTTATCATAAAGAGACTTCACAACAGCAATATTATTGAATGTCAAATCAAATACGAATAAACATAAGTCAATGAATTAATTAAAGATGTTAGACTCATAGGTGTAATCCTCCCTCCCTCTGTTGAGACAAGATCCCGTTAGACGAAAGTTATTAACTCCAAAGAGTCAAAGATTTATACGCTGTGGTCTAGTATTTCCCTCTACAGTAAAGAACAGAGTTTATACGTTAATCTATTCTGATAAAAAACGGGACAGCATCAGCAAACTTGCATAGAAAAATACACAAAGTGAGTACATGGATTCTACAAGATATACATGAGAATTATTTATTCATTCTTCCTCTCTTCTCAGACAACCGTGGCCACGAACATTCTTTCTTACCTAATACTGGTGTTGTATCTTCTGGAACAATCTTTAGGACACACACACACACACAGCAGATCCAGTGTTATATTTGGCGAAGAGAACCCCAGCTCCTCAAAGAGATATTAACTTCAATTCTCCGGGGAATGTATCCTTTGTTATTTTTATTTATAATTACTGTTTATGTCACCTTTAATTGGTCCAGGTAAGAAATTTAACGGCGCTCACAGTGTCAATAGCTTGGGATTTCCAGTACATAGAAATGACAGGGTGGTAACTTCTCTCAGTATAAAATTCTTTGTCACACCACAAATGGTCACACGTCGGGAGATGTAAATGCTTGTTAAGTCACCGCAA
Source organism: Oreohelix idahoensis (assembly GCA_024509875.1). Classification (NCBI taxonomy): domain Eukaryota; kingdom Metazoa; phylum Mollusca; class Gastropoda; order Stylommatophora; family Oreohelicidae; genus Oreohelix; species Oreohelix idahoensis. The sequence goes on along the minus strand of JAMPIV010011081.1, from coordinate 335,995 downwards.
CGGGCTGACTGTAAATGAAATTTGCAAAGAAAATCTGGATCTATATGCCCAGTTACAGCAAAGTCACTCTTAATGTTCTTTAGGTGGTATTCTGTCTCTTTATGGGTGTAAACACAACCTCAGACAGTTTTTACCTTGAAGAAACCCAGATACTAATTAAATTGTTCTTTTGTATGGTTACTCTCAGATTTACATGGAAGCCGCTGGTAAGGTTTAGGATTTGACCCAATACTGTGTACAGGAGAAAAATACAAATACTTAACCATAATATAGTATTCTCAATCCTATCCTTAACTCGCGTAAAGTAGAATATATTTATCCACTTCGGTTATTTAACTTTAAATTATAAACTACAAGCTTAGAGCTTGCCTCATCGTTTAAAAACTCCCGTGAAATAAATTCTAGTCATTTAAAAAATACAATCATCAATAATTAGAAATAAATACATATTTCATCAATACTCATTATGAACATTTCCTTTATTAGTTGGTTAAAATATTCTCTGACTGGTTACTAGCAGTTAATTAATTTTATTTTATAGCTGGAATAGTTTAGCTAGAAATTATTATTTATTCTGCTAGCCAATGTAACACAGTAAAACCTAGAGAAATATTAATGACGGACTTCTCTAATAAATCACTCTGCACCGAAAATCTAGTAAAATATAATTGACGATTTACCACTTAAATCACTCAATAATACTAGTAGATATAATTACCTCAAACACAGAAATATTAAGACTATCTCCAACGAGAAACTAAGAACTTCACTAATACAATTCATTCTAGAAATCGAGCTAGATGTCTTTAAGATCTGAGGGTACAGGATAACTTGAGTTAGAATGCTGGGGTATATAAATAAATAAATAAATAAATAAATATATATATATATATATATATATATATATATATATATATATATATATATATATATATATATATATCTGAAATCAAAGGGAATGGCCACTGTTCACCGAAAACCAGACTCTCTGCCAGATTTAGCACCTACGGGGAAATCTCTGCTCAAATTCTAGATGATAAGAAGTCTACACCCTTTACCGCTGCAAACTCGAGCACCGAGCGAAAACGGTCTCTCTTAGATCAGGCGTAACGTAATTGACCAGACCGTGCGAGATTTCTTCAATCAAAAAAATCATACTATTTACCGTCTGCAGACATGGTCATTGTCGTAAATTTATTTTGAGAATAGTCTTAGAGATAGTGGTCCCGTTTAGAGTGAAGAATGATGGGGAAGGCTCTGTGATAGTAAAGGGTTTAGAGTAAATAGTTGATTCACAGAGTACTGGGAAGAGTAAGGACAGACTCTTTTACGACAATCTTTTTTCTCAATCTACTCCTTAAAAACTCTCCTGGACAAACAATTATTTGCCAGTTTCCAAACACACATGCGCTGACACCAATTTAGTGCTTCAAACACACGGACGTACGTGAATACAAGCTATGTTAAACAAATAGGGGTAATTTGGGCTTTGGCCTTCCAACACAGTGATAAAAAGTTTTACGTGTTTATTTATCATTAAAATCAGTCACAACATATATCAATTTGTACAGGCAAAAATCATAGGTACAGAAAATACAAATAACAAGGTTTAGGGGGGGGGGGGTATGAAGAATGGTATTCAATATGCCCTTCCCTCTTGAAATAGACAAAGATAAACCCAGTCCAAAGATAGGTAGTTACACTGACAAACAACATTTTTCTTTCTTATATAAGAATAAGTGTTCTTAGGTCAGTTTTTTGCGCTGATTTCAAATTTGAAATCCGTTTATCTCTATCACATCGGGTTCTTAAGATACTTGTGAATAAATATATTTTTGGGAAACCGTTATTTGCTCCGTTTCATTTTTACTATATAACTTATTAAAAATTAATAAAATGCAAAATAATTCTACTTTTTATACTGCTAAAAGATGCATGACATATGTTACGCTATTTTTCAAATAGTTACTGTATTTTGAAATAATTCTGAGCGAAATATGGCTTCTAGAAGTTGTAGAAATTTGGCTGACCTGTTTTGTTACGTGTGCGGATATTTTACCGATCGTGTTCACCAGAAAAACTTTACACCATTACTAAAGAAAGCATATGAACTTTATTTCGATTCGAAAGTTGATGATGCAAATAAATCTTGGAAGCCAAATGCAGTTTGTTCGACTTGTGCAAATACATTGGCAGGTTGGTTACGAAAATCGCCGAAGCATAAGTCGATGCCTTTTGGAGTGCCAGTAATATGGCGTGAACCGACAAATCACGCTACTGATTGTTACTTCTGCTTGACAAATATCCATGGTTTCACTTTTAAAACTAGAAAGTCTGTGGTTTATCCAAATATTGAATCGGTTTCGAAACCAGTGCCTCATGATCCAATCACGTGTCCAGTCCCAGTTCCACCAGAACAATATCCGTTGGACGTGAATGAACCATCAGAAAGTGATAGTTTACCTGCTTTAGAAACTAATTCTGACTCGGATTATATACCGGTGAATGATGGTGTTCACTTAATTAACCATTCAGAACTTTCAGATCAAATACGTGATCTCGCTCTTACCAAAGGACAATCGGAATTACTCGGTTCGCGACTCAAAGAATGGAATCTTTTAGCGCCTAATACTCTGATATCTAAATTTTGTCATAGACACAGAGAACTTGTTCAATACTTTGAGATGGATGATGACATTTGCTATTGCAAAGATGTAAACGGTCTAATGGTGCACCTCGGTCATGAGCACATAGTCAACAAATGGCGACTTTTCATCGACTCTTCCAAGACTAGTCTAAAAGCCGTGTTATTGCATAACGGAAATTTATTTTCATCAATTCCAGTCGCCTACTCTGTTCATATGAAAGAAACTTATGACAATATGGCTATACTTTTGGCAAAAATAAAGTACAATGACTACCAATGGCGGATTTGTGGAGCCCTAAAGGTCATTCCAATTCTCACGGGCATGCAGACTGGGTATACTAAATTTTGTTGCTTCCTATGTGAATGGGACAGCCGCAACAGACAGGAACATTATGCAAGAAAGGTGTGGTCTATCAGGGATCGTATGCAGCTCTGGCATAACAATGTAATACACGAACCATTAGTTAACAAAGACAGCATCATTTTACCACCGTTACATATAAAGTTGGGGCTCATGAAGAATTTCGTAAAAGCGTTAGATAAAACGAGCAAAGCATTCACTTATCTTCGAGAAAAGTTTCCGCAAGTTAGCGATGCAAAGATAAAGGAAGGTATCTTTGTAGGACCTCAGATTAGGAAAGTTATTGCAGACAAACAATTCGAGAACTTGTTACATGGTAGTGAACTTCGCGCATGGATGGCATTCAAATCGATCGTCAATAACTTTCTGGGAAATCACAAATCTGTCGACTATGTGCATATTGTTAAGCAGTGCATAGATGCATACAGAATTATGGGCTGTAACATGTCCCTCAAAATCCATTTGCTCGATTCGCATCTTGACTTTTTCCCTGACAACCTTGGCGTAGTCAGCGATGAACATGGAGAACGATTCCATCAAGATATCGCCGTAATGGAGTCACGTTATCAAGGACGGTGGAGTGTGACCAAGCTTGCCGATTATTGTTGGATGCTTCATCGCGATGTACCACATGCCATTCACCGACGAAAGTCGACTGCAAAGAAATTCAAGCCTACATAACGGTTATACTTCTTGTACGAATGATGTTGTAATACTGTATGCGTTGTTAAAAAACTTCAATTGCATATGTCTAGAGATCCCGACCTGAGAGAGAAATACGGTTTGCAGATTTAAAAACAGCGCATTAAAATTGACCAGAAAAACATAGAAATGTTAGAGAAAGAAAAAAAAATTTTTTTTTGTTAGCCAGTGTTATCAGAAAATAGGTAATGTAACCCAACAGTAAGTTCAATTACTCTGAAAAAAGGAGGTGTTACAATACTAAGTATGGGTGGTAGAAAAAGTCCTGTTATTCTCAACTGTTTTTTCCTTTACTAAGCAAAATGAAAAGGGGGGGGGGGGGGGGGGACTAAACAGAGTTATAAAATCCCACTTACAGAAACAATACAGAGAATATGGTAAAGTATTTACCAGATAGGCAAATTAAACAAATGGTTGCAAAATAAATCTCATGTCATTCATGCACGCTCGTGATGGCCAACACTCATTTGCTCACACACACTTACCGATCGTAGAATCTGACACTCCATAGAATTATACACAAACATCAATGAAACACTCGACACAGGTAGTGTCTTTCTTCAGTGTCCAGCCCCAGATTATCAGGTTTATACGGTAGTACAGTCCCGTAATCGCTGGACGGTGAACCTAAGTGTTCTTTGGTTTTGTTATGTTAAAAGGAAAGTTCTATTGGGATGGCAGCGTTTCAGATCCAGGTGGTGAAAATGGGTTGTGGTCTCATTGATCTCGCCGTTGATGGTACACTTCTTAATGCATGAGGACAACAACTGACCTGTGAGGTATGGTTTACTTCGAGGGTTTAAAATCCAGTGTTGAAAATATGCACAGTCAGTGTTCGGAAGATTTCTATTTTCTTTCGCAGTAGAGCAGTAAAATAATCTAGCTCTGGCACTGTTATTCTCCAGTTAAATTTAATTTAATTGCTGATGTGGTTAATTCGTACTTGGGGTTGCTTTCTTTCTGGCAAAAATTTAGATAGCGGAATCCCAACAGAGGATCGCCACAAGACTAACATTTAACTGTCTCATCAAATTCTGGAGGTTTTAAAATCCGAGTCGGTAGGACTCTGTACAATGTTTTTGCTGGGATCAAAGGTTCTAATCACCGTATATAAAAGATAGAAAACATGTAATTCATGCCGAAAATCAAATAACATTCTCTCGCTACTAACCCCTTATGTGGGTAGATTCTACCTTATCTCTCTCGCTACTAACCCCTTATGTGGGTATATCCTACCTTATCTCTCTCGCTACTAAACCCTTATGTGGGTAGATCCTACCTTATCTCTTTCGCTACTAACCCCTTATGTAGCGAGGGGCCATCACTGAGGCGCGTTCCCTTGTCGGAAGCCTGCTCCAAGTATTGATCGGGATTTTGTAGTAGTGGTTTATGTTTTACACGTAGATATTACCACCCTCATACACAATCTCATATTAGTCACTTACTCAGCATGTCTAGTTGAGCAGTGATCCTATTCTGTATCCTCAGATACCCCGGGAACAACACCTCATAAGGACAGAATTAATACATGATGATTTCAGACTACTGATTTAAAACCTCTTAGTTAATACTTCACATTTAAAATCGTTGATATTAAATTGACAAACTTCATGCATCTTATTCTTAAAATAAAATAATAAAATTCTTTACTTTCAGCACCTGGGCAAAAGCAAGAGCAAATACCTGTACCACAGCAGCAGCAAAAACTAGAGTCACAGCTTCAGGAAGTGTTACTAGTAAAAAACATCAATTTGAAAATCGCTGCCAATGGAGCCGCCCACCACACCAACAAGTTCGACATTTCAAAACCAACCAATGAAAGCCAGAAGTTGGTTGTGAGACGAGGTCAACCGTTCAGCGTTGAGATTGAATTTTCTAGGCCGTATGATCCGAAAACTGATGACCTTAAGCTTTGCTTCGAATTTGGTAAGTTCAGTTTTTGTAATTATCATTCTTGAGCTCTCCAAGGAGCATAGACCTTCAACAAACGTATGCCATATCTTCCTTCCCGTGCCTTCAGTTCAAGGTCTTTCCATGTCTTTCTGTCACGAAGTGGCTTTAAATTTTAGAGTCTGCCCGAGTACAGAGACAAGACAAAAATTATGAGAAAGTCCGAGAAGATAGATTTAGACGAGAATACAGTGAATGTAGAAGGATGAGACTTATAGCTTTGAGGGAGAGAACCGAGATTGACTCTCCCTCGCCACTTGTGACTTATGTAATATCTACTGTCTCACCACCTCTGACTACCAGAAAGGAGATAAGGTTTCACTAAATTATCCACAGACACCACTATACAGACAAAGCTTATAAGTACAGTATAGTTAAAGATAAACTGATCCAGTGTACATTTTTATAGTTTATTAAACTAAAAATCAATACCACAGTTAAAAGAAACAAATAAAGTGCGGATTCGCACAACCTGAAAAAGAACAATGTAAGTGAAAGACACGATATAAACAAAAATTCCACACTCTCTTTCACACCTGCATAAAACACTAAGGATTAAAGAAATACTCTTGGTTGGGGTCTCTAAATAAGAGCCACCACTTCTGACTATTTTTTTAAAATTAATTCTTTAAGCACCAAACACGGCGCATAAGGCAGAACTTCTGACTGCACTATATTTAATAACTAACACACTGTCCCACTGAAGAGGTATAAACTAAATGTCTCATCATCATCATCATCATCATCATCATCATCATCATCATCATCATCATCATCATCATCATCATCATCATCATCATCATCATCATCATCATCATCATCATCATCATCATCAGTTGCCATATCCACAATGAAGGTTAGCTGTAATGGATCTCCAACGTCTTCTGTCTCTTGTCTTGGTGGTGCACTCTGATAGACTCTTTCCTGTCCATCACTTGATGTTATCTTCCCACTTATAGCGCTGTCTTCCCCTTGCACGTTTGCGTTCAACTCTCCCTTCTGTTATGGTCTTCTGCAAGGTGTTATGCCTTTTTATGTGGCAAAAGTATTTTAGCTGTCGAACTTTGACCTCCCTCATTAGTTCTCTTTTCATACCTAGATTTTCTAGGACCTCCTTATTTGTTTTCATCTCTTTCCATGAGATACGCCCCATTCTTCTATATATCCACATTTCAAGAGCCTCAATTCTTTGTTCCAAATGCTTATTCATCGTCCGTGTTTCTGCACCATACAGAAATGAAGAATATATATATATATATATATATATATATATATATATATATATATATATATATATATATATATATATATATATATATATATATATATATATATATATATATTTAACACTTTATGATTCTCAGTTTTAATTTGTGAGATAACTGTTTGGATGTCAGTATATGTTTCATGTTGTTGAAAGTGGCTTTGGCCATTCCTATTCTCTTCTTGATTTCTGTTTCACATCTGCCATCTTCTGTTATTATATGACCAAGATATACGTAGCTCTTGACTTGTTCTAGGATTTTCCCATTTACGCTTATCTTTAATGTGGGTTTATCGTCTGTTTAATGTCTACATTGTCTTAAAAGCTCTCTAGGCTGTCCTACACAACTAACAAATATGCCTCAAGCACTGCTACACTAATTGACTTTTCAGCGTTAACTCAGAGGCTGTCCTCTAAGTATTTCTGTATGACCCTACTGTTCCTTGCTAACTTCTCTCTCCTCTTTCTCGGTTCAGTGCCTCTCTGACGCTACCGTCTTCGTCTGAGGCTCTGATTATTTGCTTCTGCGTCACACCTCTCTTCTCGTTAGCATTTGGAAAGGTATGTTTTCCATATTTCCTTTCCCGATTACTGATGACGAGGGCTTGTTAATAAGATAGCGAGGTAATTGCCTAAGGAAGTAGATTTCTCCTTTCCTTTAGCGTTGCCGACTTAACTGGGCGCCAACACAGTCGCAAACCCAGGTTTCAAATTACGCCGATGTCTCGTGCCTCCTTCTCCTGAGAAGGCAAAGTCCGTGGTAGGCTTAGGGCTATCTAAAACCTCCACCACCAAGACGGGACTGCTGTAGAAACAAAAAATAAACACGTTCAAAATTTCCCCAGACGCGGGCTGGCCTGAATCTTTTGTGTGCTTGTCTCGCTGGTAGGCGTCACAACATACCCTTCACTGAAGCAAAAAATCCCCTGTACTGAATAATTTGCCAGCCCTAACTTCTTAAAGACTGCCCCGGTAAAATAAAAGAACACGATTAATTACACAGACAAGAAAAATGGGGCGAGTTGAAAATAAAAATAAAAGTAACTCATCACACTTCCTCATTCCTTTTATGTCTGTCTCTATTTCTCTTCTCTGTGTGTTATTTGGTCTCCCTCTACCTCTGCTACCATGGTGATTCCGGAACAAATACTGCCTTGTAATACTATCAGTAGGTTTCCTCAGTATGTGTCCTATCCATCGCTTGCGTCTTCTTCTCATCGCTGGTTCAACTGACACTTGTCTGGTTCGTGTCATCAGTTTCACATTAGCGATCCTGTCATATCATTTTAATCCTTTTATTCTAATGGATAAAAGATCCATTTATGTCTGTAGCTTTTTGTTTGTAGTTTTTGTTGTTTCCAGTGTTTCAGAGCCATACAATAGGAGAGACTTGATTTTTGAGTTGAAAATTCTGCTATTTTTGTTGGACTTGATTTTGTTGCCTACCTGTTAAGGGATGGAGAAATTGCCCAAATTCTTTTGTTGTCTAGGGTCTATTTGTGTTATTGAAGAAGTGAGAATTCATTCATCTGGCTTTGGTTTATATTGTTGAATATTCTGGCGACCACCCGTCTTGTATACACCTTTCCATATCAACATCTCACGTACTGCATAAAGTTAATAACGGTGTAAATTAACCTTGAGAGATTGAATAAACTACTGGGTTTGGACGATTTGGCAACAGTTTAATAACGAGTAAGTACACACTAATAAGGTCACAATTACGAACTTGGCATGTATGCTCTCTCTCTATTTTACAGTCTGACTTAAACCTGATTCGACTTTCTAAACATGTCACTCGACTTCTCCCTTCCACATATCTTGATAATCTTATTTATTAATCACTAATTCCAGCGGGGGTATTTAGCGTCCCATTCAAAAGTTCATTATAATTTTCCCATCAACATTGGGGAAATTTAAGCGTCCCAGTATCTCCATTATCCACAAATCAAATCCACATCAATCCATAAGCCTCGGGTTATGTCGCTTCCCGGTATAACAATTCTATTAATTTTATTCCTATATCTTCGGGGAATGATACCTCCCGGAATAACAACTGTTCAATTATATTTGTTCATATAATTTTAGTTTAACATCCTTCTGTGTCTTGGGAATTATAGTCCCGTATCACATTTACTTATAATCTTGGTATTTTCTCATGCCTTTCATTTAAGCATATAGCTTACCCCTTTTATCCTCAGAAATATTTATTGAATACACAAATATACTGGCTGATACGCAAGCCATTTTTGACACACGTCTGGACGCTATGACGTCACATACCAATCTGCCTACATCATACCTAGATACTCATCTCACAGCGACCGCTTTCATGTATTTCCTGCGTTCAGTTGAGGTACGACATGGTGTGACAAAACCCTGGCACTAATAATAAGTTGCCCTGATAAAAATCGCACCATGAAGCAGCCTCAACATTACCCCTTACGCTCCCGAGCGTTTACTTCAGGAAACGCGCAAGATCCTGCAGGGTATAACAATAAGCAATCTTACGTACGGATATACCTTACAGACAAGCAATCTAATGAGACGTTTCAGGCATTGAGATATATAAAATTGTGAAGAGCAATTATTGAATAAACAAAATTGCAATAAAATTTGAGTCCATATATCCGGACGAAATAGCAAGTCCAGAAGACACAATATGATGTCCAAACAAACTGGAACCATAAACCTGGATGCAAAGTTCCATGTGAAATATATCAGTCCTAGTGAGTTGCAAATCGCGACAACAAATCAGCTAACCAATTGTCCTCACCTCGTACATGCTTGATTTCAAAAGAAAACTGTTGCAGTAGCAGAAACCATCTGTAGATTCTTGAGTTCTTAAACGCTTTCGGTTTCATCGACGTCAAAGGATGACGATAGACTTGAACGTAAAATTTTCGTCCAAGCAAGTAGCGAGAAAGTTTTGATATAGTCCACACGAGAGCAAGGAGCTCTCTTTCTCCCGCCGAATATTTCTTCTCTGCTGCAGACAACTTCCGGCTGACAAAAAAGCAAGGATGGAGTACGTCGTTGACAAGTTGCATCAAACTGCCACCGATTCCCATTTCAGAAGCGTCTGTGCGAATATAGAATGGTTCATGGATATCTGGTAGAATCAAAATAGGATGATTCGAGAATAGTATTTTAATCTTATCTAATGCTAACTGACAAGTCTTTGACCACAATAATTTAAGAGGAGCACCTTTGCGGGTCAAATCTGAAAGAGGACCAGAGATAGATGAAAAGTCTGGAATAAATTTATGATAATAGTTAATGAGCCCTAACAGACTACGGACCTCTTTCTTATTTTTCGGTATCTGAATGTTCAGGATTTTATTCACCAGACTATCCGAAGGATAAAGCCGATGATTACCGATTTTATGACCGAGGAAAGATATTTCCTGAAAACCTATCTGTACTTTCGAAGGTCTAACTGTCAAATGATGCTTTCTAAGCTGCTCTAGCAAAGAAATGAAACCTACAATATGTTCTTCCCATGTGTTATGGAATAAACAAATGTCATCTATATATGTGATGATATCGGGTCTATCGCCAACTAAACGGCGCATCATGCGAACAAATGTCGCAGGTGCATTCACCAACCCGAAACACATATAATTCTATTCAAATAAACCTCTAGGTGTGGAAAATGCTGTTAAATGTCTAGAATTTTTGGACAACGGAATTTGCCAGTATCCTTTTGCCAAATCTAGTTTAGTAAAGAATGTAGCGTTAGCCAGCTGTGGAAGAAGTTCTTCCAAAATTGGAATTGGCTCAGCATCTGTGACTGTAACTTGATTTAGTTTCCTAAAATCAATACAGATGCGTAAAGATCCATCTGGTTTCTTCACCAATACCATTGGAGAAGAATACGAAGATGACGAGTGTGAAATGATACCCATTTTAAGCATATCTGAGATTTCTTTATCTACCCTATCTCTGTAGTGAAGAGGAATAGGATATGGTCTGATTTTAATCGGAGTAGAATCAGTGATCACAATCTCGTGAGATATTAAGTCAGTATGACCTAGATGTTCTGAAAATACGTCAGAGAAAAAACGTAAAACATCACGGATCTGAATTTGTTCAGAATGCGAAAGTGATGAAGAAATAGAAACATCCTGCCACGTTTCATGAGCAGAAATAGAAGGTAAAGTAAATTCCAACGGAATATCAGATGTAGCATCCTCAGACTGAACAACAGCGCATGAGGATCGATGAACCTCATCCAAGACATCTACCAATTCAGATGGACTTGGTGTGTATAATTTCAACATATTTAGATGATACGTTTTAATTTTCCCTTTAATATCAATTGAGTAATCAACATCTGTGATCTTTTTCACTAATTTGTATGGCCCCTGCCATGAAATTAACAACTTATTTTCCTTAATAGGTAAGAGCAGTAAGACTTCATCCCCTGGGATAAAAGATCTTAGGGTACGAGATTGGTTATGTAGTAACCTCGATCTTTGAGTTGCCGTTTGAATACTCTGTGATGCGATCTGACATGCATCCACTAACCTTTGTCGTAAATCAACAACGAACTCGTAACTACTGCGAGTTGCGTCATCATGAGAAGTACCAAGGATTAGATCCTTCAATAGATACAACGGACCTCTCGGATTCGCGCCATACACTAGTTCAAAGGGAGAGAACCCAGTACTCTCCTGAGGGATCTCTCTGTAAGCAAAGAGAACCGATGGGAGAATCTTATCCCAATCCCGAGGGTGTGCATCAGTAACCTTCCCAAGCATTAACTTAAGAGAGCCGTTAAATCTTTCACAAACCCCGTTTGCACTTGGTCTATTATGACTTGTGAATGAATGTTTTATGGAATGTAAGCTTTCTATCGCGCTCATAAGTTCCGACTTAAATTGTGTCCCTCTATCCGACAGTATTTCCTCAGGAAAACCTATCCTTGTAAAAATCAAGTTCAAAGCTTCCGCAACTGATATGGTATTAATGTTTTTTAACGATATGGCCTCAGGCCATCTAGTGCACAAATCGATGCACGTTAAAATATATTGAAAACCTCGATCCGACATTACAGACAATGGACCGATGATGTCTATAGCTAGTTTCTTAAATGCGCGCACCGGCACATCTGTGACTTGCAAGGGTGCTGTTTGGTTCTTACCCCTGCGTGCGACTTTTTGACAAATATGACAAGATCTACAATAACTTTTTACATCCGTGTTGATACCAGGCCAATAAAAATTTGTAGTAATTTGAAACAAAGTCCGATTACGACCCAAGTGTCCTGCCATAGGTACGTCATGACCTGTATTTAAAACTAAAGGTCTAAAACGTTTTGGTACCACAATCTGTTTCTTTACATGATCATCTCCCTTTTTAAAACATCTGATCAAAACCTTGTTGCGAAACTCAAACCAATAGGATGAGCTTTTAGTAATTTTAATTTGTTTTGTTTCAGCCAAAGTGAATAATTTCTTTAAAGATTCATCCTCATTTTGTTTTTGTGTAAAGATAGTCGGAGAAATGTTTTGAGCATTTCTCAGTGGCGTCTCCTCCATGACAAATGGAGATGCATCGGTCAAAATGCTTGCTTCATGCTGAGCTCTTGTAGTGACCGCATTCGCCATCAATGGGTGCTTGCTGACCCACTCTGCAATTTCCTCAGGTGAACAGTCTCTTACACATGGAATGTTACCTAGTATCACGTCACTTACAGGGTTCTCCAAGCCACACACAAGTACAGTCCCTGAATAAAAAGGTGTGTCGATTTCCGCCTTTGCCATGGGAAACCATTCAATGTTACCTCCAAAAGTAACGCATTTCAGTGACTTTCCTGTAAATGATGATTTATCTAGCAACGATTTCCGTATCCCGACAATCGTACATCCCGTGTCACAAAGAATGGTGGCGGGTCTGTCACCTATAAAACCTTTGTGTAATGTAAGGCGACCAATAAAATCGCAGACAGACATCGCTGGTAAAATATGGCCACACAAAAGTCTAGTTTTAGCACCTGGCTCATAAAGTGTATTACAGTCAGGGCAATTGTTATCTTTACTTGAGCGTACAATGCATGCATTAGCCTGTTCAACATAACTATCGTGACCACAAAGTTGGGTACAGACGTTAGCATGGTCTGATTTCCCTTTTGCCTGTTTACAATCATTTTTGTGATCAGCTTTGTGATTGCATTGTTTACCGTTCTTATTAGTTGCATCACCAAAATATCACCTACCATTTCCATTGGAACATTCACTTGAAGTTCTTCTATCAAATCTGTGATGTATATCATCACTGCTATTACCGTAGTGTTGTCCACGACCTCGGTTACAGTAATTAGAATATCTATACCCACTGAAGTGAGATGGTGACTGACGACGAGGAAAATTGTACCGTCCTCGAAAGGAAGATCGATAATCACCCCTATATCTGCCCTCTGTAATCCTTAGTCGAGAACGGTGGTCACCTACTCCTCCGTCGTAGTACGAAACACATACAGGTAATGCATTATCAAAGGAAATTTTACGAATTTCCTTGTTTGGATGTGCAGACATGTAGTTTCTACCCAATTCTTGACATTCATTGATAGATTTTGGCTTTCTCTCCTGCAAAAAACTAACAAAATCTGCGCCACAGGTAGATAAAACTTTATCCCTGAGCATTAGGTCAAATAATTCATGAAAAGATTTATTGATACCAGATAAGTCTATCCACCGACCCAAGTACAATTTAATAGAAGAGATAAACTCTCCAAAATCAGCATTCTTGGACGGAGCTGCAGAGTGAAATCTGGATCGAAAACCCTCCTCAGTGAGCTGAAATTTTGCCATCAATGTATTGGCAACAATATCAAAATCAGATCTACTTGTTTCATCAATTGACATGAAACAACGCATTGCTTCCCCTGTGAGGTAGTCTGAAAAGATAATAGGCCACCTATCTTTTGGGATCTTCAAATCCATAGCCCTCATTTTTAATCTCATAATAAACGAGTCCATTCTTCTTCTTCTTCCGTCCTTAGCCAACGACCGGCAAAGCAGTCAGTGGCCATTACGCCTAGTGGCGTCTTAAGGGCAACAGCGAATAGATTTTCTTTGCCGTTGTTCCCATCACGCCTAATGGCGTCTTTAGGGCAATGACAAATCAATCCGTTTGTTGTTGTTTCCGTAATCAAAGTGACTGGCAAACGGGTGATCAGCCCGTTGGGAAACGAGTCCATGCAGTCCCGTTTTATCATCAAAATTTGGTAATTTAATTTTTGGATAATTAAAATTATTACTCTGAGAACCTTGTGGATTAGCACCAGTATGTTGGGCATTAATCTTTGCAATCTCAATCTCTTTCTTTATCAGCCTGTAATTTCAATGACTGAAGTTCTATAGCATTTCTGTGTGCTTGATCCAATCTACGTAGTTTCATTTTCTGCCGTTCTAGTTCTCTAGATGCTTCTTGATCTCTTCGAACCAATTCTTGTTCTTTTCTAGCTGCTTCTAGTTGAACTAATTTCTTCTCTTCAAGTTCCCTTTCGTGAGCCAATTTCTTCTCTTCAAGTTCCATTTCCTGTTTCTTTGCGGCTTCTTGTTGAGCCAATTTCTTCTCTTCAATTTCCCTTTCGTGAACCAATTTCTTCTCTTCCAATTCCCTTGCTTGATCAAGCTCTTGCTTCTTTAAATCTCGTTGCTCCTTCCGTTCCATACGTTCCAAAAAGTCATGATAATTTTTGTCAGCATATGATTCCAACTCAAGTCCAGATTTGCCTAAACGCAAACCTATCTCAATAAATTCTGATAATGATGACATTTAGTGTTCTAATTCGTATCACCAAGTGTCAAAACTCCTCTTAATCTCAATTAATTAATTACAATAAATTATGTTGTTGACTGAATTTATACCTTATAAAGGAATGAACATACCAAGAATGAGAGACGAGCACAGTTAAAAAGAATGGTACAAGTCAATGATGATGATAATAAAGTGACATGACGAATTACAGCACGTTACTCGACAAATATAACGGGAATAAAAGAAACAAATACATGTTGACAAGCAACTACAAATATGAATAATTACTTGTAAAATAAACAAGACACAGAAGCACGAACAAAAACCAGCAAATCGTCAAATTTCACAATGAGACAAGAGTGATAGAAAACAGCTGTACAGACACGTGACCCACTTACGTAAATTAGTCAATGAAAAAATATATAACGTAGACTGGACGGAACAATCTAAACAAATACTGATGTCTGTTATGCAGTCAAAGACTAAAATTCCAGTGTTATTTTCTTTGACTGGACAACCAACAAACAATAACCTAACAGGATATCGTCATTTGCAAAATTTCCGAAGAAAATTTACAAATAGCGAGCATTTACTTTATACATATAAACATGCAGATGAAATAACAAGTAGGACTAGATGTTGACTGGCAAACGTCTCCGAAATGGTCAAATACTGTCACGCATTAGACAATTCATAACTCTACTTATCTTTCTTGTATCTCAGAACCTCTCCAGATACGGAATCAGTGTGTTTGTGCCACACCTCGACTTCAGGAATTCATAAATGGACGAAACCATCTCTTGACTCCCATTTCTGCGAACGGTCGTTTGCAAGTTTTCCGGCTTTGATGACGTCATCGAGTAAAATTTGCCAGATTGTCCTTTATCGTTCAACATAGAAATTTGCGTGCTTTGCCAGTATTTAAAATCTTGAATGTAGAGATGTAAAGTTCGAACCGAATTAATTTGATGTCGCAGTGTTGAATCTTGACAGTCCTCAAGGTCAGGTCAACGATCTTTGATGCATCTACAAGGAGCAGCCGTTACATGTCATCCTCCATTGTGAAATTCAGTGAATGTACAGTTTTTATTAACACTTTATACTCGTATAGTTTTTCAAATGATAAAAGTCCTGCGTAAAAGTTCAGTGCAGTAGTCCAGCTTCAGTTGATTTCAGATTCGTAATATGAAGAAAATTCGTTTCTTGATGTTCCAAGTAAACCAACCTGCCAGTTATCGGACGGCTTCCAATTATTTGACAGGACGTAACCAGTTATTTCAGTTATAGGACGACAGCTCCCAGTTATTTGACAGGACTGAGACCCCAGTTATTCCTCACCTGTTAAGGGATGGAGAAATTGCCCGAATTCTTTTGTTGTCTAGGGTCTATTTGTGTTATTGAAGAAGTGAGAATTCATTCATCTGGCTTTGGTTTATATTGTTGAATATTCTGGCAACCACCCGTCTTGTATACACCTTTCCATATCAACATCTCACGTACTGCATAAAGTTAATACCGGTGTAAATTAACCTTGAGAGATTGAATAAACTACTGGGTTTGGACGATTTGGCAACAGTTTAATAACGAGTAAGTACACACTAACAAGGTCACAATTACGAAAATGGCATGCATGCTCCCTCTCTATTTTACAGTCTGACTTAAACCTGATTCGTCTTTCTAAACATGTCACTCGACTTCTCTCTTCCACATATCTTGATAATCTTATTTATTAATCACTAATTCCAGCGGGGTATTTAGCGTCCCATTCAAAAGTTCATTATAATTTTCCCATCAACATTGGGGGAATTTAAGCGTCCCAGTATCTCCATTATCCACAAATCAAATCCACATCAATCCATAAGCCTTGGGTTATGTCGCTTCCCGGTATAACAATTCTATTAATTTTATTCCTATATCTTCGGGGAATGATACCTCCCGGAATAACAACTGTTCAATTATATTTGTTCATATAATTTTAGTTTAACATCCTTCTGTGTCTTGGGAATTATAGTCCCGTATCACATTTACTTATAATCCTGGCATTTTCTCATGCCTTTCATTTAAGCATATAGCTTACCCCTTTTATCCTCAGAAATATTTATTGAATACACAAATATACTGGCTGATACACAAGCCATTTTTGACACACATCTTGACGCTATGACGTCACATACCAATCTGCCTACATCATACCTAGATACTCATCTCACAGCGACCGCTTTCATGTATTTCCTGCGTTCAGTTGAGGTACGACATGGTGTGACAAAACCCTGGCACTAATAATAAGTTGCCCTGATAAAAATCGCACCATGAAGCAGCCTCAACACTACCTCTTGCACATTTGCCTTCATCTCTACCTTCCATTATGGTCTTTAGCAAGGTGTAATTCTGTTCATTATTTCTTTTAGTTGTCTAATTTTGATCTCATTCATTAATTCTTTTTTGATTTCAAGGTTTTCTAGGACATCTTTATTTGTTTTTTTTTCTCTCTTTCATGAGATGCGGCCCATTCTTCTATATATATATCATCTCACGAGCCTTTCAACCTAGACATAATGAATATTTTTTGGACACACATGACAGTTTGACTGTGTCTTATTATTCCTCTTTAGCAGCTATGTTGTTTTGTTTGTTGAGGGTTTTTCTTCTTATGGTGAGGCACCTCCTTCCAACTGTTGGTTATATCAGAGCAGAATATGCCATTCAAAAATGAGCGATAACTGAAGAGCTTTGTTGATAAACTCTAAGCTCCGAAAAGGACTATTAACATCTATCAGCTAGCACGAAATAGCACAGAAAAGGACTAGTCTGAAAAGGACTGCTAGCCCGGCCAGCGTTAATAGATACTAAGGCCTGAAAAGGAATAACATTATCTATCTGCTAGCATGATAAGTCATGAAAAGGACTTGCTAGCTACGCCAACGCTGCCCGTACCTCCTCAGTGTTAAACAAACACCAGTTGTAATAATACCGTTAAGTATAAAGCATTTACAGCCGCATCTACTTTTTATGAAGTAAGCGAGTGGGCGGTCTGTATCCGGCAGTGTTGCCACAGCTGGGTATTTTTTACTAGATCTGGGTTTTTGGGCTTCCGTCTGGGTATCTGGGTTTTTTTTCTCAAATCTGCATTAATCTGGATATATTTGACAATTGGCATTTACAATGTATGTATATTCTATGCACTGAGCATTATACATTATATTTATATTATAATTAAATGTAAAAAATTATGTGCTTTATATTTTTTATTCTACTTAAATTTAATTCTTGTTTTTAACCACATCAATGACGTTGTTTTTTGACTCGTTTACATCAGCTATCTATTTCCAGTTATTCTGTTAATGGCTGTCATCTACAATACCCAGTCATTTTTGCGATGTGTTTTAAAGTATTCTTTTTAAATTTTAGACTTTAGCAGATAAACAGCTTTTTATTTCTTTTTTTATTATTTATTATAAGATTATAAAATGAGCGATGATGAAGGTAAGCTAGGTAGTTGTAGCAGCATAACGACACACACACCACCGCGTAAAAAAGTGAAGCCATGGTATCATCAGGCTTTTTGTGAGGAATGACTAACAGATAGCGAACTGAACGATTAGATAAAGTCGGACTCTGGCAATCGCTATGCTGCGATTTGTACGGTCTGTTCCTGTGCATTAACTAATGCTAACAAAACAGCTTTATTGACACATAAAAGCATACAGAAGCACATGAAAAACTTCGAAGCCGAAAGCAAAACTCTGAACATTAACAAGTTTTTCATCAAACCAAAAGAGCCCTGTCTCCAAGACAAAATGGCTAAAGCGGAGATACTGTTGTCGGCTTTCATGGCAGAACATAATACTCCGTTTTCGCAAGCTGATCACGTGATTGAATGTTGCAAGCAGATGTTTCCAGACAGCACAATTGCTCAAAAAATGTCACTGGAGAGCAACAAGCTTTTGTGTGAAACAGTTTCCATTCGAATACTAGCCAAGAAAGCAATTGTCAAAGATGGAGTTTATCATAAGTTTAATCCAAGATGTGCGTGAAGGACGTTGGCGGCAGATATATGCAAAGATTTTGGATCTCCACAATCAAGATTTCACGTTGTCAATTCATGCGTATGATCTGGACGAAGGAAAAGTTGTCGACATGGATGCTGGGTCGCTGACCAGTGACAATTTTCAACAGTAGCAAGTTACAACTTATATTTTATATTTGATTTGAGGAACATTTTGTTAATGTAACTACTGTAAGTATGTTACTGTTAAAATATCTCATTTTCAAGAGTTCGTATATTAATAAAATCAAAATTAATAAATAACAAAGTTAATAAAATCATTTTTGTATAATTGTGAATTTTTGGTAATAAAAAATAAAATAAAAATGAAGAAATAAATAAAAATTGGTAGCACACAGCTTATTTGTGCTAAAGTGCACTAAATGATTGTGTAAGCATCGTCTATCTCGTGTATTTGAGGCATAAAATAATCTGGGTATTTCTGGGTTTTTGAAGAAGAAAATCTGGATTTATCTCTAGAACTTGAGTGGCAACATTGGTATCCGGTATTCTCTCGTTGCCAAAAGTGTCTCCATCAACAGAAAGCAGGAGTTTGTGGTGTCTTCTTACAGGATGGGCTTTCAGATACAAATATAGGTTGATAAAATCGGGGTGGGGGAACCTGATGCCTGCTGGGTATAAATATATGTTGAAAGGATACGAAAACTGTAGGCACTTGAAGGAAAGAAAGAATAAGAGAAAGACAATAAGCAGCCAGCAAGGCGATAGAAAATAAAGAGAAGTGATCATTATCATTTTTAGGTTACCCTCCCATTGTTGAATCACTGGAAATGAGAGAGCGGATGCTCTGTCTAGTGTAGCGGGAGGTTATTTAAAATTATTTATTTATGTAAGAGTATGCCAGTAAAGAGTTCTGACCTTACAAGTAATACCCCAGTCTTAGAAATAAACACTGGTGTATTGTTATCATAAAAATAGTCAGACTGTGAAAACCCTGGCCCAGTTGGTAAGAAGTAGTACCAGGATTTAAGGTGTCTCTTCCCTGTGACTATCTTATGATTACTTATACTCTAGGGGATAAGTAAAATGTACATTCACTGAAACCACAAATGGAAGAAGTGAATAAGTCCTCAGGTACAGTTAAAATAGTTTAATAACACTGACAAACAACATTTTTCTTTCTTATATAAGAATAAGTGTTCTTAGGTCAGTTTCTTGCGCTGATTTCAAATCTGAAATCCGTTTATCTCTATCACGTCGGGTTCTTAAGATATTTGTGAATAAATATATTTTTGGGAAACCGTTATTTGTTCCGTTTCATTTTTACTATATAGCTTATTAAAAATTAATAAAAAGCAACATAATTCTACTTTTTATACTGCTAAAAGATGCATGACATATGTTACGCGATTTTTCAAATAGTTACTGTATTTTGAAATAATTCTGAGCAAAATATGGCTTCTAGAAGTTGTAGAAATTCGGCTGATCTGTTCTGTTACGTGTGCGGATATTTTACCGATCGTGTTGACCAGAAAAACTTTACACCATTACTAAAGAAAGCATATGAACTTTATTTCGATTCGAAAGTTGATGATGCAAATAAATCTTGGAAGCCAAATGCAGTTTGTTCGATACATTGGCAGGTTGGTTACGAAAATCGCCGAAGCATAAGTCGATGCCTTTTGGAGTGCCAGTAATATGGCGTGAACATACAAATCACACTACTGATTGTTACTTCTGCTTGACAAATATCCATGGTTTCACTTTTAAAACTAGAAAGTCTGTGGTTTATCCAAATATTGAATCGGTTTCGAAACCAGTGCCTCATGATCCAATCACGTGTCCGATCCAAGTACCACCATAACAATATCCGTTGGACGTAAATGAACCATCAGAAAGTGATAGTTTACCTGCTTTAGAAACTAATTCTGACTCAGATTACATACCGGTGAATGATGGTGTTTACTTAATTAACCATTCAGAACTTTCAGATCTAATACGTGATCTCGCTCTTACCAAAGGACAAGCGGAATTACTCGGTTCGCGACTCAAAGAATGAAATCTTTTAGCACCCAATACTCCGATATCTAAATTTCGTCATAGACACAGAGAACTTGTTCAATACTTTGAGATGTGTGATGACATTTGCTATTGCAAAGATGTAAACGGTCATGAGCACATAGTCAACGAATGGCGATTTTTCATCGATTCTTCCAAGACTAGTCTAAAAGCCGTGTTATTGCATAACAGAAATTTTTTTTCATCAATTCCAGTCGCCTACTCTGTTCATATGAAAGAAACTTATGACAATATGGCTATACGTTTGGAAAAAATAAAGTACAATGACTACCAATGGCGGATTTGTGAGACCTAAAGGTCATTGCAATTCTCACGGGCATGCAGACTGGGTATACTAAATTTTGTTGCTTCCGATGTGAATGGGACAGCCGCAACAGACAGGAACATTATGCAAGAAAGGTGTGGCCTATCCGGGATCGTATGCAGCTCGGGCATAAAAATGTAATACGCGAGCCATTAGTTAACAAAGACAGCTTCATTTTACCACTGTTGCATATAAAGTTGGGGCTCATGAAGAATTTTGTAAAAGCGTTAGATAAAACGAGCAAAGCTTTCACTTATCTTCGAGAAAAGTTTCCGCAAGTTAGCGATGCAAAGATAAAGGAAGGTATCTTTGTAGGACCTCAGATTAGGAAAGTTATTGCAGACAAACAATTCGAGAACTTGTTACATGGTAGTGAACTTCGCGCATGGATGGCATTCAAATCGATCGTCGATAACTTTCTGGGAAATCACAAATCTGTCGACTATGTTGCATATTGTTAAGCAGTGCATAGATGCATACAGAATTATGGGCTGTATCATGTCCCTCAAAATCCATTTGCTCGATTCGCATCTTGACTTTTTCCCTGACAACCTTGGCGAATTCAGCGATGAACATGGAGAACGATTCCATCAAGATATCGCCGTAATGGAGTCACGTTATCAAGGATGGTGGAGTGTGACCATGCTTGCCGATTATTGTTGGATGCTTCATCGCGATGTACCACATGCCATTCACCGACGAAAGTCGACTGCAAAGAAATTCAAGCCTACATAACTGTTATACTTCTTGTACGAATGATGTTGTAATACTGTATGCGTTGTTAAAAAACTTCAATTGCGTATTTCTAGAGATCCCGACCTGATAGAGAAAAACGGTTTGCAGATTTAAAAACAGAGCATTAAAATTGACCAGAAAAACATAGAAATTTTAGAGAAAGAAAAAAAAGTTTTTTTTTTGTTAGTCAGTGTAATTACACTAATATTCTATTTCTACTAGTTGGAAAAGAGCATACACATATATATAAAAGTATTCACACAATTACTATTATTGTCTGTTTAGACTTCATTCATTTTAAATATATCACGGTTTTTAGTCCTCTGATAAATGTCATCACTTGACTATTTATTGTGTTTCATATATTGTGGTAGTCAGTGTCCTAAGTGACACTTATCTGTTCAACTTGATACTGCTGACACTGAACTGTCCTTTGCTGATATCAGACTTGGTAGGCCCAACAGTAGGGATGCCAATGACCAGTTGAAGTTCACTCTTTGGGGTCCTGCACTTTTGTGGGATTGCCTCTGATGAACTACACCGGGTTCTGATACTGGACAGTCTGGTTTGAGTTATTTCATGGAACCTGCAACATATCAGCCTTGGCTAGTATCTGGCTAGACTTGTAGCTGACTAGCACAGATGTCAGACCAGTCAGTCATCAGATGTCACCGTTATACAATCATAGTAAGTAACATCATTTCAATTATACAGAATTAATATTAACATATCAGTAATAAACATCATCTGGTTTATTCCGCTCCTATACATCCCTTTCTGATCTATAACTTGATCCTTCCAAATCATATCCAGTACAAATTCAAATACTGATGCTATTCTTAGCATCTACACAAAATTAATACATAAATAAAGAGAGTGACCAAGCGATCAAGTTGCTTTCTTTGGTAGTACCATTACATAGTTTTGGAATTGAAACCTGGCTGTGGAACACTCCATTTTACCAGCTGTAAATGGGTACAAAGTTGTGCGCTCAAACTAGGGAAGGCAAAGGCAGCGAGGAAGGGGACTAGTCACCTTAACCTCGTAAACAGGGATCTTCCATGATGAAGTTTCTAACACTTCATTTCCCTATGACAATCTCTGCCATGGGACTGCCTTTATCTTCGTAAGCGATAAATCAATATGATAAATATATCTTCATTTGGCCGTGGGGCTATTTGTGATTAATTTTTGTACAAGCAACAATCATCCACAATGCACATGTTTAGATCATATTAAAAATACAATACATTATATCAATGACTATTATACAGGCATATTTTGTGAATTCTATATGAACCTGAAATAACAAATATTATACACGGTAGTTATCATAATTTCGCTTACCCTCAGACTTCAGATACTGGACTTAAAAATGTTTCTGGCGATCCGCTCACAATTCATGGATAGTGGCGAAACTCTGCCTCCAGTCTGTCTCAAACCTTTTTCGTTGTCTGTGTCTCAGTTTACCAGTACGCTTTATATACGATAGCGCGGACGTATCGGAGAGTACCGACGTCACAGCTTAGACCTAGACCTAAAAAATCCTTCCCGAACAGTGATTTCGGCCGATCTGTGCGTCGACGGAATTTTTGCCTTTCTCATTCTCGGCATATATAATATCCATATTGTTCCATCTTATCTAGTTTTATACAGCTGATAAAACTCTATCTTCCTATCCATGTAAATTCCCAAACTGTTATTTGTTGATTTTAATATTTCGAACAGAAGTGGGTTTACCAGCTGTTAGCGTAACTGTGGGCAGCCGAAATACGCATATATCTCCGAAAATGAGAACTTCCTACCGTTCCTTCTTATATACACAATCCTTCCCTGTACTGAAATGTAAAATCCTTTTCATACTGATTCCCGTCTGCTTTTATTTATCCTTGGCGATTTCCTCTGTCTGATACACATTTCGCTGATACGCCGCCATTTTGAAAGCGGTCACTCGATCGTTGACGGGTTTATAAATCTAACTGAACACGTTTGCAATGACTTGAAACCAATTTTGCGACATAGCTCCCCCATATTTTAAGCTGTATGATATCTAGCTTAACTATTGGGTACAAGACAATTGCAAATCGACCATTCCGAGGTTAGTTTTCCTTCCTTCTATCTTGCTCTAACTCTGTGGGATGGCGACTGAGAAAATCCGCACGCCCCTTCTGTTTTCCAGGAATATATTCATCCTTTACTATCTCTCGCCTTCCTGTTCGGTTTTTCAGCCAGGCTCTTACTGCTGGTGAAACGGGGTCGGTAGGTTTCCCATGAAGTTTACCGCCCTCTTTTCGTTGATAGTTGGATGTGGTTTTCCCTCGCAAATCCGTAGGTGTTTGATTTTCGCTACGTGATTTGTTCCTTTTTTCCAGCGCATGGGGTTCAGACTGCAATTGCACCTGTGTGGGATGTTTCCTTTCCCCTCCCGTGCAAATCTCGGGAGTACCCCTGATTGCTGGTTTGCTTGTAGATTTTTGATGAAGACTCTTCCGTCGACTTTCTGAATCTACATAGGTGCACCCTGGACAGGAATTTACATACTGATTTATGTCTTCCGTAATGCCTGGCCAGTAGAACTGGGTGGCTATTCTTTGTTTTGTGGCACCATTACCCAGGTGTTCACTCAAGGTTGATATGTGTCCCCAGCCTATAACCTTATTCCTATAGGTGGATGGTACAACAATTTGACCATGGCTTTTCGTCCCTCTGCCAGCTTTCCTGTGCAAGAGTCCATGTTCCAAATAGAAATGTCCTTTCCTTGGAGTGTTATGTGTTTTGGGCAATTTGCCAAAACAAGGCTTCAATGTGCTGTCTGCTTCTTGAGCCCGTTTCATTTCAGTCGAATGAAATGTTAATTTGGTGTCCCTCTCTATGTTCCGGGAGTCAGACCTGGTTTGGATTTCTGCCATAACCATAGGTTTTACAGGGTCTCCCAAGAAAACATATTTACGCCCCAACATTAGGGGGTAAAAGGGATCATCTATCACAGCTGCATTTATCTCCCCTTCCACATAGCGACAACTGACATGAATCTTTGCTATGGGTAAAGTAAGGGGTGATGTTCCTTTTAGTGGCCCTTGAATATCTACTGTTTCTGTGGTGATTTGTTCAGGGCACACCAGAGATGCACACACGACTGCATCATAGGACAAACCTGTGTCATACATTCCTGTGACTTGTTTGCCATTCACAGTCACTATCTCCTGTGTAGGTGGGTGATGGAGGCTATTCTGAATCACCGTCAGTTCCTTCCTATCAGAAGTCCTCACCTGTAAGCATGCAGCATGATGAAGGGGTTTTTTCCTCCCACATTCATCAGTGTTGTGGTTGCTCATCTTACAAAATTTGCACCACTTATCTCCCTGTTTATAGGGTTTATTTTCCTGAGTCTGAGGGTTTTTGTCCTTATTATCAAATCTTTGCTTGTATCTGTATGGTTGATCCATCTGGTCAAACTCGGTATTCTGTGGTGGTGGCTTATATCCTTCTACTTGCTTTCTTTTTGTTCCTACCAATTCAGCTTGAGCTGCTTGGTATCTCTCTGCACATTTCAAAGTGTCTTCCAGCCTCTCTGCTCCTTGTTCCATAAGGAATTTCCTCATTTCTGGAGACATGGAATCTTTCACTTGCTCTAACATAACCATTTCTTTCAGATCCTCGTAGGTTTTCTGATACTTACCTAAACTACTCCATTTCAACAAATACGTTTCTAGCCTAGCTGAGAACTGGTTATATGTTTCTCCAGGTAGAGGTTTAGAAGTTCTAAATTTCTTCCTATATGCCTCAGAGTTCTTTTCATAGCGGATCAGTAAGGCTTGCTTTAGTATCTCATAATTTTCCTGATCTTCTTTGGGGAGTTTCAGAAACACATCATATGCAATACCTCTCAATCCCTGAGATAACTTTAAACTCCATTTCTCCTTTTCCAGTCCATATGTAGAGGCTAGCCTTTCATACCTATCCAGGTACGACTCGATTGCGTCCTCCTTTTCAACAAATGGATCTAGGTGGAAGTTCATGGCTCCATTTGCCGTGTTCTGAAACGAGCTGTTCGCAGAATGAGGTGAGCTATTACCATGGGTGATAGTCCCAGCCTGAAGTTCAAGATCAAGCTGTCTCATTTTCAGCTCATGGTCTCTCTCTGCTTGTAACCTCCTTTCTTCTCTCTCAGCTTCTAATTTCTTG
Source organism: Oreohelix idahoensis (assembly GCA_024509875.1). Classification (NCBI taxonomy): domain Eukaryota; kingdom Metazoa; phylum Mollusca; class Gastropoda; order Stylommatophora; family Oreohelicidae; genus Oreohelix; species Oreohelix idahoensis. Next base: position 309,995 of record JAMPIV010011081.1, on the reverse strand, counting down.
ACTTCTCTCTCCGCTTCTAATTTCTTGGCTTCTCTCTCTGCTTCTAATTGCTTTGCTTCTCTCTCGGTGTACTTTTCACATTCCGTCGTGACATACCGGATCAGAGCGTCACCATCCATGCCAAGCTCTTTTCCCACCTGCAGTGTAGCAGACCTAAATTTGACCAAGTCAGCCATGATGTATCTGTAGTCTAGTAGGGCAAGTGATCTTACTCAAACTAATTTATTACAATATAATTAACTTAATTAAAATTAAAGTTAATTAAACTGACTTCACCATATATGAAACAGCTTTATCTGTACTCAATGGTACTCCAAAAAAAAAAATATGTACTTCCTACTATGTTAGCTCTTTCCAAAAATTTAAAAAAAAAAAAAAAATTTTTTTTTTTCCTACACAGCAGAAATAGAAAGTTGGCTCAGGAATATCAAAGATATATCCCGCAGACAAGCCCCCACTGTAGCGGGAGGTTATTTAAAATTATTTATTTATGTAAGAGTATGCCAGTAAAGAGTTCTGACCTTACAAGTAATACCCCAGTCTTAGAAATAAACACTGGTGTATTGTTATCATAAAAATAGTCAGACTGTGAAAACCCTGGCCCAGTTGGTAAGAAGTAGTACCAGGATTTAAGGTGTCTCCTCCCTGTGACTATCTTATGATTACTTATACTCTAGGGGATAAGTAAAATGTACATTCACTGAAACCACAAATGGAAGAAGTGAATAAGTCCTCAGGTACAGTTAAAATAGTTTAATAATTACACTAATATTCTATTTCTACTAGTTGGAAAAGAGCATACACATATATATATAAAAGTATTCACACAATTACTATTATTGTCTGTTTAGACTTCATTCATTTTAAATATATCACGGTTTTTAGTCCTCTGATAAATGTCATCACTTGACTATTTATTGTGTTTCATATATTGTGGTAGTCAGTGTCCTAAGTGACACTTATCTGTTCAACTTGATACTGCTGACACTGAACTGTCCTTGGCTGATATCAGACTTGGTAGGCCCAACAGTAGGGATGCCAATGACCAGTTGAAGTTCACTCTTTGGGGTCCTGCACTTTTGTGGGATTGCCTCTGATGAACTACACCGGCTTCTGATACTGGACAGTCTGGTTTGAGTTATTTCATGGAACCTGCAACATATCAGCCTTGGCTAGTATCTGGCTAGACTTGTAGCTGACTAGCACAGATGTCAGACCAGTCAGTCATCAGATGTCACCGTTATACAATCATAGTAAGTAACATCATTTCAATTATACAGAATTAATATTAACATATCAGTAATAAACATCATCTGGTTTATTCCGCTCCTATACATCCCTTTCTGATCTATAACTTGATCCTTCCAAATCATATCCAGTACAAATTCAAATACTGATGCTATTCTTAGCATCTACACAAAATTAATACATAAATAAAGAGAGTGACCAAGCGATCAAGTTGCTTTCTTTGGTAGTACCATTACATAGTTTTGGAATTGAAACCTGGCTGTGGAACACTCCATTTTACCAGCTGTAAATGGGTACAAAGTTGTGCGCTCAAACTAGGGAAGGCAAAGGCAGCGAGGAAGGGGACTAGTCACCTTAACCTCGTAAACGGGGATCTTCCATGATGAAGTTTCTAACACTTCATTTCCCTATGACAATCTCTGCCATGGGACTGCCTTTATCTTCGTAAGCGATAAAGCAATATGATAAATATATCTTCATTTGGCCGTGGGGCTATTTGTGATTAATTTTTGTACAAGCAACAATCATCCACAATGCACATGTTTAGATCATATTAAAAATACAATACATTATATCAATGACTATTATACAGGCATATTTTGTGAATTCTATATGAACCTGAAATAACAAATATTATACACGGTAGTTATCATAATTTCGCTTACCCTCAGACTTCAGATACTGGACTTAAAAATGTTTCTGGCGATCCGCTCACAATTCATGGATAGTGGCGAAACTCTGCCTCCAGTCTGTCTCAAACCTTTTTCGTTGTCTGTGTCTCAGTTTACCAGTACGCTTTATATACGATAGCGCGGACGTATCGGAGAGTACCGACGTCACAGCTTAGACCTAGACCTAAAAAATCCTTCCCGAACAGTGATTTCGGCCGATCTGTGCGTCGACGGAATTTTTGCCTTTCTCATTCTCGGCATATATAATATCCATATTGTTCCATCTTATCTAGTTTTATACAGCTGATAAAACTCTATCTTCCTATCCATGTAAATTCCCAAACTGTTATTTGTTGATTTTAATATTTCGAACAAAAGTGGGTTTACCAGCTGTTAGCGTAACTGTGGGCAGCCGAAATACGCATATATCTCCGAAAATGAGAACTTCCTACCGTTCCTTCTTATATACACAATCCTTCCCTGTACTGAAATGTAAAATCCTTTTCATACTGATTCCCGTCTGCTTTTATTTATCCTTGGCGATTTCCTCTGTCTGATACACATTTCGCTGATACGCCGCCATTTTGAAAGCGGTCACTCGATCGTTGACGGGTTTATAAATCTAACTGAACACGTTTGCAATGACTTGAAACCAATTTTGCGACATCTAGATGTGGCAAAAAACTGGAACAATTCAGCCCGATCGAGAAGCTAAAACCATCACCCACAACAAAGTACAAAATCAGTGGAAAGAGGAAGGTGATATATACAACAGAGATGATCCAATCCACCTAATTTAACAGACACCAGCAGACCATCATTTTCCGCATGAGAACTGGTCACTACAGATTACTTGGCCATCTCTATCGCCTCGGGATATCTCACACAAATGAATGTCCACGTAGAACTGCAATCCTGACTCCCAAACACATTCTCCAAAACTGCTGAACCCAGGACTTCTGATCTGGCTGAGCTCAAGGAGAAGCTATGGAGCTGCCGCGCTGACCTGGAAAAGACTGTGGACTCCGTCCTGGCTACAGGCCTGCTTGACTGCAAACTGAACGTAGAATTGAACGTAGAACTATAACAAAGCAATGGTTTATGTAACATTTTGTTTTACGTGATGAAGTTCCGAGCCTTCAACAAACACATGACATGCCAATATGTTGCGTGCCATCAACTCAAGTTCTTACCATGTTCTCATCAATCTGATTTCTGTCTTCAGTTTTCTTGTCCGTATTTTTATGTGTACACCTCTGCCTCTCTTTCCCCCGGGAATCCAGAACAAGGACTGGAATGTAAGGCTATCAGCAGGTTTCCTTAATGGGTGTCCTATCTATCGCCATTGTCTTCTTCTCATCTCTTGTTCCACTGGCACTGTCTTGGTTCTTGTCATCAATTCCACGTTGGTGACTTTATCGCACCATTTCAATACTTCTGTTCTAAGCAAGCAGTCACTTATGAGAAAGTCTGTAACATTTTTGTTGTTGATTTTGTTGTTCTCCGGATTTCAGAACAACAAAAACAGAATGCAATAGGACTGACTTGACATTTTAGTTGAAGACTCCAAACACTAGCCTACTGTTAAAATTTTAAGGTAAACAAAAATAATTATCATTACGACTCCACATTTAAAAAAAACAAAAAACTTTTGCAATGAGCGTATCAGTATTTTCCTAAAAACTAAGCAGATACAAATATGCTATTTTGAATGTAACACTTGAGTTACCACCGTTACCTCTCGAAGTACCCCTTGGGTACACGTTACCTGCGACTGAGAACCACTGTTGTAGAGGAATTGTTATAATATATATTTGGAGAAGCGGCGAGAGCAGACGGCTATGGTGGGAATGTGGCTACAACATTTACTTCGAGTCCTTGAAAGCAGCTCATCTGCAAATATCACAGCAAACTGCCTGTAAGTAGGCCTACGTCTGCTGTCTTGTCGGAAGGCAAGGATAGGCAATGGCCTGACTAAAAAATGGTTACAGTATTTTTGATCTGCCTGGCCAAAGGGTGCCCTTCAGCTCAACCTTGAACTATAAAACAACGTAAAATATTGCTCGAAGAAAGAAAAATACAACACTGGGCGCTATAAGTGGAAAGGTACATGCTTATAGCTTGGTAATTTTAAAATAGAAGGTTGCGCAGACATTGGTCATTGTGGAATCATGTCTTTGACCTAAGGTCACCGCTAGGGTGCACTGTAAGCAGATAATTTATCGCAAGCGTTCATATGGTTTAAATTTTGAAATGTGTAAATCCCTAACCTCACTCTTTAACACGCGCTATGTTGTAAGACAAGCTGACACAGACACGCAGACACGCCAGCATGACACACCAGCATGACCCAGCATGACACACCAGCATGACACACCAGCATGACACAGAGAGAGAAAGGCAAACTTTTATATTGTCATCAGTTTTCTTTTCGCTGCCTATGGAGCAAGGAGTCGCCATTGTAACTGGGGCCTGGGATTGTTGCAAGAAGCCTACACTAAAGCATTTATCTGATCTTACAGCAGTGGTGTGACGTAGCAATTTGTTTTACTATGATGAGGTTGCCAGCCTGATGTGCAACATCATATTAGCCTACTTGTGACATGCCTGAGAATGCAGTAATGATTTTTTTTTAATACCTTTTTTCTGTACCCCCTAGAAACCTTCGGAATGATAAAACAAAATGAAAAATGTGAATAAACAAATTGAGACGACGATCTAAATAATATTGTCTGAGTTAGTTAGCTTTGCGAGAAATGAAATCTGGTCATCTTTATTGCACAAATGTGGGGACTCTGTTAAGTATTTGATCTTTGAATATCTCGCGTTAAATCGGTTGAGAAGCGCAGTAAATACCAATAAAGATTGAGATACTAAAACAGGAAGATTCAAATTGATAGAAATGTGAATCTGGCTCCATGGAAAGTCGTGATAGTTCGCCAGAGTTTGTTTGCACATTTTCTTGTAAACCGATATTTGAGTACAAAGTCGTAAGCCACAAGCATAATTGCCCAACGTTAAATCTGTTGCACCGATAAAACAGGTATTGTAAGATCTGGTGAAAATACAATAAGGTGATGCTTGTGATCCGTCTGCGCTTCAAAAGGTCGTATCACGTATCAGTTCATACAGATACTGGTAAAATATTCGAATACTAAATAAATATGTTTAAAATGTCTTTTACAGGATGGGGTAACCAGCCCCATGCCCAACCCTCCTTAGTCGCTTCCTACGACATGCATGGTAGGGTACAGTGTTACTATTCTTTAAATAGCATTTAAAATTTAAACCACAATTTATACTCCATTCAACCCTTGATGGGTTATAATTAGGACATACAGTGTAATAAATTCAAGACAACGAAATCTTATTTTCGATATCTAAATAAGTATCTTCTTCCACTCTCCACTCAGTACTAAATAGAGGCAGTCAAAACCAAAGTTGTGTGAATGTATTTGTGTGTTACCTCCTCTTTCACAGAAACAAACAAACAATTAAAAAAAAATAACAACAAGAGTAAAGTCTCTCTTAACTGCCCTGTTGTTAACAAGGTTGCTCTGATCCATCTAAAAAAAACAAATGTTGTCAGAAGATGCGGCACATGTTACCAAAATGATGGGCAAGTTTCCATTAAAATTTGCCATGTATGTGGCATCAATGATACTGTTTCAATGCTTGGAAAACATTCTATTGAGCCATAGGCCATGTGAAATGAGTAATTCTTCTCTTCCCCCCTTTCCCCTTCCCGGCATAGAGGTGCCACAGACCAAAAAAATCGAGCATATCTGTGGTAATATTTTATCTTTCTGAGAGATGACTGTGGTTGAGGTTTTTATTTTATTGTATTTGGGGGGTGTTAGGTTAGGCAGTTGTTTGATCACATCAATTAATGATTCAGTAGATAATTTGTAGAAATCATACTGCCGAAGTACTCGACCTCTCGAAAAGTCAAATGTTCTTGTGAACAGATAAGCTGAGACATCGACCTAAGTGTCGTTTGAGCTAGTTATCTTTGTCAGATGTCAAGTGTGGCCATCTTTATTGTACAGATGTGCAGACAACGCTGAGAAACATTCAGACATACGAAATAAGTGGCAGTATATATGTTACCCCCCACCACCACCACCGCCCAATCCCCAGATCTTGATAGACACGATTTCTATGCACTAACTCTTATTCTCTTGTCTATAGGAAACAACCCCATTGCCAGCAAAGGAACCCACGTGCAGTTTATTCTTTCTGACGAAGACAAGCCAAACGAATGGGGGGCCAAAATAGTTTCCACAGAGGTGAGTTATGTTATCATCTGAGACCTGCTGCCTATTTTTGTTGAAATAAGGGTGAATATTCGCCCAATGGGCTGATCACCCGTTGGCTTGTCACACAGATTACGGAAACAACGGCAGATGGATCTATTTGTTGTTGCCCTAAAGACGCCGCAAGGCGTGATGGGAAACTACAACAGAGAAAATCAATCTGCTGTTGCCCTTAAGACGCCACAAGGCGTGATGGCCTCTGACTGCTTGGTCGGTCTTTGGCTAAGGACGGAAGAAGAAGAAGAAGAAGGGTGAATATTCGTTCGACAAAATGAGAGGAGAAAACGTCAGTCAAGGAGAGTAAAAAAAGGGAGATAAAATTCGTTGTTCAAAGTCGGGAAATAGCACATCACTTTTCGCTGCTTACGGAGCAAGGAGACACCACTGCATCTGGCCAACGTACATGAAGCCTGCACCATTCTTAGGGTTTCTATAGTAATAACGTTTTTATCTTTGTTGTTATTCTTGTTACTGCTGCCTGCAGACATTGTCATCAGCTCACCTGTTTGTCATCAGCTAATCACCTGACTGCCATCGTGTTGTCGTATTTGGGCGTACGGTAGCCCTAATCTCTTGCCAACCGCGAGTGTCACATTCCTTATAAAGCCTTGCCGTTGATGAATTTGCGCTTAGGAAACGTGAAACATTGCGGAAGCCCACTGAGACAATGAAAGCGTGAATGAATCTATATATAAAACCTAACACTTTCAAAACCAAAATCGGTTGTAGGTAAGCTCGCGGCCGGCAGAGTGTTAATGTATTTATTTACAGGGCTTGTTTACTTTATTTACTTTCTCTACTCTCTCGCTGTGAAGCACGCGTCGTGGGAAGCTCAATTTTTTGTTCTTGGGCAAAGTGTGTGGCATTGGCTGATTTGAGCCTGTGTTGTAGTAGGATTTCTGTAATATTGTCTGCCCATCTGCACTTTCACCGGTGTGTTACCGGGGCCCGAAAGGGGAGCAAAGAATAGTACCACCGTACCCTACCATGCATGTCGTAGAAAGCAATTAAGGGTTGTGCATGGAGCTGGTTACCCCATCCTGTAATAAAAATTGAAACCACAAAAAACTTCAACAAACATGGACAAGTCAATTAAGGAAAATAAAACACAGCCATCCAAGACAGGGGAAGGTCCTTTCACAGGGAGGCGTATGATGTAACACAGAGAAAGCCGAAAGGAGGCTGTGTTACTGACTAACCTTCTTCTAGGAGAACCTCCAGATTTGGCACCTGGAATGTTCGGACATTGAACGAACAAGGGAAAGCGGCACAAGTAGCAGCAGAAATGAGGGAATATAAAATCGAGGTTCTGGGACTGTGTGAAACAAAGTGGAAGGGGGTAGACAAGAAGAAACTCATCACAGGTGAATTGGTGCAGTCGGGACATGAAGACGAAAGTTCACACCACAGTGAAGGGGTAGCTCTTATGTTATATAAAGAAGCACAGAAAGCACTCATTGAATGGGAAGCCGATGGACTCAGAATAATAACAGCTACTTTTCAAACAACTAAAAAGAAAATAAGTGTATATGTCGTCCAATGTTATGCACCAACTAATGACAAAGAAGAGTCTGTTAAAGAAGCATTTTAATCTAGACTGCAGGAAATTATGGAGAAAGTAAAAAGAAGAGACATCACAATTTTGATAGGTGACAAGAATGAAAAGATAGGTACAGTCAATACCGGCTTTGAAGAAGTCATTGGAAAACATGGGCTAGGAATAATGAATGACAATGGGGAACTATTCTCAAACTTCTGTGCTTCAAATCAACTGGCTATAGGAGGAAGCATGTTTCCACATCAGAGAATACACAAGGCAACATGGATATCACCAGACCATAGAACAGAAAATCAGATTGATCATATATGCATAAACAAGAAGTTTAGATCATCATTGCAGGATGTAAAGGTATATAGAGGAGCAGAGAATGTTGCATCAGATCACCACCTTCTGATAGCCAAAGTAAAAATGAAACTCAAGAGATATGCAACAATGCAAAGTTATATACAACAATTTAATGTAGGACATCTAAGAAATCAAGAAACAAGAGACAAATTTGCGGTCACAATATCCAACAAATTTCAAGTGCTCCAACAGCTGGAAGATGTAGTGAATACAGAAGACTATTGGCAGCAAATCAAAACTGTATGGAATGAGACATGTGAAGAAATACTGGGGAAAAGGGAACGGCAACAAAAAGCATGGATAACAACAGAAACCATCAATAAGATAAAAGACAGAGAAAACAAGAAAGCAGATTTAAACACAAGCACAACCAGAAGTTTCAAAGCCAAGGCTCAAGAAGTGTACACAGAAGCAAACAAAGAAGTAAAAAGAAGTATCAAAAGAGACAAGATGAAGTATATTGAGGAGCTGGCAAGAGAGGCAGAAGATGCTGCAGCCAAAGGAAATATGAGGTAACTGTATAACCGCACAAAGAAGCTAACAGGGAAATACAAGCAAACAAGTTGCCTCATAAAAAATAAGAATGGAAAACTGCTCAGCAATATACTTCTTCTTCTTCTTCTTCGTTCGTCCTGAAAAGGACGTTGGTTGCGTTGTGTCCGTTTACAGCGATGCTGCAGTATTTGCGCCTTTCGGCCGACACATCCGACTTCAGCAATATACAAGAGCAAATGAAGAGGTGGACGGAATATTTTGAAGAACCATCTCAATAGACCAGCACAAAACCCCCCAGACATCCAGCCAGCAGAAGAAGAGCTACAAATTAACTGTGAAAGGCCAACGAAGGAAGAAATAAATAAAGCCATAAAGCTTCTAAGAGATGGAGAAGCGGCTGGACCAGATGGCATTCCAGCAGAAGCCATCAAAGCAGATATCGTTACCACTACGGAGATGTTATATAAATTACTTGGTAACGTCTGGGAAAAGGAAGAGATACCAATAGAATGGAAGCAAGGATATCTGGTTAAGATGCCTAAGAAGGGAAATTTACAAGAGTGCACAAATGGTAGAGGAATAATGTTACTATCAGTGCCAGGAAAAGTATTAAACAGGATTATCCCCGAGAGATTAAAAGAGTCCATAGACAAGAAACTGAGAGATGAGCAAGCAGGTTTTTGACAAAACAGATCCTGTACAGACCAGATAGCCGCTTTGGGAATAATAGTTGAACAAAGTCTGGAATGGAATTCACCACTATATATTGGATCTGTGGACATGAAAAGGCATTCGACAGTGTAGTCAGAGAATCACTTTGGAAATTGATGAGGCATTATGGAGTTCCCCCGAAGATCATTAATTTAATAAAGAAAACATATGCAGACATGACATGCAGAGTTCTTCATGAAGGACAGTTTACAAACGGTTCGTTTGGGATAAGAACAGGAGTGCGACAAGGATACCTCTTGTCTCCATTTCTTTTCTTACTAGCAATAGACTGGGTTATGAGAACATCGACAACACACAACAGAAATGGAATCCAGTGGACTCTGACTAGGCAGTTGGATGATCTGAATTTTGCTGATGACTTGGCTCTTCTGTACCATAACCACAATCAGATGCAGAACAAATTGAAGACACTCAATGAGAATTCACAGCAATAGGGTCTGAAAATACACAGGGAAAAGACAAAAATAATGAGAATAAATGCAGGTAATGATAACAGGGCTGAACTTGAAGAAACACCAATTCAAGATGTAGAATCGTACACATATCTTGGCACCAATATAGACAAAGTTGGAGGGACAGACAGTGATATCAAAATAAGAGTGCACAAAGCAAGAGGAGCTTTCATTGCATTGGGAAATATATGGAGATCAAGAGAAATCGGATCCAACACGAAAATAAGAATCTTCAACTCAAATGTGAAGTCAGTCCTATTGTTTGGCTCTGAGACATGGAGAACAACAAAGACAACAACCAAAAAGCTACAGACTTTCATAAATGGGTGCTTGCGTAGAATAGAGGGATTAAAATGGTATGACAAGGTTACCAACGTGGAACTGATGACAAGAACCAGACAAGTGCCAGTGGAACAAGAGATTAGAAGAAGACAATGGCGATGGACTGGACACACACACTGAGGAAACCTGTTGATAGTATTACAATGCAGTCCTTGTTCTAGAACCCCCAGGGCAAGAGAGGCAGAGGTAGACCAAGAAGCACATGGAGAAGAGAGCTGGAAACAGGTGAAAATGATGAGGAGAACGTGGAAAGAACTTGAGATGATGGCAGGTGACAGGAGGACTTGGCATGTGTTTGTTGAAGGCTTATGCACCTTTGGGAGTGGAGGGTTAGGAATGAATCTGCACGTTGGTCTTTTACGTGCCCAGAAACCAGATCGTCATCTGCTGTAGGCACAATTATGATTGAGATTGGGCCCATTCTCATTAATTGGCAAAGCCATTTTATTTTCTGTCTCTTTATAATGATGCAGGATGTTGTTACAAAAATGTTTTTAATGTCATAATTTCTCATTCTGTCTCTTCTAGTAACATTAATGGCTTTTCTTAAGCATTTCATCAGGCACACAGTGATTTTCCTCCCCTGTGTACGCCATGATTTTCCCCCCCTTAACACGCTGTGATTTTCCTCCCCTGTGCACGCTGTGATTTTCTTCCCCTGTGTACGCTGTGATTTTCCTCCCCTGTGTAAGCTGTGATTTTCCTCCCCTGTGCACGCTGTGATTTTTCTCCCCTGTGTACGCTGTGATTTTCCTCCCCTGTGTAAGCTGTGATTTTCATAGGTTGAGTGGAATGCATGTGTATCGTTTTGCCGTGCTGCTTTTGTCTTCATACTTAGACTTTGGTCATCTACAAATAAGTAACTAATTCAGCATCTAATCACCTGCTGTCTCTTCTACATGTCTTTTTTGGTCTGTCTCTACATCACTTACACTGGGTATTCCATAACAAGGACTGCCTTGTAAGGCCATCAGCAGGTTGTTTCAATGTGTGTCCTATCCATTGCCAGCATCTTCCTATCATCTCCTGTTCCACTAACTGGTTCTTGTCATCAGTTCCACATTGATGATCTTGTCATACAATAATATAGAACGTTTCTTGTTAAAATGTCAGAGATATGAACAAATGAGAATCCCAATATTAGATCAAAATTACGATCATTGAATATACATACCAAGCTTCGTCTGTTTAATTCAAATGTTATCTTAGTGTTAACATACGGCTGTAAGAGTTGGAAAATAACAAAATCATTGGAGAACAAGCTGAATACATGCGAGAACAAATGTCTTAGAAAACTCATGAACATCAGTTGGAAAGAATTCAAGACTAATCGACAAATAAGAGAAGACTCTAGGCAGAAATATGTCTCCGACTATATAAGGAAAAGACGATGGTCATATATCGGTCATGTCCTACGAATGCAAAACAACAGAATACCACTACAGGCGCTCACTTGGGTTCCTGAGGGTAAGAGGAAAAAAAGGAAGACCAAAAGAAACAGAAGAACAACAATAAGAGAAGGAAGAACGTTGGGCCTAAATAATGTGCAAGAGCTAAGAGGAGTGGCGTCACAACGTACAACCTGGAGAGCACTGGTTTCTGCCTTATGCGCCGTGTTTGGTGCTTAAAGAATTTATTATTATTATTATAGAAGAGTTGTTAAGAATAGACAGACCTAGTGAACTGCATAATATAGTCAAACAGTATTTAACAACAACAAAAGTTAATTTATAGTAATTGGGAAGGTGAAGGTGTGATGTTGTTCTTACAATATAAATGACTTCATCATCATCATCAGTTGCCATCTCCACAACGAAGGTTGGCTGTAATGGATCTCCAACGTCTTCTGTCTCTTGTCTTGGTGGTGCACTCTGATAGACTCTTTCCTGTCCATCTCTTGATGTTATCTTCCCACTAATGGCGCTGTCTTCCCCTTGCACGTTTGCCTTCAACTCTCCCTTCTGTTATGGTCTTCTGCAAGGTGTTATGCCTTTTTATGTGGCCAAAGTATTTTAGTTGCCGAACTTTGACCTCCCTCATTAGTTCTCTTTTCATACCTAGATTTTCTAGGACCTCCTTATTTGTTTTCATCTCTTTCCATGAGATACGCCCTATTCTTCTATATATCCACATTTCAAGAGCCTCAATTCTTTCTTCCAACTGCTTATTCATCGTCCGTGTTTCTGCACCATACAGAAATGCAGAATATATATAACACTTTATGATTCTCAGTTTTAATTTGTGAGATAACTGTTTGGATGTCAGTATATGTTTCATGTTGTTGAATGTAGCTTTGGCCATTCCTATTCTCTTCTTGATTTCTGTTTCACATCTGCCATCTTCTGTTATTATATGACCGAGATATACGTAGCTCTTGACTTGTTCCAGGATTTCCCCATTTACGCTTATCTTTAATGTGGGTTTATCGTCTGTTTTGCTAATTATCATAGTTTTTGTTTTCTCAATATTAATGTCGAGTCCATATTCATGACTTATACTGTTCACTTGCTTCACTAGTTCTTGTAACTCCTGTTCGCTTTCAGCTAACAACACGGTATCATCTGCATATCTAAGGTTGTTTATTGACCTTCCACTGATGTTCAGTCCTGGTATTTCCTGTATCTGTTTGAAAATTTTTTCGGTGTATAAATTAAATAGGCAGGGGGACAGCACACAACCTTGTCTGACACCTCTTTTTATGTCTATGTAGGGTGAATAATTCCTTCCAGATCTTACTGTGGCAGTTTGCTCCCAATAAAGGTTACTGGGTATTCTTATATCTTTTCCATCAATACCTATGTCTTCGAGGCATTCAATTATTTTCTCATGATGGACTCTGTCAAAAGCCTTCTTATAGTCAATGAAGCACATATACATACTTTTTTGGACCTCTGTATATTTTTCTGCTAATATTCTTAGGCAAAATATTGCCTCTCTTGTTCCACTGTTCCGTCTAAAACCAAACTGTTCTTCCTGGATTTCGCTGTCTACTTTACTTTTTATTCTTTCTTGTATGATTTTGAGCAGTATCTTAATTGCATGACTCATCAGGCTAATTGTTCTGAAGTCTGAATAACTTACGGCATTTGAAAGTCTATTAAATATCTAACTAGAAACACCAGGCCTTTATTACCCCCCTTAATATTATTTTTGTTTGTTTGTTTGTTTTTGTTTGGCTTTGTTTTATTTTATCTTTTTTTTTTTTTTTTTTTTTTTTTTGTTTTTTTTTGAATATTTTGTTTTTACATACAAGCAAAATTTGTTACTTTAATTTGTCCTATTTACAATGATTTGACAGATGTGATGCCACTTTCACGTATTGGCAGTTATTCATATTATTTGGAATTGAAAACAATATATATCCTAATTATAACCCATCAAAGGTTGAACGGGATATTTGTCATCATCAAATTAAGAAAAAAAAATCTTGTCATACCATTTCAATTCTTTTATTTTATGCAAGCACCCAATTATGAAAGCCTGTAACTTCTGGGTTTTTTTTTTGTTTTTTTTTGTTTTGTTCTGCAAGTTTTAAAACCATACCATAAGAATGACTTGATATTTGAGGTGAAGGTTCTGATTTTTGTGTTGGAGTGGATTTTTAAAAAAATGTCCATATATTCATCACTTCTGGATTTACTTCACAGGGCAACATCACAAATATTGATATCTTCACACCACCTACCTGCTACATTGGCAAGTGGATATTCAAGATTGACGTGATCAAGAAAGAGAACGCAGAGATCATTATCTTTAGATACAAATACAAGGATCCCATCTACATCCTCTTCAACCCGTGGTGCAAGGGTAAGCTCTGTTATAGTCCCATATTTAGAGCCAGTTCTAAGGCTACAGTAACCGCAGAACTGTCATGTTATGGACCCCAGCAGGAAGGTGAAAGTGAGGCCAACCAAAAGCAGCCTGGCGGAGAACTATGGAAGCTGAGATACAAAGCATGTACCAGAGTTGGGGCACCACACGATTGATGGCTGCCAATTGAGAAAAGTGGAGACAGTTTGACACCAGCCTATTATATGCCACCAGGCGTGAAGGTCACTAATTGACTTCATCCGTTAGTGACCAAGGACCAAAGAAGAAGAACCACACCATTATTTTGGAGCACATGGATGAAGATTAACAACTAGAAAAATTAATAGATTATAACAGACCACTGTCTTTCAGATTTGTCATATTTCTTAAGTACATTTCATTCATTCATATCCCTTTATCGCTCCTTGTGGAGCATCTAGACACCACTGTAGTTGGCCCAGTGCAGGGATCCTGCAACAAAACATTCATGTGCTCATGCTGTGGTTGTTTCTTTAGCACTTCATTTGACCAGATGAAGTGGCCCAGCCACATGTACAACCTCATATTTGTTACTTCTTACAACATGCCTAATGGAGCAGTAGTCTATTCATTCTTTGTCTTCTGCCACACTTGGCTTTAGTCAAATTTTTCGTAACTGTCCTTATCTGCCGTGTTGCCTTAGTTATAAGTAACAAATTTGCTTATATTGCCTACTGCTAATTACTGTTAAATGAAATTTTTTAAAAGTAGTTTTTATTTAATATAGTTGTGGTGTCTGGTCTGGAGGAAAACTATTATTTCATCTTCAGCACGCACTTATTGAGTCTTAATGTCTTGTCAGTTAAGCAATAGAAGGGCCGAGGGGTCACCATTGTTGGGCTGTGCTTAGGTTATCATTTGGCATTAACCCGGCCCTGAATTTAGGGTTTGAATATAACCATAGTTTTAAATTTACCTATTTTTATATTCGCAGACAATGCAAACACTATAGAATATTTGGCTGCTTTTTTTAAAAAGTCAACCTAGACACAAGTTTAGTTGGTTATGTTAGGGCGCATGTCCAAATATTTAGTTTTATTTCACTTTGCCATTTAAACATTTATAGCCAGGCGTTTATTACATACAGTGGCCCCAAATTTTTTAATGGCAGGGAGCCCCAAAATATCTTCACTTAAACCACTGTAAATTGTTTTTTGTTAATATTCTTGCTCACATTGCTAATGGTAATGTTATTGCTTATACACATTATATCCATTCTTGTTTCTTATAAGCTATTGTTTTGCATTGTTATAGCTTTAATATTCTCATAGGTGATTGTTAAGTTTGATCTAAGTTGTGCCTGTGTCTTATTGTAAAACTGATTATTTTTGGTTAATTTTTAACAGATGATGCAGTATATATGCCAGATGAAAAGTTGTTGAATGAATACATACTCAATGAAACAGGCAAAATTTACACTGGCAGTAAGACATACATCTCTGAGAAGCCTTGGAATTTTGGCCAGGTAGAGACGAATTTTATTCCATTTTTAAACCATAGTTGTTTATAAGTGTCAATCAATCAATCAATACCCTTTAGCTCCCCAAGGAGCATTGGCATTTAACAAACACATGCAAGTCTCCCGTGCCATCCGCTCAAGTTCTTTCCATGTTTTCCTCATCATTTTCACCTCTTTATCCAGTTCCCTTCTCCATGTGTTTTTTGGTTTGTCATTTCTGCTGCTACCTGTGCAGTTTTCCTTTGTTCACATAGAGTGCGAACATTCCAGGTGCCAATCCTGGAGATTTTCGTAGATGAAAAAAGGTTAGTCGGTAACCCAGACTCCTTTCGGCTTTCTCTGGGCTGCTTCATGCGCCTCCTTTCCAGAGGATCTTATTCTGTCTTGGGCGACTGAGTTGATTTATATTCTGTATTTGACGACCATGTTTGTCGAAGTTTTTTTGGTAAAAAGTTTTTTACGGAATGGAGTAACCAGCTCCATGCCAAATCCTCCTTAGTCGCTTTTTACGACATGCATGGTAGGGTACAGTGTTACTATTGTTTGCTTCCCTTTCGGGCCCCGGTAATGCACGGGTGGTTTATAAGTGTAAACGTTATATATTTTTTAATGTAACATATTTTAATATCACAGCATTCTTAATCATCACCTTAATCATCATCTTAATCATCATTACCCCTCAGCCCCTCAAGTATAGGTCTTCAGTAAATGTGTGCCACATCATCATGTCATGTGCCACATCATCATGTCATGTGCCATATCATCATGTCATGTGCCACATCATCCTGTCATGTGCCACATCATCATGTCATGTGCCATATCATCCTGTCATGTGCCATCCGCTCAAGATCTTTCCTTTACTCTTTTATCCCTTTCATTTCTATCTTCAGTTCTCTTCTACATTTGTTTTTTAGTCTGTTCTTATTCTGTTACCAACGAACTTGTAGCAATTTACCATCTCTTCTTGACTGTGCAAACGACTGAGAGATGGTGGTAGGCCTACCTGGATGATGGGCATATCCAGAGAGTATCAGAAAATCGTGGAGACGGCCGGATATAGTGCTTCATTCTTCAGTAACGCTTCAGATCATACTGATTGAACTGACCGTGCCATTTGAATCCAGATTAGACGAGCAACATTCGTTCAAAGCGGCCAAGTATAGTGATCTGGCCGCGGATCTGAGACACGATGGGTTCACTGCAAGGGTCATGGCTGTTGAAGTGGGCGCAAGAGGGCTTGTGGCTGCATCAGTGTATGATTTATTGAAACTGTTGGGGCTGAGAGGACAGTCGAGAACAAGGGCACTGAAGAGACTTAGTGAAACTGCCGAAAAGGCAACAGGCTGGCTGTGGAACAACCGCAATGGGCAATGGAAATCGTGACAATAAACGCTGCGGTACAGAAAACACCAAAATACGCTGAGTTTTTTTGGTGTACTAGTGAAAGGGCTGTGACTGAGGGGCAACAGGCACAGAATTTCAGTGGCTAGCGCGCAGTGGCTAGACTCATCGGCTTTGCGCAGGTGTGTGTCTTTAGTTGTGATGTGCGACAGAACGAACGGAATAATTTGTCTTCTCTTTGTTACTTTCACAATTGCCTCCACGGCTGGCGGAGTTGTGGATTTTAAAGCTGCTACCATAAGGGAAATGGGTTCATTTTCGATACAAGACAACAGGAGGCTGAGACGCTTGGGAGTCATGACCCAAGTGGGCCCGCCCCCTTAGAGTGTAAAGGAGTATATCGGGCCGAAACACTTATCGAACGGGGGGGGGGGGGGGGGGGGCTCCTTCTGATGATCACATTGCTTCCTGTTGTATCGCTCTGTAACGAGTTTCCTATCATCATGTTACTAACGAACGAACAAATGAAATCTTTATTTCATCAGGGTAAAGAAATAGGCATAATTGTCTTTTTACATTTCTGCCCTGTAATACCATATCTGGTTATCGTTAGTTGCACTTATTTTTGTAATTTTTATCTTTGCTATTTGTATTTTCAAATTCAGTTGCTGTGACCTGTCATTACCAGACAGTTCTTGTTACGGAAAATTACCCAGGGTAAAAGAAGTAGAGAAAGACCACAGAACACATGAAGAAGAGAACTGGAGACAGACATAAAGAACATGAAGAAGACATGAAAAGACCTTGAGCTGATGGCACGTGACAGAGAGACCTTGAGCTGATGGCACGTGACAGAGACCTTGAGCTGATGGCACGTGACAGAAAGATGTGGCATACGTTTATTGAAGGCCTATGCTCGTTGAGGAGAAAAGAAATAGAAGTGATGGCTGTTGTATCATTAAGTCTTGCCCCGCTTAGCCTATAACTTCTGTTGTCTAGTTTTTTACTTCTTTATTTCCTTACCCATTTATGTGTCAGGGCGTCAGAGTGGCTAAGAGGTATGGTGTCTGCTTCTAATTCCAAAGGTAACGGGTTCGCTCCCAGCACAGGGAATATTATTGATGGAAATTATTTTCAGAACCACTAGTTCCTAATGATGTCATACTGCCCCCTGGTCTCCTGGGTAGTGAGATCTCCTGGGTAGTGAGATCTCCTGGGTAGTGAGATCTCCTGGGTAGTGAGATTGGATGCCTAGCGTTCTCAGATAAGGGCAACAAAATGAGAAGTCCCATGTACAAGTTGCGCACATTAAAAATCCCTCGGCAGTTGGAAATTGTAAAGAGTAGGCCATACAGCCATTGCCCTGGCAAAATTTAAACATTAAGACACCTGCCCACCACAAAAGTATTTATAGTGTGATTCATGTATAACCACACATTGGGATACTCACCGGTGCTATTGAGTATGTGCACTGTGCTGAGATTCTCCTTGTGTGATCTAATGGAGGAGATTAGAGCACTGAAGGAGTTGTCCGTGCACAATGAAGATGGTCCTTAAAAACCAAACCAAACTATTCATGTGGACTAAAAATATGTATATTATTTGGCTCTACATAACAGACTATGAATAAGCCATACCTTATACTTTTTATCATTCATGTTTTTCAGTTCGAGTCCTGCGTACTGGATGTAGCTCTGGATCTGTTAAAGCTGAGCTGGTCTGTACGTGGCGACCCCATTTCAGTAGTTAGGAAAGTGTCAGCTATGGTGAGGTTTCTCTTTTACTTTCAAGCAACATGAATCAATAGCATTTTCTTGTGTTAACAATTACAACCAGAGTTTTGGAGCAGAGCCAAGAGCTGGAGTGTGGAGCAGTAGATATTTGCCCGGACCTAGAGACAAGAAAATCTTGCCTGCTCCACTTTCATTTTGTCATTTTAATTCCAAAATGAATTAAATTATACTAAATGTAAAGAAATAAAATAATCAATAGATGTGTTTTATTCAAAATCTGAGGTAATTCTAAAACAAAATAATTGTCCATTCATTTTTAGAGTTAGTTGAACTCGTAAAAAAATCACACTAACATAAAGTGACTGTTTCAATCATTAATTGTAAATCATCTGTGGCAGTCTATGAAAAATTATTGCATTAAAGAATTATTTTTTTACAAAATGAACTATTAAAATAAGAATGATTCTAGTTTAAGTGGCTTTTAAACAGTTTCAAAACTCTTGAATCAACAATGTTCCTTCATCAGATTACAGTGTGCATTTCTTTTTACTTAAATTTTATAGAAATGATTAATTTAAGCCAGAGTGCGGAGTGGAGCAGAGCTGGAACAGTCACTTTTGATGCAGGAACAGCGCTGGAGCAGGGGAATTTTTAAAAATGTATTGCTCCAAATCCATGTTTACAACAAATATGCAGCCACTAGTCACCTCTGTTACTTGAGTCAAGTTACCTCTACTACAGCTGAGTTATAGTCATTAGACACTACTCCTATAATCAAACCTACTGTAACCTGTGTTACCACTGTAGTCATTGATCACCTCAATTATTATATTCCACAGTCACCTATACTATTATAGCCAACAGTCACCTCTACTATTATAGCCAACAGTCATTTCTAATCTTATAGCCAACAGTCACCTCTACTATTATAGCCAACAGTCACATCTACTATTATAGTCAACATTCACATCTACTATTACAGCCAACAGTCTCATATATTAATATAGCCAACAGTCGCCTCTACTATTATAGCCAACAGTCACATCTACTATTAAACCCTACAGTCGAATCTATTATTGTAGGTAACAGTCACATCTACTATTATACCCAACAGTCACATCTACTATTATAGCCAACTGTAACCTCTGCTATTATAGCCAACAGTCACGTCTATCAATAAAGTCAACACTCACCCTAATACCATAATTACCATTGCTCCTTAAGTGAACAGTCATCAGTTTTATTGGTAGTATTGCTGTCATTGTCACCTCTAATATTATAGGCAACAGTTACCTCTACTATTATAGTCAACAGTCCCCTCTACTATTATAGTCAACAGTCACCTCTACTATTATAGTCAAAAGTCACCTTTACTATTTTAGTAAACTGTCACCTCTGTCATTATAGTCAACAGTCACCTCTGCTATTATAGTCAACAGTCACCTCTGACATAATAGTCAACAGTCACCTCTGCTGTTATAGTCAACAGTCACCTTTGCTATTATAGTCAGTAGTCACCTGTAACTAATATAGTCAACAGTCACCTGTACTATTATAGCCAACTCACCTCTGCCATTATATTCAACAGTCCCCTCTGCTATTATACTCAACAGTCACTTCTACTATTATAATCATCAGTCACTGATGCGTGCACCATGGGATAGATGATGGTGCCCGTGTTCTGGTTTTGTGTAGTGTGTAGATGAGGTACAGTCAAACAATGATCATGCAAAAACAGGGCAATCCACACAAGGACGTCAGTTAACTCACGACGTATAAAGTCAATGATGCTTGTAACAGCTAGTGACGTTTTTCTGTATCATTTATTGTGGACGCCACAGTGACAAAATGTATACGCGAATATGTAGGTACATTAGACAGTCATTATCACAGCAACATCGTCAGTACAGTAATTGACGGTAGACAGCATCATAATAAAGATGATTCACAGGCATGTCAATACATTATAAGGCTGTAATGTAGTCGGGAAAATTATCCATCCCTTTCTATCTTAGCCAGGAGATAACCAGATGTATGAGATCAGTTCACTCTCCTTAATCTGACTTCAGCAAGACAGACACGTCTTCTGAAGTATAAATAATGTCCTCAAAAAATCCTCTAGATAACAAAAGGTTTCAAACCTAGTTCATGTAGCGAAGTAGCAAGTAATAGTCCTTGGGACATGCATCAACCCGATGCGGTACAATGTAGCAATATGTGAGCTGAGAAAACATCCCGTGATGACGACTTTCAAAGACAGGCTACGAATCAAATGTCACTCACGAACAGAAATCGATAAAGTTAATGTAAATGTAATTTACCTTGCCTTCAGGAAATAACCACAGAAATAATACGCCTCCCGGCGTGTGGAAATACACTAGATGTATCATCTAGAATAAACGAAATATCCATAAGAGGACTTCATATTCCTGAAGAACAAGAAAAGCATAGACGCTCACAAAGACGTCTTGCTTGCTATCCAAAATCTTCGCTCACTGACTACTGGGCGGAAATCGATTAACAAAGACCCAAGACTTAGACATGCGCAGTCCAGCGCGAATCGACCACCGCTCAGATAACTTAAGACACAAGGACCTTTACTAAGAACCAGCTTAAGAATGATTACCTTATAAAGATAAACCAACAGGTTGCCAACCGCTTTCTGAGAAAAGCGGCCTAGCAAGTCCATACATGGACACGATTCAAGAACGCTTAACAAATTTAACAACCATCGACACCAACGCGAGAAGACAACTGCTTACAATGAAAAGTGACTATAAATTCCACATGATTATTTCCCTTACATTACAAAATATATATGATGTTGCGAGAATTTCACACGCAACATATCACCACCACCTCCCGATAAAAAAAAAATGTGGAACATTTTTTTTCCCAATATCCAAGAGCATGCGATAAGCGGCTCAAAACGCACGAATTATGCGCGGATAATTAATTAAATTGCCTAACATGAGGCTAAATATAGAGTGTCTGGTGAGAATATATCTCAACAGAAAAATAAATATGTCTCAAAAAATATTCATATCGGGGAGGTGTCACCAACACACATCACAATAGCATGTAAACACAATATACGTATGCAAGTTACCATAGACATCATTAAATAGCATAATCTAATATTGTCTTAAAAATGGATGTACAAATCTGATAGAAAAATTTAAATAGTACATTATTTGACATGTAATGACCCTAGTACATAGTGAAATTGAAGTACATGACGATGCAGGACACATCCTCTGACGTTCCGAGGGTAAGTACACAATGTAGAACTCGTCATGCTTGATAATAGTAAGGTAAGTCCTCAGCTGATCAATGACATTCTGAGAAAGTACAAGCAATATAACGCTAATTAACAACTAATATGCTTCATAAGGTACAATACATTATTAATAATTGTGGCTGTTTAGTAAACTTACGGCCCTTATATTAACTACTCAGTCCTCCTCTATCATCTTAAAAAATGAAACAGAAGAAGATGATAACAAAGCACGATAGTATGTGTACATATAAAGTGAGTACAGATGTGCTAATCTATTGTAGTAATATAGGTGTGTTATGACTCTGTAATATATATAGAAATATAGGACAGAAGTATTAGTTGGAATCATGTGGGCATCTAGACAAAATGTCAGCCATCACATTATCCGCACCACGGATAGCTCGTACCGTGAAGTAAAAAGGTTGAAGAGCAATAGCATATCGAGTGGATCTCGAACTCTTCAAATTCTTAGTCTGAATAGCTGTAAGAGCTTTTTGATCAGTCTCTAGAATGAAATGTGCGCCCAGGAGGAATCTTTGTAGTTTGAGAATTGACCAAACCATAGCTAACAACTCACGGTCTAAAACCGAGTAGTTCCTCTCTGCCGCATTTAGTTTTCTAGAAATGTACATAACAGGATGCAGAGTATTTGCATATTCTTGCATAAGTGCTGCTCCAATCCCAGTGGATGAAGCATCACTCCGAAGAACAAAAGTCCTATCAAGAGTAGGTAATCTTAGGATGGGAGGAGATGAAAATATATTCTTGATCTGGTCTAAGGAAGATTGGCATTCTTCAGACCAACGGACCAGATTAGGCGAACCTTTTTTCAACAATGTTGAGAGAGGTGCCATGATCGAAGATAAATTTGGAATAAATCTCCCATAAAATTGAATTAAACCTAAGAGACTCCTAACTTGTTTCTTCGTTTTAGGAACAGAGATGTTCAGTATTTTGGAAGTATTGTGGTCTTCTGTCTTCAAGAGACCATGACCAACACGATGACCCAGGAAAGAGATTTCACCAAAACCAACAAAAGCTTTTGAAGGTTTTGCTGTCAAACTATTCTCACGTAGAGTGGACAGTAAGTCATATAACCCTAAATAGTGATCTTCCCAGGTATCACTGAAGAGACAGATGTCATCTAAGTATGCGATGACATCCGAACGATGTGACAGAATTCGACGCATCATGCGAACGAAAGTGGCAGGGGCGTTCATGAGACCAAAAGGCATAACATTCCATTGAAATAGCCCCCTAGGTGTAGAAAAAGCAGTAAGAGGTTTGGCATGCTCTGCTAAAGGCACTTGCCAATAACCTTTAGACAAGTCAAGTTTAGTGAAGAATCTAGAATTAGAAAGTCTAATCAGTAGATCTTCTAACAAAGGCATCGGTTCAGCATCGAACTTTGTGACCTGATTCAATTTGCGATAATCAACGCAAATTCGTATGTTCTTATCTTTCTTCCGGACAATAACCATGGAAGAAGAATATGGTGAAGTCGATGGTTCAATTATATTTAATTGAATCATTTCATCCAATTCCTTTTCCACTTGCGACTGAAAGTGTATAGGGATAGGATAAGGCCTAACCCTAATAGGATTACTGTCGGTAAGAATTATGTCATGTTCTATGACATCTGTGTGTCCAGGAATGTCAGTGAGAACATCCTGAAATGTTTGTAACATCGACGAGACTTGTCGATGTTCCTCACCAGAAAGATTAGGAGAAACAGAAACGTTTTTCCAAGATTCCGTGGAATGTAGCGGAACCACTGGAAGAGGAAGATTGACATCCGAGAAGGTAGATTCCTCATCCTGTATGACCGACAGAGATGAGTAATGACCATGAGGTGCAGGAGAATCATCCGTTGCCTGGAAAATAGGCAGCAAATAGTCCGGACGTTCGTGAAATTCCGAAAGCATGTTTATGTGGAAAGTTTTATGCTTTCCATCAATATCGACCACATAGTCAACATCGGAAATCCGAGAGACTATTGCATACGGACCTTTCCATGCAATGAGAAGTCTATTTTCCCTACTGGGGAGTAGGACGAATGCTTTGTCACCTGGACAAAGTTGTCGTAGACATCTATTCTTATTAGCAAACTGCCTTGCCTTCTCTTTAGCAATTTCTGATGAAGCAGTTGCTAGCTTACATGCCTCAATGATCTTTTGTCTAAGAGCAATGACATACTCATATGAGGATTGAGTTTCATCGCTAATATCATCGGCAGTGATGAGATCGTGTAATAAAGACATAGGGCCGCGTGGACGCGCGCCAAAGACAAGTTCGAAGGGAGAAAATCCTGTGTGTTCATTTGGGACTTCTCTATAGGCAAAGAGAGCCGCGGGTAAAACCCTGTCCCAATCTTGAGGATGATCTTCAGTTATCTTACCAAGCAAAGTCTTGAGCGTTCTATTCAGACGCTCAACTAACCCATTAGACATAGGATGATAGATACTACTGAGAGATCGTTTAATATGTAAGGTAGACATTACCTGTGACATAGTGTCAGATATGAGTTGAGTGCCATGGTCTGACAATATTTCTCTGGGGAACCCCAAGCGAGAAAATATCAACCAAAGAGCATCTGCGATATCTGTAGTAGATATGCTCTTAAGAGGGATAGCCTCTGGCCAACGTGTGCACATATCGACACATGTAAGGATAAACTGATGTCCTCTGGCCGACTTGACCTTAAAAGGGCCAATTATATCTATGGCCATTTTCTGAAACGGTCGAATAGGGATGTCAGCAGCCTGGATAGGCGCAGCATGTCGTGGTCCTCTAGATTTGACCTCCTGACATACCTTGCATGATCGGCAGTAAATACGAATGTCCTTGTTGACAAAAGGCCAAAAGAAAGCCGCAAGGACTCTCGACTTCGTACGGGAAAAACCCATATGTCCAGCACATTGCGAGTCATGAGCATGTTGCAATATTTGCACTCTCATGCTCTTGGGAACAAGAATTTGCGAATGTGCCGACGTAGTCGAATCTTGTACCATACGTACAAGTACGCCGTTTCTCATTGCTATCCAAGATTTTCTATTTGTATCCTGATTCGGATCACCTTTCTTCGCAAGAATGAAGAATTTTTTTAGAGAAGGATCTTCTTCTTGCAATTTTATGAAAGAGTCACGAGTTATGACTAAGTGACTATCTTGGCTATGAACTTCATTATCACCATTCAGTGAAGTTTCGGGTGTTTGTAGAGCTTGTGCTCTTGTAACCACTGCATTGGTAGCTTGCATATTATTATCTTCCCAAGCAGCAATCTGCTGTGGGGTACACTCCCTAACTCCGTGAATACGACCAATAATAAGGTCCGCAATAGGATTAGGTAAGAGACAAGCATGCACATCTCCAGTAAAGAAAGGAGTGGCAATGCGAATTACAGCAGTAGGGTATTTTTCTAGAGTGCCGCCAAATGTGACACATTTAATAACCTTTCCTGTAGCACAAGATGGATCTACAAGCGATTGTCTAACACCAATAGTGGTGCATCCGGAATCGAAAAGTAGTGAGACCGGAGTATCATTAACAAGACCCTTATGTAGGATTAAAGAACCCCTCCCGTCATGCGCAACAGCAGCAGGAAGAGCGGGAAGAGGGTGACCACAACTCAAAGTAGTTATGGTACTCGGTTCGAATAAAGTACTGCATTGGGGGCATTTGTTTGCTCTCTCAAAGTCAAAAGCAGAACCAGTGACAGCGTCAAAGTTTTTATTATCAACAACCTGATTACAGGCTTCCTGAGTTTCCTGTTGTACAGAATTAGCCTGCTGATATCTCTTTTTTTTGTGTTGAGATCTACCGCGACTATTATTACCTCTGAAGTTATCAGAGTTATTATTATCTCTGAAGTTATTGTTGTCTCTATTGTAATTGTTATCCTGGTTCGAATTCCAGTTTCCACGATTACTATCATGTTCACATTGATGCGAACATCTATTTGTTTGGTTTTGAGGTCTTCGGGAGGAATAACCTCTATTACCATATCCTCTTTTGAAATGCCTATAATTATTAGGGTGATAGTAACGAGCACTATCAGGTTGTCTCCAATTCTTCGAAGAAGAATCACCATGAAATTGATTTCCATGATTTTGAAAGTAATTACCGTTACCCTTTCTATCAAAATTTTGTTGGGATCTACGAGCAAAGTTTTGACCATACGGTGCTGCCGAAGCAACTGGTAAACCTTCTTTCACCTTAGAGTTACTAATGGTTATGTGTGGGTGCGCAGTTACATACTGGCAACAGAAATCTTCCATTTCTTTTATTGTTTTAGGTTTACGTTCATGAAGGAAAGCAAGGAAAGACTCATTGACAGAAGACATGACTTTGTCTCTAAGTATTAAGTCCATAAGTGCTTCATAAGTTTTTTCCGTCTTAGATAGTTCAACCCATCGTGAGAAAGTAATGCGTATTCTTGCAATAAACTCGGAGAATTCAACTCCAGTTTCAGGCAACATGTTTTTAAATTGTAGACGATAGCCGTCTTCGTTAAGCTGATATTTCTTTAACAAAGCGGCCCTGACAACCTCATAATTGTTCTTGTCAGGTTCATCCACCATATTTAACATACTTAGAGCTTTACCTGTCAGTATCCCTGATAACTGATAAACATATTTTGCTTTGTCTATGTTATGAGCTTTACATGCTTGTTCAAATCTGTCCAGATAGAACATTATGTCATCACTGGAAGGACTAAATGTTGGTAACTTAATCTTAAAAGTATCATTATTAGCCTTATCAGAAGATGAACCCTTGTTTGCATCATTAGCATTACTCATGCTCGTCAATTTCAACTTCTCCAACTCTAAAGCTAAGCGTTTTTCTTCATGTTCCATTTTTGCTTTTTCTTTCCTCTCATCAGACTCTCTCTGTAATCTTCTTTCCTCAGCCTGAGCCTGCATTTCTAGTCTTTTATTCTCATCTTCTTTTTCAAGTCTTTTATTCTCAGCTTCGTTCTCCAGTCTTTTATTCTCAGCCTCTTTTTCAAGTCTTTTATTTTCAGCCTCTATTTCAAGTTTTTTATTTTCAGCTTCTAGTTGTAGCTGGAGTTTTTTCTCCTCAGCTTCTGATTCCCTTTTCTGTTTTTCCATTTCCATTTGGAATCTTTTTTCATCCATCTGCATCTGCAGTTTCTTTTGTTCAGCTTCCATTGCTTTATCATATTGAGCAGTTGCAAACTCTTCTAACTTATCACCAGTCTTCCCAAGCGATTTACCCTGCTCAATAAAGTACTCAAGTGTAGACATGTTGTCTAACATATGAGTCCACAACCTGAAATAATTAACTAATTTATTTCAAACCTAAGTGTAACAAGTCTTAATTAAGCACTTGTATATTCACATCACATTATATTATCCCAGTCTCTGTGGGAAAACAAGTCTCCAATCAAAGACCTTGTATATAAAATGTCAATAATCAATTCTTGATCATAAGTGCACTTCTCATTCAATAGTGCACGACACTATTCATCATTCATTTATCATCAGTGTAGTAGTAACAGTGCATTAGCATAGCCCATTAACTAATTACTATAACTGTAAACAATGACTATGTAAACACAAGCAGAATGTAAACATTGAAAATGTAAACAATGTAAACAATGTAAACAATAACAATGTAAACAATAACAAAGATCAGCAACAATACAAAAACATTCGTAGAAATCAACAAAAAATAAAGCGAAAATTCAAGAAATATCACAAAAAATGTGATGATATCTACGAGAAGATAATACAAATACAAGACACCACAGTGTATAAACAAAAATTTTGTATGAAACTAAACTATAGTAAAGAGGAGGCTAACAAATACAAACAAATCAAAACAAAACTAAAGAATGCGAAATAATAACGAAAACAATATTAACACATGTCATCACAACTAGCAGAAATAGCAACAAAAGTCGCTTAGCAAATTCCAGTATTGGAAATTTGCACACCCTATAGAACACTCTCAATAGAAAACCTCTGCTATGTGGTATGATCTATAGGAGTCGCCACCCAGCCAGACCCGCGAAATATAAACTTATAAATATACAAATAACATATAAACAAATAACATATAACAATAGAATGAGATTATACACAGAAGACTCAGCAGAAGTATAAGGGCACAGTTTACGTACAAACAGGCCACTTAACTTATAGGCTTCCAATCGTAGAACAGCAGAAAAAACAGATGTCAATCAACGTCCTAAAGAGCGAAGCTCCAACGATGATGGCACATCTGAACTGCTTCCACTGCTAACACGATGGTACTTGAGCTCCTGAAATACTGTATGTTGAGTTGTTTCGGCACTTGACCTTCTAATCCAATAGTAAATTGATGGAAATCGGTACTTGGCCTTCTTCAGAAAACAACCCGTTTCAACCGGCACTTGACCTTCACAAAAAACGACAGCACTGGAACCTTGACAGCAGCAACTTGCTTGACTTGCGTTAAAGACAACAGCAGTCCGTGTTATCCGGCAATATGCAATAACGCCGGGTACTGTCAAATTCCTGTTTCAGTCAAAAAATTGCAATTTTGACATTTACCGGGCAACGCCGAGTAATTGGGAAAATTTGAAGATGTTGACTGTCTTGAAGAATGTTGATTTCTTGAAGGATGCTGATGAATTCTTGTTGAAAATGAAGTGGGTAAGGGACCCCGTGTATGCTGGTACCAGAGCAAACCAGCTTATGGCCACCAAATGATGCGTGCACCATGGGATAGATGATGGTGCCCGTGTTCTGGTTTTGTGTAGTGTGTAGATGAGGTACAGTCAAACAATGATCATGCAAAAACAGGGCAATCCACACAAGGACGTCAGTTAACTCACGACGTATAAAGTCAATGATGCTTGTAACAGCTAGTGACGTTTTTCTGTATCATTTATTGTGGACGCCACAGTGACAAAATGTATACGCGAATATGTAGGTACATCAGACAGTCATTATCACAGCAACATCGTCAGTACAGTAATGGACGGTAGACAGCATCATAATAAAGATGATTCACAGGCATGTCAATACATTATAAGGCTGTAATGTAGTCGGGAAAATTCTCCATCCCTTTCTATCTTAGCCAGGAGATAACCAGATGTATGAGATCAGTTCACTCTCCTTAATCTGACTTCAGCAAGACAGACACGTCTTCTGAAGTATAAATAATGTCCTCAAAAAAATCCTCTAGATAACAAAAGGTTTCAAACCTAGTTCATGTAGCGAAGTAGCAAGTAATAGTCCTTGGGACATGCATCAACCCGATGCGGTACAATGTAGCAATATGTGAGCTGAGAAAACATCCCGTGATGACGACTTTCAAAGACAGGCTACGAATCAAATGTCACTCACGAACAGAAATCGATAAAGTTAATGTAAATGTAATTTACCTTGCCTTCAGGAAATAACCACAGAAATAATACGCCTCCCGGCGTGTGGAAATACACTAGAGGTATCATCTCGAATAAACGAAATATCCATAAGAGGACTTCATATTCCTGAAGAACAAGAAAAGCATAGACGCTCACAAAGACGTCTTGCTTGCTATCCAAAATCTTCGCTCACTGACTACTGGGCGGAAATCGATTGACAAAGACCCAAGACTTAGACATGCGCAGTCCAGTGCGAATCGACCACCGCTCAGATAACTTAAGACACAAGGACCTTTACTAAGAACCAGCTTAAGAATGATTACCTTATAAGGATAACCCAACAGGTTGCCAACCGCTTTCTGAGAAAAAGCGGCCTAGCAAGTCCATACATGGACACGATTCAAGAACGCTTAACAAATTTAACAACCATCGACACCAACGCGAGAAGACAACTGCTTACAATGAAAAGTGACTATAAATTCCACATGATTATTTCCCTTACATTACAAAATATATATGATGTTGCGAGAATTTCACACGCAACAGTCACCTCAACTGTTATAGTGCAACAATCACCTCTGCTATTATATTCATCTGTCACCTCAACCATTATAGCGAACAGTCACCTCAACTTTTTTTTTTCCCCAATCTTTATTCGTATTCAGTTGTTTGAATTTACAAACATGTTCATTTTACATATTTCAGAAAAGAAGTTTCAATGGAAATACAATGAGCAGCTGCTTAGAAAACCCTTTCAGTCCTTCGCACACACTTATTTACACACTCTTTCTTGCACCATGAAGTTGTACATTGCACATTTATTTGTGATGATACTATTGATTGAAAAGAAAGGGGAAAAAATGAATAAAAAAATTCATACACCCTCGTTCTTGAAAACTTTAAAGCGCAATATTTTTTATAGTGATAATAGTTTTAAAAAAAAGGGATGAGGGAAAAAAAAACACCTGAATGGACTAAACAGTTTCAGTGAAGGTACAATGAAAAAACTTTTTTTTTTTTTTTCGTACGCCCGCTAATACTCGAGGCGAAATCTCAGGTTATTATTAATGTCTAACCTGACA
Organism: Oreohelix idahoensis; assembly: GCA_024509875.1. Classification (NCBI taxonomy): domain Eukaryota; kingdom Metazoa; phylum Mollusca; class Gastropoda; order Stylommatophora; family Oreohelicidae; genus Oreohelix; species Oreohelix idahoensis. The sequence continues at coordinate 279,714 of JAMPIV010011081.1, read as the reverse complement.
TTGATTTTACGTGAGTATCCCTTTATTTCTTGTACTGAGACATGTGTCCCTCGCCATTCAGGCAAATACTCGCCGATTTCGGAGGTACCCATTGCAGCTGGGTCGGCTCAGGAGCCACCAGTCCCTGGTCGACGACACTCCTTCAAATGTCCTCGCCAGGTCTCGAGTTAATCCAGTCCAAATCCCGGTCGACGAAAAATCCTCAAATGCCGTCGCCCGGGTTTGATCCTGTATCACCCAGTCGCCAGAGCGGTGTTGTAACCACTACGCTAGCGCGGCTCCCACCAAAAAAATCATTTAAAAACCAGGCAAAGAAAAATAAAAAGCAAAACAAAAAACCTGAATAGATACAAATTTCCGCTAAGAAGTTTCAGTGAAGGTATCATGACTTTTTTACGCATTTTTCCGTGTTTGTTTTATAAAGTAATCCTGCCTTTCTTATGTCCTATTACATTTTATTTTCCCAGTCGTGCTCTTCTTGCTTTGCACTGGATGAACCCAGCCTTTTTTTCGTGTTCCACTAAGATTTGTGTAGTTGTTGTTTTGTTATTGTTGTTGTTGCCTGTTTTTCAATCTTTACTCGCATTCCTTTTGAGTTAACAAAACATGTTCATTTTGCATATTTCCAAACCATATTTCCATAAAGACATTTCAGTGAAAAGACAATTACACAATTAACAATTGTATAGAAAAAACAAAAAACTTTCACTCCCTTGCACTCACTCATTAACAAAAAACTCTTTCTTGTACATCTACTATAGCCAACAGTCATCTTTACGCAAGAGGTCGCATTTTTTTAATTCGCATGAGTCGCATATGGCACACGCCCAACCCCGGCCTTGGTCAAGACACATGATCCTAGCCAAGGCCGGATAGTAAACGCATGTCCCAACACAAAAAGACCCAATGACACACAAGTGTCACTGTAATGATCCTCTGTGTTTTCACACAAAAGACCTAATGACACATAAGTGTTACTGTACTGATCTTTTGTGCCGGGCGCTAGGTTACATTTTTTTTCTTTTTCCTTGCATGAGGTCGCATTTTTTTTCCTCGCATGAGGTCGCATTCACTCGCATGAGTCGCATTGGCACACGCCCAACACAAACGCATGTCCCAACACAAAAAGACCCAATGATCCTCTGTGTTTTCACACAAAAGATCTAATGGCACATAAGTGTCACAGTACTGATCTTTTTTTTTCCTCGCATGAGGTCGCATTTTTTTCTCCTCGCATGAGGTCGCATTCACTCGGATGAGTCGCATTGGCACACGCCCAACATAAACACATGTCCCAACACAAAAAGACCCAATGACACACAAGTGTCACTGTAATGATCCTCTGTGTTTTCACACAAAAGATCTAATGACACAAAAGTGTCTTTTTTCTTTCTTTTTTTTCCTCGCATGAGGTCGCATTTTTTTCCTCGCATGAGGTCGCATTCACTCGCATGAGTCGCATTGGCACACGCCCAACATAAACGCATGCCACAACACAAAAAGACCCAATGACACACAAGTGTCACTGTAATGATCCTCTGTGTTTTCACACAAAAGATCTAATGACACATAAGTGCCACTGTACTGATATTTTGTATTTTGTGCCGGGCACATGGTTATATTAGGGCGCATGTCCAAATATAAAAGACCCTTCAGTCTGGGATTTAATGACACAGTGAGGTTGAGGTAAAAATATAAAAATAAAGATCGAGTGGGAAAATCTGGGTTATAAAATGTGCATATGGTGGTGACAGACTGTTGGACCTTGCTAAATAGGAGACAAAATTATAAGTTGTTGATTTTGCGTCAAAGTTGTTATTGAAACGTTTTTTAGCGTCGCAAATTATGGTTTTGGAGGCTAGTAGGAAAGCAAGTTTTTGCTGTATTAAAGTTGTGTAGTGGCAAGTGCTTTTTGATGGTTCATTCTGGTGAATAAACCACTGAAGGTGGTTGGTTCTGTGGTCACAGTATTGTATCAAATTATTTGCCGAATCAACAAGATGCCCAAACGTCACCTTTAATTGATAATAGACACGTTTGTGAATGTTAAAGAAAATGTCGCCAGTTCAAGATTGTGTTAACAAGTTGTCAAAACTACAAGACGAACAGGTATGTTGTGTTAGAAGCAGAGACAATAGACAGCAGCCAGAGGCAACGTGAAACAAGTGACTGTTGATACAAATAAACAGCCCTGGTGGTTAGACCAGTCTTATATAGAAAGATACATCTATATAGTTCCACCAGACCTACGGGCCTCATCATGAGTTTATTATTTACAGCTGTCCTAGTGCAGTATTTCGCTAGATGTTACTCATCCCATCTTCTGTCGTTGTGATGTAGTGGTTGTCTACCTGGTGTTATATCGTAAATCATCATCAACGCCTGATTGCACATTGTTGGATAATGATACAACCTAACTCTTTACATCATCATCATTTTAAGAGTTAGCATATGCCAACGGTGACAATAGTCAACAGTCACCTCTACTATTATAGTCAACAGTCACCTCTACTAATGTAGTCAACAATCACCTCTACTATTATAATCAACAGTCACCTCAACAGTTATAGTGCAACAATCACCTCTGCTATTATACTCAACTGTCACCTCATCTATTATAATGAACAGTCACCTCGACTACTATAGTCAACAGTCACCTCTACTATAATAGTCAACAGTCATCTCTACTATGATAGTCAACAGTCACCTCTACTATTATAGTCACCTCCATTTTGATAGTCAACAGTCACTTCTACTATTATAGTCAACTTTCACCTCTACTATGATAGTCTACAGTCACCTATACTATGAAAGTCAACAGTCACCTCTACTGTGATAGTCAACTGTCACCTCTAGAATGATAGTCAACAGTCACCTCTATTATGATAGTCAACAGTCACCTCAACAGTTATAGTGCAACAGTCCTCTCTACTATTATAGTCAACAGTCACCTCCACGGTTATGGCCAACAGCCACCACAACTGTTATAGTGCAAAAGTCACCTCTACTTTTATAGTCAACAGTAATCTCTACTGATATAGTAAACAGTCACCTCTGCTATTATAGTCAAGAGTCACCTCTACTATGATAGTCAACAGTCACCTCTACTATGATAGTCAACAATCACCTCTACTATGATAGTCAACAGTCACCTCAGCTATTATAGTAAACAGTCACCTCAACTGTTATAGTGCAACAGTCACCTCAACTAATATAGTCAACAGTCACCTCTACTGATATAGTCAACAGTCTCCTCTGCTATTATAGTCAACAGTCACCTCAACTGTTATAGTGCAACAGTCACCTCAACTATTATAGTCAACAGTCACCTCTACTGATATAGTGAACAGTCACCTCTGCTATTAATAGTCAACTGTCACCTCTGCTTTTTTATAGCTCACAGACACATCTGCTGTTATAGAACTGATGGAAAGAACCACAAACACCAGTGGAATAAGCAGATACTGGCATAGGATATGACTTACATTAAGAAAATCAGTTGATAGCATTGCAAGGCAGTCTCTGTTCTGGAAACCCCAGGGTGAAAGAAATAGCAGGGGTTAAAAAAATATAAAAGAGAACTGGAGACAGACGTGATTGGATAAAGAAGAAAGACCTTGAACTGTTGTAGAGGTCATAGAGGTGACTGTTGGAGAGGTCACAGAGGTGACTGTTGAAAAATACAGAAATGAAAATGATGAGAAAGACATGAAAAAAACTTTAGCCGAGGGCAAGTGACAGGAGGACTTGGCATACTTTAGTTGAACTACTATGCTCCTTGGGGGCTGAATGGCAAAGAAGAAGAATAAACATCATTGTTTTAACAATCCTGATGCTTTAATTTCCAGGTCAATGCTCCAAATGATTATGGTATTCTTATCGGAAGGTGGGCTGACAATTATCCCAACGGAACGTCTCCTCTGACATGGACAGGCTCTGTGGCCATACTGGAGGAGTACTGGAAAAACAAACGTCCCGTCCGCTATGGACAGTGCTGGGTTTTCTCTGGTGTCTCTACCACAAGTATGCAAAAAAATTAATTTGATACTAGAGTAATATGGCATTGATGCTTATTAGTGAAAGTTGTTTGAAAAAACAGTGATACCAATTAGTATAAAAGTGATGCTTGTTTGTGATTACATCCTCTGCCATGTTCAAATCAAAAGTCAACTGCAATGGATGTCCAGCATATTCTGTCTTCTATCTTGATCGTACACCCTGATAGACTTTTTCCCGTTCATCTCTTGGTGTTTTCTTCCCACTAATAGCGCCGTCTTCCTCTTGCATGTTTGCCTGTAGTTCTTCCATTTATTATAGTTTTCAGCAAGGTGTTTTGTTTTTTTTTCTGTTTGGATCACACTGCTTAACTTGATCTCATTCATTACTTCACTGTTCATTGCTAGCTCTTCTAGGGCATCTGTAATAGAATTTGATACATAGTGATATTTAATTAATCTATGAATGTATGCAATATATTCAGCAGGAAGAACATTTTTGATCTGAACCTTGACATTTGACACTGTCAACTCTCAGGGTTAGGTTAAAATGGAAAATAACACATGCACTGGAAAAAACTTTGAAGTTTAAAGCACATTTGTAAGACAAAGGATCAAACAAACAAACAAAAAATCTTTATTTCCTCAACGTGAAGAACAATTAAAATAGACACTATTGCCTTTTGAAAATATTTTTTCCTTCACTAAAATTAAAAGGAAAAAAAGAAGCATTACTAAAATCAAGGAAGAAAAAAATATTGTGAAGGAATAAGCACTAGAAAAAAGCCTGATGCATTCTATGAAAATTCTTTGGCAATGAATCTAAAGGTTTTATTTTTTTTTTCTAACTGCAGTCTGTCGAGCCCTTGGCATCCCTGCTCGCAGTGTGACAAACTTTGAGTCAGCCCATGACAGAGACGACAACATGACAATAGACTTTTACTACAAATCCAATGGAGAACTAGATGACTACAGGAGTGACTCTGTCTGGTATAATGATTATTATCGTATTCATTCTTCTTATTTTTGCTATTTATGGAACATATGGCCATCTTTACAGCTGGCCTCTAAGTAGGGAACCTGCCTCGAGCACTTCATGTCTTGTAGTGGTGGTTACTGGTAGCAATTTATTTTACATGATGAGTTTACCAACCTCTTGTTCATCCTCATATTGGTCACCCCTTATGACATGCATGATGGGAGTAGTTTTTTTTACCCACACAGGATAAGTATGATGAATATATTGCTTTATTGTAAGAGATCCCTGCAATCATGATACAAAAAACAATGATGATACCTGGATTCTGATTTTATTCTGGAGGATGATAGTGCCTTTTATTTCATTAAAGAATTGAACAGCAAGAATACATATGAAAAATGAAATTAGAAGCATGAGATGTGTAGTTCTTACGATGGAGGCAACATTTGTATTGAAAGGCCAGAAAAACAAATGAGAAGGTACTCATAGAAATAAAGAACATCATCATCATCATCATTCCGCTTTACATTGGCAATTCAGCCATGTGTACATGTGGAAGGGCATCCCAGACTGCGGAGCACGTACTTCAAGATTGCCCCGAATATGATATATTGAGGCAAACCCACTGGCCCAGAGAAACAACACTGGAAGCAAAACTGTATGGACCTCTCTATGAACTACAAAAGACACTGACGTTTATACAAGAAACAACATTGCAGATATAGACAATATATTTCAAGCCAACGAAAGAAGAAGAATAATTCTGCTTTACCTCCCCCATGGAGCTCAGGTCTTCAGCAAATACCTTCCAATCTCTCCTGTCCTGTGCCATCAGCTCAAAGTTGTTCTATGACTTTTTTTTATCCCTTTCATTTTAGTCTTTTTATTATCTTCATTATCCCTTTCATTTCTCTCTCCAGTTCTCTTCTCCGTCTTTTTCGGTCTCGCTGTATATCTCTTTTACCCTGAGATTCCAGAACAAGGGCTGCCTTGTAATGCTACCCTTAGATTTCCTGAATTTGTGTCATGTCCATCACCGACCTCTTCATCTCATCCCCTATTCCGCTGGCCCTTCTCATCAGTCCCAAACTGCCGATCATGTCAAACCACCTCAACTCCTCCATTTCTTACATCCACCCATCTATGAAAGTCTGCAACCTCGTAACTGCCACCCCTGCCATTGTTCATCCCTAAGATGTACCAAGATATACAAATCACAAAATCTTAAAGCACGGCTGGCCTTAGAGCAATCAGCACCCAGGACAAATGGTTTGATATGAGCCTCTATACCCACATCTCCCTCTAGCTATGAAAGTTTAACTCCTGAAAAATTCAGTAATGTTCTTGAATAAAATTGGAGTTCAATTTTTGATAGTTATAACTAGGGCTACGATTTTAAAGACCTACAAATTGCTAGAAAATGACCTATAAAAATGCATTTATGACCCCCCCAAAAAAAAAAAAAACAAACAAAAAACTATCACATAAAATGAAATAAAAAAATGACCTAAAAAAACACAATTTTCTTTTTAGTTTCCAAGCTAAACTAAAATTATTGGGCATTATTAATAGAAGAAAATGAGTGGCAAAACAAAAAGAAGCCAAATAATATAATTTAATTTGTTTATTGTTTCTATGCCAAATGAAAATGTCACATCAGATAGTTCATGTAGCAAAATATAAACCACGATCTAGTGTTCAGTTGAAAAAAAAAAAAAAACACACACACACCCACACAAATAGTAATACGTCTTACAAGGAGAAGGACAAGAAAAACCTACGTTGCGGCCACAAGGCCTTCGTCAGGGACAGACAAACAAGAGACAGGAGGGAAAGAAAATGAGAATTAAGTAGAGAACATGAAACTATAAAAATAAGAGAAAAAACTCCCTTAATATTAAGTCCAGTCACATGTGAAGCAAAGCAAGATGGCTGCCACTAAACCGGAAAGAGGAAGTTGATAGTACATAAAAATAAGAAATAATGAAAACAAGGACTGGAAAAGAGTGAGAAAAAAGTAATCAATAAATAATAAATAAAATAAAAAAATAAATAAAATATAAATAAATAAATAATAATAATAAATAAATTTAAAACAAATAAATAAATAAATATAAAAACTAAATAAAGAAATAAATAAAATAAAAAAAAATTATAAAGGAAAAAAATAATTTAAAAAAAAAAAAATTTTTTTAAATAAAATAAAATAAACAAATTTAAAAAAAAAAAAAGGAAATAAATAAATAAATAAAATTATTAAATTAAAAAAATGGTAATGTAAAAAAAAAAAAAAAAAAAAAAGGGTGATCGCATCAAAGCAGAAAGTCATAATACAACAGGGACTCGATAGAGAAAGGCGTCTCAGACAAAAGAATGTTGGGTATTCAAACCGTGTGGTTTGAGGCAACCCATAAGATGGATGAGGCGTTGTTCCTGGCGAAACCAACTGTTGGCGTCCGAGGAACAGTATCTGATGGCTGTCACCTGGATGTCAATGGCACCGTGGTGGTCAGGGCCATTGAAGTGGATGGCCACAGGTGTGGAATTAAACTGAGAGATGTCATAGAGGTGTCTGCAGAATCGGTCGCCCAGTCGTGTGCCCGTTTGGCCGATGTACGTAATGGTGCAACGTTTGCATATAATAGCATAAATGACGTTGCGTGACTCACATGTGAAGCCATGGGTGATGGTGAACTTGGCGTTAGGGAACGAGACTGAACGTGTTTCGATTACATACTGACATGTCTTACATCGTGTACGGTTACATGGCTTGGTTCCAAAGTGGCCATCGTTGACGATTTAGGTATCTATATAGGAATCCAGGTATGTCATATGCTACCAGGATAGTATGCCAGTACAGAGTTCTGGTCTTACAAGTAATACCCCAGTCTTAGAAATAAGTACTGGTGTATGGCTATCATAGAAATAGTCAGACTGTGAAAACCCTGGCCAGTTGGTAAGAAGTTGTACCAGGATTTAAGGCGTCTCCTCCCTATGACTATCTTATGATTACTTATATTCTAGGGGATAAGTAAAATGAACATTCACTGAAACCACAAATGGAAGAAGTGAATAAATCCTCAGGTACAGTTAAAATAGTTTAATAATTACACTAATATTCTATTTCTACTAGTTGGAAAAGAGCATACACATATATATAAAAGTATTCACACAATTACTATTATTGTCTGTTTAGACTTCAAGATCTTGAATATTAAAGTTACTGCAATCTGCAATCACTGTTTTTAGTCTCTTGACTTTCCAATTAATTGTCATCAGTTGACTGAACTATGGATTTTCACTATTAGCTGTTTCTTATATATTGGTGGTCAGTGTCTTAACTTGACACTTATCTTTTCAACTTGATACTGCTGACACTGAACTGTCCTTTGCTGATATCAGACTTGGTAGACCCAACAGTAGGGATGCCAATGACCAGTTGAAGTTCACTCTTTGGGGTCCTGCATTTTTGTGGGATTGCCTCTGATGAACAACACAGGCTTCTGATACTGGACAGTCTGGTTTGAGTTATTTCATGGAACCCTCAGACTCCAGATACTGACTGAAACTTATGGCGATTCGCTCACACTTCAGATAGATGTAGCGTAGTGGCGATTATCTGCCGTCCGTCCGTCTGTCTCAAACCTCTTTCGATGTGTGTCTCAGAATTTACCGATCCGATATATATATATACGTATAGCGCGGACGTATGGGAGGGTACTGACGTCACAGCTTAAACCTAGGCCTGAAAAATCTTTCCCGAACAGCGATTTCAGCCGATCTGTGCGTCGACTGATCTAGTGTTCACAGTAGACAGTACTTCCAATAACTAAAGGAAACATCTGATTTGTAAACTGTTAATAAAGATGATTAGGGTATATCCTATCGGTTTTTCTCTCTGGGGTTGAGTGCCGATTATGAAACAACGTATCCTCCTGGATAAATTCACTTGGAAACACGATTGTCAGTAGTCGGGAAAAATGCTATGTATGTATTTGGCCACAGCGGGCTGATAAATTGAATGCAAAAATCTGGGTATTTTGTACGTCCAGATACTATTAATCTTATTGTTTATATTTTTGGTCTCTCTCTGGATGAAGCAAGAGGACCGAACAGGTCAACATCGAAGACCCGAAAATAATAAGAATTGTTACTGGTGCTATTAGACTGCTGGCAGCTGGTTTGTGATCAGCACTAAATTAGGAATAAAACAAAACTCTTAACCACAATATCAATAGCCTGTCCTATCACGCATAAGGGTAAGATCTCTTATCCTCTTTGTCATCCAATTAAATTAAAAGGCACACGTGTCTTAGCCTATTTCTATCACGCTTCGCTCCACTGGTACGGGTTGGGTTTTAGGTCAGTCGCCTAGTGTATTTAATAGTCAGTTATCCAGTCACTCAGAAAGATGCGATAAGTCACGCCTTCGGCCGCATCAGGTAAAAACAACGAGTTTGACTCCCGAGGTAAAGGATTTTGCTGTTCGCTTGATCGCGATGCCGAAACGACATCACAGACCTGGCCACGTGAACAGGCTTTTTTTGATTTCGTCCCTCTGCTGTAGATCCAATAATTAAGTCCCCTGGGATCACGGACATCAAATGTAGCCGGTAGATATTATTATCACCCTTGCATTTGCTACCGACGTCTGATCTGTCACTATCGATGATTGACACCACAGCTCGCTTGAGAACTCAGGTAAACACCCCGGTTCGCTCCCCTCTTCTTAAGACTGACGGGTGCGAAAATTTATAAACGCTCATTAGCGCATGTAAACAGAAAAAAGCGTGGCTTCAAAAGTGAGTCTACAGACAGCGAATTGCATGATTTTTTGAGTAGCAAAATTATAAACATTAGATGGGGAAGCAAAGGTGGTCGGATCACTGTGGCCATATTTACATATAAATGTGACATTGAGGTTGATTGCCATCTTCTTGAGTAGAAGGTGGGGAAGCTGCTCTATTGATCAGTTGCAGATTTGTGTCAATCTCCCAGTTCTCTACCTCAGTGCTACGGGTTTCAGCCTCTATGTAACCCCACCTTTCTGAATGACTTTTGAAATCACCGACAACCAGATAGTGGTGTGCTTAATCTCGATTGTGGCACGTAAAAGATCTCAATGGGGGAGGGGGGCGCGGCATGAAAGTTGTATGCTCTTTTGGTCTGATCATCTATTGTAATATCAGCTCTTTAATTTCTGCTTGACCGTTCGCAGAAACAGTAAGCTCTCTGCTAGGTAAAGAGTTTCTCATTATCATGAATACTCCTCCCTTCTGTCCCTCTCTGTCGAGCTGGAAAGATTCATATCCTCGTATCGAGAATGCTGTGGTTTGATTTTAAGTGTGTTTCTTGAATGCATTATGCCAATTCGCTCATCGTGTGATTTTTTTAGTGAGCTGTAGTTTCTTCTTTAGGACACGTTCTGCATTCCATTGTAGTTTATTTAGTGTTCTTTTCTGGGTATTTTGTCCAGTTGCATTTTCCCTAGTATTCAGCGCACTGGCTACACAATGCAAAAATAGGTGACCACCAGTAGCTTTGGGTGGACTCTTCGGGTTGAGTACCACCTCGTTGAGTCATATTTGTATATGTCATCTCAAGACAGTTTGCCTTGCATGATATTGAGCACCTTGCAGCCCAGTGTATCCGTCTTCAGCATGCATTTATTTGGGACTGCTTCCCTAGCCTTTCGTTTTCCTTGACCACCCTGTAAGGCTGCAGTTGTTTATCATCACAGTTGTCTCTCCTAGGAAAGCTGTCTTTCTTGACTAACGAGTCTTTCCTACCCAGGTTTGTGTGAAGTTTTCCTTCTCTTAGGTGGATTGTCAACCAAGACGATCATGCTCCTCCTGCACTGATTTTTTGCAGGGTTTACCTCCTTGACATTAGTTTTACCAAGGTGAGTTCCCTGGCCATGTTCTTGGTCGGAATTAGGGACATGTCCACACCCTAGTAGGCCCAATGTTTCTGCATCTAACAGGGGGCATGCTCATCTGAGGGGTTTCCATCCATAATCAATTGTTTTACCCCATGGACTTGGGGGACTGATTATTTGGTGCCAGTTATTCGCCATTCACCAGAGTGGTGTTTGCAAAAGCAGGGGACACCATGAGCGGGTACGGTTGGCTTGATTGACAGAGGCTATGTATTTGCACAGGCATTAGCTTCTATTTAGGAAGGGCCTGTCTAGTCAACCTCCCCCCCCCCTTCCCCACCATTCACACTACGTCATTCACCATATTTTTTCATCAAATCTATCTGATCCACAAACAGAACTGTTGACTTCTCCAAAAAAGTAATGGCACCAGGCAGAAATAAACAACAAATTTGACTTCAAGTAGGAAATTTACCTGCAACTTTTATTTGCAGGGTTTATTTCATGTAAAATCATTAAACAGCACATGTAAAACAGCCAAGTTAAGAAATTTGTAAAAAAAAAAAAAACACTAAAAAAATGCCTTTTTTAAAGTGCCAAAATATTGACTAAAAACAACAAAAATTGTTTAAATAACCAAAAAGTCTAAAAAACTGGCAAAACATGCAAAATAATGCAGTAACAAAGGCTCTTAAATAAGCTTAGTTTTTGACGAAACACATATATTCAGTTGAGCAATGTTTTAGTTATGGATAACAAAGGTGCAAAGTCATTGTAGTAATTTTTGAAGAGATAGGTCTGAGAAATGTATGGTCCCGTCCGAGCAGAGATGATGGTGATAACTCTGTGAGAATAAGGGTTTAGAAATAGATTGCTGTTTTCACGATGGTGATAGGGTAAGAGGAAGGACAGTCTCTGAATCGAGTAGTTGCTCTAATCCAGCCTATCTTACGACATTAATTTAACTACAGACGCACTTACTCTCCTTGCTAAACAATTGTTTTAAAAGTTACCCTACACTCATGTACACACACCAATTTGGTGACACAAATGCACAAATGTGAATACAAACTACGTATAACATATAATGTGAAAATGGTGTTGACCAACCCGGTAAGTAAAGGTTTATTATGTTTAATATCACTAAACAAAAAGCACACAATCAATCATGTTACATTTATAAATCATAGTTACAGACAAGGTGGGAAAAATAGTATCTCAATATGCCCTCCCCTCTTGTAAAGGAAACAAATCAAAGAAAATTACTATCAGAGGTAATTAACCCAAAGAGAGATCAATTTTAACAATGGGATATGCAATAATCAGTAAGGTGTATAGAAACAGGTTCTTCTTATTATTTTTTTAAATCTACCCCGTGACTAAGCAGGTTTGGGAGGGAAAGAAAAAATTCACAGAAAAACAGAAATTAAAGTATACTGATGTTAGCAAGAAAAAAGAATTAAGGTTATCTAATTTCATTAATTCAATGCACGCTTACAGTGGCCACTTTCATCCGCACTTACCAATCGTTGAAGCAGGCATTCCATGGAATACAAAACTCTAGCAAGTACTAAAACAATCAGTCTTTTGCGTTGTCTATTTCAGCCCCAGACTAACTGGGTTTGCTGTCGCTATTTTTCCTTAGTCGCTGAAATCGAGGCGTTATTTTCTTGTTCCAGAATATTCCTCTTCTCACTGCAGTTAGCGTTTGGGATAAAGGTTCTATGGGGCGGCACTGTCCTCAGAATTATATATATATATATATATATATATATATATATATATATATATATATATATATATATATATATATATATATATATATAAAGATATATTGGTCCGGTGGGTCTCGCCGCTGGTGGCTAAAACACGGCGTGATGGAAAAAAAGAACTTTAGGAAAATGATACTCCTCGGCTGCTCAATGAAGTAATGGCACAGTATGACCAGTGAGTTTTCTTTAGGGGGGTAATCCAGTAGGAAGACGTTTACTGTCATGTGTAAAGAATAGTGATATAAATTCTTCCACAGCAGATCAGTAATATTATGGAATGACTTCTGGAAATTGTTTTTCTCCAGTTATACTTTAAAATGGCTTATTGTTAAAGTTCTTGGTTTTACTACTCTCATGGATGGAGAGGGGGACCAAATAGGGGTCATAACACGAAGATTTAACCACAATAATCGCTGGATGGTGTAAGAACCAAAGTCAGAAAAACCACGTTACAGCTGGATAATTTTGCTATATGTTTATTTAATACGTTTCAATTAACACAACAATCCCAGTGAAATATAATGAAACTCAAATAATTAAATCACTTTGATGCTAAAAACTATATATTTACCGCAACACAAGAAACTGAAATAAATCTCCACGTATTTCTGTAGGAAATCCAGATAAATAAGACTCCAAAAAATGCGTGCTAGACCATTCAAGAAATCCTGATAGCAAACTGATAACTGAGTTTGATGAGCATGACTATATATATGAAATGGCGGCTTTTTGTCTCCCCTATGAGGAAATTCACACCTCTCGTAGATTCTTCGTTCAATTCCTGAATCAAAGTAAAAAATCACACCAAAGCCTACCGAAGATTCGTTTCCCTAGCGAGCGAGCTTATAGGTTCGTTTCCCTAGGTGAGCAAATTTGCGTCCCGTGGAGCACGATCAAAGGGCTTGCAGTCGGTGAGTGGTTAACGCCCCTTGATATTGCAATTAAAGAACCATTCTCTGTTTAGAAACTACAAAACCCGTGTTTCATAGATCAAGCGCTGACGTGATGGCGTAATCCGACAGCAGGTAAACATCCTTTTTTATAAAAAGAGAAGACAGTTAATTATGAATAGTTGGATTATAGTGCTTGAAACAAAGACAGGAGGCGTGGCTAAACTAAGAATCGGACAGTTGGCAATAGAGAGACCTGGCTTCCACGTGTTTAACTGTGCATGCTTAATTAGTCAGCAACTGAAATCCAAGTTCGACCATTGCTTGAACCCAAATAGTGAGGGGCCTCGATGAGAATACAGTGGATCGATCAGAATTGTTCAATTTTCATGTCACAGTGATCAAAATCCTAGCCCTACTTATTTCTACAAAATAAAAATCAAAATAACAACAAATAACAAAATGTTCAAAATATATCATACTTTGACTTTAGTGTTTTCTTATAGAAGATGTATATTACACGCTTTCGCCTGGGCGAATTTTGTCAAATGTGAAGAAATGTCAAACATCATAACTTTTCTTCTCTATCTCTGGCACACCCTTGCCACTTGGGTACACGGCAATCATCTGTGTCGCTCTGCCCTAAGAATTGTTTTGTCTGAAACACTACCGACTTCAGAACTATGTATTTCATTTCATTATTTTCATCCCAGCTATTTTTCAACTTTTAAAAAAATCAGGAACTTCCATGTGTGGAATGAAGCTTGGATGGCCAGACCTGATCTATCAGCAGGATATGGAGGTTGGCAGGCCTTTGATGCCACACCCCAGGAAATGTCAGATGGTAAGTTAAATGTCATCATAATGGCACTCTAGTTAATGTCCAACACCCAGTAACATTGTACAGAACATGTTATGTTTATCTGTTTAGTTTTGTTAATATAATCACAACATTTTTCCTCTTGTTAGCTTTTAACTTTGCAACTGTTAATCTCTTCTGGTTAATTTTATATATATATATAAAATAATAAAAAATAAAATAATCAAAATAGGAACATGGAACGTCAGAAGCTTATACCAAGGAAAACAGTACATAGTGAAGAACGAGATGGAAAGACTAAACATCGATATCCTGGGCATCTCAGAGCACAGATGGTCGGGCCAGGAACACTTTTCGATTCCATCACGAGGAACATTCATATACTCAGGCAAAGAGAGAGGAGGTCAGAGCGGCGTTGGCTTCTACCTGTGTAAAAGGACAGCTGCCTCCCTATTAGGATATAATCCCATAAATGACCGCATTGTCACAATCAGAGTGAAAGGAAAAAGAAAGAACATCACAATTATACAAACATATGCGCCAACAGCAGCTGCTGAAGAACAGGAAATTGAAGATTTTTACAATGAACTGCAACACGCATTAGAGAAAGCAAATAAGCAAGATATTAGGATAATAATGGGAGATTTTAATGCCAAAGTTGGAAACGAAAGATTAGAACATGAAAAAAGAGTGAAAGGAAGTTATGGATTGGGTCAGAGAAATGAGAGAGGAGAACGCTTGACAACATTCTGCCAAGAAAACAACCTAGTCATCACAAATACTCTGTTCATGCAACACCCTAGAAGACTATATATATGGACGTCACCGGACGGAAAAAGCAAGAACCAAATAGATTACATCTTAATACAACAAAGGTGGCGATCTTGTATCTCATCCATCAAGACGCTCCCAGGAGCAGACTGTGACTCCGACCATGAACTTCTTGCTGCAAACTTCAAGATCAAATTGAAAAAAGTTGTTACAAGCGACAAAGTAATACGTTATGACACAAGCGCCATACCAGAAGAGTACAGTGTCGATATTCAGAACAAATTTGACAGTCTTATGGCAGTACAGGAGGAAATGACACCAGATGAACTTGCCAATAACATCAGAGATGTTTATATTACAAATGCACAGAGGTTAATTCCTAAAAGAAGTATAAAGAGACGAGAATACATTTCAGACGAAACACTGAAGTTGGTGGTAGAGAGAAGAAAAATGAAGTCCAAAAAAGATACAGAAAATAAGGAGTTGTACAAGGAATACACAAAGCAGATTAAAAAACGAGTCAGACAAGACAAACAACAATACATAAACGACACCTGCAGGAAAATAGAGGAAATGCGCGAACAAGGATTGAGTAAGAATATGTTTTCTGAAGTAAGAACATTGAAGAACAGCAACTATAAATCATCACCTCGAGCAATAAATGACAAGAAAGGCGACACTCTAACAGAATGTAAAGATATTCTGAACAGATGGAAGGAGTACTGTCAAGAAATGTATACGGAAATAAACAAAGCAGCAGATAACAACGTCATGAATGAAGCGGAACGTGAACCAGAACCTACCATAGAGGAAGTCCGGAACGCAATCAAACACTTAAAGAGTGGAAAATCTCCTGGTTGTGATGAAATAACAGCTGAAATGATACAGGCAGGAGGAGAAGGCAGCGCTCGTATATACCACGCATTATGCTGCAAGATCTGGCAAAGCGGAATTTGGCCCAAGGAATGGAAAAGATCAATTTACATACCCTTGCCAAAAAAGGGCAACATGAAACTGTGCACAAACTACAGAACTATAGCTCTTATAAGCCATGCCAGCAAAATACTATTACAAATCATAATGAAAAGGATGCAACAAAAGCTAGAAACAGAAATAAACGAAGTACAGGCGGGTTTTCGACCAGGTAGAGGCACTAGAGATCATATATTCAACATGAGGATCATCATAGAAAAGTGTAGAGAATTCAACGTTGACCTACATACTTGTTTCATTGATTACACCAAGCTTTTGATTGTGTACAACATCAGCAGTTATGGGCTATTATGAAAAATATGGGATTTCCAAACCACCTTATACAACTCATCGCACTGCTGTACCAAGAACAACAGGCAGCCGTAAGAATAGAGGGGGAAACATCAGAATGGTTTGAAGTACATAAAGGAGTAAGACAAGGCTGTACCCTTTCCCCTTACCTGTTTAACATTTATGCTGAGAATATCATGAGAAACGTAAGAGATGACCAAGAACACACAGAGTTTGACTCATTTAACATCGGCGGGTACCAGATCCCGGAAATCAGATATGCTGATGACACAGTCCTCCTATCGACCAACCCAGAAGGACTTGAACAATTAATTATGTCCACCAAAAAACACAGCGAGGCCCAGAATCTATACCTAAACACCAAGAAGACCAATGTATTAACAACAGACAAAGTAAAGACCAAACCAGAAATTGAAATTGATAACGAAGAACTGGAAAGTGTTAATGAATTCGAATACTTAGGATCAATCATCAACAGCTCTGGCGACTGTGCAGTGGAAATTAAAAGAAGACTTGCAATTGCTTCACATAAACTAATACAGATGAAAAACCTATGGCAAGGCACAAGCAAAGAAACAAAGTTACAACTGATCAGAGCATGTATATTCCCAGTAGCAACATATGGCTGCGAGACTTGGACACTCAATAAAACAGTTGCAAAAAAGATTACATCATTCGAAATGAAATGCTACAGAAGGATGTTGAGAATACCCTAGACAGAAAAAAAGACCAACAGAGAAGTACTGCACTCACTAAACGTACAGGAACATTGGCTCCTAAATACCATCGCAATAAGGAAGCTGAAATTTTTCGGTCATATAAAAAGACATAATAGTCTGGAAAAAACAGTGATGGAAGGCATGGTCCCTGGAAAAAGGGGAAGGGGTCGACCTAGGCGACGGTGGACCCAGGATATCACAGAGAGTCTGAACTTGTCTTTGACTGATCCAGGTCGACTTGCCCAGAATCGTGATGCGTTCAGAGCAGCTGTAATGGAGACAACGTTCTGGAAAGAATACGTCACATGATGATATAGCTGAATACATTCGAGAACAAATGTCTTAGAAAACTCATGAACATCAGTTGGAAAGAATTCACGACTAATCGACAAATAAGAGAAGACTCTAGGCAGAAATATGTCTCCGACTATATAAGGAAAAGACGATGGTCATATATCGGTCATGTCCTACGAATGCAAAACAACAGAATACCACTACATGCGCTCACTTGGGTTCCTGAGGGTAAGAGGAAAAAAGGAAGACCAAAAGAAACACTCAGAAGAACAATAATAAGAGAAGGAAGAACGTTGGGCCTAAATAATGTGCAAGAGCTAAGAGGAGTGGCGTCACAACGAACAACCTGGAGAGCACTGGTTTCTGCCTTATGCGCCGTGTTTGGTGCTTAAAGAATTTATTATTATTATTATAATTATTATATATATATATATATATATATATATATATATATATATATATATATATATATATATATATATATATATATATATATATATATATATATATATATATATATATATGTTGAAGGACTTTCGTGTGTGGTTACTGGTTGTGTTGCCTGAATTCTGATCGTGCTAACGTTCTTACGCGAATGGGGTGAACCTCACCTTCGGTTTGTCGTAATGCCTGAACTTGGCATCAAGATGTAAACAACTGTTCATCTTATTAACTCAGCAACTCGACATAAAATACGTAATTCATAAGGTTGAATGGTGTAACGTGATTCAACGAATAATGCCTCCGGTTCGAGTCCTTCACAATTTAATATGGATTACACACATACATAAACAGTTCAATTCACACATGAGGTACATGCATCAATCAATCAATAGCGTAGACTGCTGTTTTACGTGTCAATGTCCGTTTAAGGATACAATGCAGTAATTGTCGTCAGAACATCACAGCTATATGCACGCGCAGATAGGATGGCTACCTGCCGACAGTGAGACTGTGAGTCTAATTACTTCGTATAAAGTAGACGATTATCTTTCTCCTTCCAAGGATTTAGTTAATCACTAACCTCCATAAGTTTCCTCTCTCGTAGAGTTCTAGGACTGACCCTGGTCCTGCATAAATACACATATAAATGGCTATATCATGCCATTAATTTGGAAGGCTAGAAAAACTCAGCTATTCAGCTTGGCGGTCAAGTAACAAAGGGTAGCGTCTCCTAGTTACCGACTGTGACCCAAACAACGCTAGACACGTCATAATCGATCGTGTATGGAGCGTTCAATAATTGAAACATCTATCGCAATATATTAAATGTCTTAACCTTTACAATTGCACGTCTGCTAACCTTTAGCAGACGGCGTTAATAACATATACCGTAACAATTCCCTGTACACCGGGGAAAAAAAAATCGATAGATTTTTTTTCAAGATCTATCCGACTTAACAATTTTTCAAAAAATTTAACACAATTGTGACATATGGCCGACGATGTTCTGAGTAGAACCGTGTCGCGGTCATGTCAACTAACTATTTGTCATAGTCATCTAACATTAATCACATTATATATCAATATTATACATATTATTATATCAACTAAATAAAATGTCTATTGTTAATAGTGAATGATAGAATTAAATTAAAGTAAGGTCTGTCGTATTAGTATGTCATATAGGAATTAATTTGACTAATTAAAATTAAATTAATTAATTAAACTAAGAGTTAAATTATTAAGATTCTAATGTAACGCGATGTTATGAGAGAAGAAAAGACAAAATAAGTGAGAAGAAATAGAAAGAAATTCGAATATAAGTTTAACTTAATTGTGTGTGTTAAGTGTTAGTGAATAATAACTATCTAATTTAACTAACTAAATAACGTATAGGTACATTAAAAAAAAATATTAATCTAATACTTGTGTGAGATTTATTTTCTCTTTTCATAATTTCTTCTTTTTATATTTCGTTCTCTTTTTTTGTTCTTTCATTTCATTTTTTTCTCACATTTCATTTTATTGATAATAATTCAATTAAGAAGTTAAGTTAACTAATTAATTAGTATAGGATATGATGATCCATCCGTAGTCCTGATCCTGATGAATTCTTTTAGACAAAGTGTTGAAACGTTTCCGTCGGACAGAAATGTCAATTATCCTAGGATCCAAGAATTAAGTGCACATAGGATAATAAGTTCGACTTGTCGTCAGATATTGTTCCATGATTGTTCAACGAATATTCATATATTGTGTATGGACGTTAGACGAAGTTTCAATGTCAATATGTATACCTTGATTGTCTTTAGTTCAATTCTGTGATGCATATAGTGTTTATAAATATTAAATTGAAGTCAAGGTTAGTTCCCTTATAGTTGATACTTCGTTCTATCCAATGTAGTGATGATTGACGTAGTTTAGGAATGTCAATGTTGATTATTCGTCGTCAATAGGATTACGTGACAACGCATCCGCCACAATGTTTTCAGTGCCAGGAATATGTTCAATGGAGAATTCAAATGGCTGCAGGATGATCGCGTATCTGGCGAGTTTTGGGCTTTTGTGATTTGATCTACGCAAAGATGCTACAGCACGTTGGTCAGTTTGTATGGTGAATGGAGCACCAAGCAAGAACTTTTCCATTTTAGTGATTGCCCATATAACTGATAAAAGTTCCTTGTCCACTGTGGAATACTTTGTTTCTGCCGGCTTTAGCTTTCTTGAAATATATAAGGTAGGATGTAGAACGCCATCATGGTTCTGGAGCAGGCATGCACCAATGCCGTAGTTACTAGCATCTGTTCGTAAGAAAAATCTTTTGGAAGCATCGGGAAGTCTTAAAATTGGTTCATGCGAGAACAAATTTATAATTTTGTTGAAAGTTTCATTGCATATACCAGTCCATGTCACCTTCACCGGCATGTCTTTTTTTAACAATGAAGACAATACAGCCGTGATGGATGACAAGTTTGGTATGAATCTACTGTAATATTGAACAAGTCCTAACAAACTCCTGACCTGTTTCTTCGTCTGAGGAACTGCTATGTTTAGAATTTTGGAGACTGTACTAGGTAACGTTCGGATATATCCCGATCCAATGATATGTCCCAAAAAGGTTATCTCATTACACGCGATCTGAACCTTTGTAGGTTTAGCAGTTAGATGATAATTCCTTAGAGTGTCGAAAACATATCTAAGTCCCGAAACATGTTCCTCAAACGACGAACTAAACAAGCATATGTCGTCAATATATGTAATAACGTCTGGTCTACCTGATAAAATTTGTCGCATCAGGCGAATGAAGGTAGCTGGCGCATTAACAAGCCCAAAAGGCATCACATTCCACTGGTATAGACCTTGTGGAGTGGAAAATGCGGTGTAGTACTTAGCCTTTTCGGTCAGTGGTATCTGCCAATAACCTTTAGTTAAGTCTATCTTACTAAATATAGTTGCGTTGGATAGACGTGGCAGTAAGTCGTCGATAAGTGGATGTGGTTCGCTGTCAACTATAGTCTTAGCATTTAATTTTCTATAGTCAACACATAGTCTGATGTTATTGTCCTTCTTCCGGACAATCACTAATGGAGAAGAGAATGGCGAATTACTAGTCTCAATGATTCCCAGAGACAACATCTGTTCAAGTTCCTTAGTAGTTTTAGCAAGGAAATGTAAAGGAACCGAATAGGGATGTACACGAATAGGTGTATCGTCATTGAGAGTAATGTCATGACTGATAGCCGATGTGCGACCCGGGACGTCGGTCAACACATCTGGATAAGATTGTAATAGATTAGCAATCTGTAGACGCTGTTGCGGTGTAACCGTTGAAGAGATGGTTACATCCCGCCAAGATTCAGTAGGTTGAACTACTGGTACCGGTAACGGTAACTGTACCTCAGGAAAAGAAGATTCTTCTTCCTGGATGACGGATAAGTTGGAATAATAACAAGTAGATACTGTGTTGTCATCTAGTTCATGAAAAATTGACTGTAAGTGTTCAGGACGTGTATGAAATTGCTTGAGCATGTTAATATGAAATATCTTTTTGTGTCCCTTGATATCTAAGACGTAATCAACGTCGGAAATTTTATCAATGACTTTGTAAGGACCATTCCAAGATATCAATAATTTATTGTTATTGTGAGGAAGTAACACATAAGCCTCATCGCCTGGGAATAATTGGCGTAATCGTCGAGACCTATTTTGTAGAGATCGAGCCTTAGCTTTTGCAGCCTCAGAAGAAGCTGTTGCCAACTGGCAAGACTCAATAATGTTCTTCCGAAGATTAATCACATACTCGTAAGATGACTGAGTGTCCTGAGTCATCTCCGCGTCAATTAATAAGTCTTTTATTAGTCCCATAGGACCTCTTGGGGGAGCACCAAAAACTAATTCAAAGGGAGAGAAGCCAGTTTGTTCATGCGGTACCTCCCGATAAGCAAATAGAACAGCTGGGAGTGCTCTGTCCCAGTCATGAGGGTGCTTAACAGTAACCTTATGTAGTAGTTGTTTAAGTGTACGGTTAAGTCTTTCAACTGCACCATTACTCATAGGATGATAAATACTACTTAAATTCCTATCAATGTTCCAGGTTTTCATGACTTCCTTCATGGTGTCAGATATGAACTGTGACCCATGGTCTGATAAAAGTTTTCTAGGAAACCCTATTCTAGAAAAGATAAGATGTAGTGCATCAGCTACATCTGTGGTGGTGGTGGTCTTTAATGGGATAGCTTCTGGCCATCGTGTGCACAAATCAATGCACGTAAGGACGAATCTATGTCCTCTGGCCGATGGTAGCAATGGACCAATAATATCTATGGCCATCTTGTCAAACGGTCTTACTGAGATATCGCAAGCCTGAATAGGCGCCGTGTGAAAAGCTCCACGTGCTTTCACTTCTTGGCATGTAGTACAGGAACGTACATACTGCGAAATATCTCTTGACACTCCTGGCCAAAAGAAAGAAGACAGTACTCGAGATCGTGTTCGAGTATATCCCATATGTCCAGCACAATGTGAGTCATGTGCATGTTGAAGAATGTACCGTCTAAAAGTATACGGGACCATAACTTGTTGTTTCATTTGTGATTTGTCATTAAAACATCTAATCAATATGTCATTTTTAATAACAAAACAATGTTTGTTATTATTACCTGAGGATAGATTGTCAACTTTATCAACCAGCTTAAAAAATTTTTTTAAAGATTTATCCTCTTTTTGTTTAGTTGCAAATGTTTCCCTGTCAATAGGTGAATTGACTACAAACTCCTCTTGGTTGTCTGCATCCATCTTATTATCACTAAATTTCTCCATGAGTTGAGTCTGCGCTCTAGTCGTCACGGCGTTTCCAGTGCATAGGTTATGTTTCTCCCATTCTATGATCTCATCTGGAGTACAATCTTTACTGCCGTGTATACGACCAACCATCAGATCAGCTATAGGCTTTTTTAGCATACATACTTTTACATTCCCTGTGAAAAAGGGTGTTCTAATATGAACAATAGCTGTGGGGTAGAACTCAATAGTTCCACCAAATGTCATGCAGCGTACATATTCTCCTGTCGCACAGCTAGGATGTACCAGCGACTGACGTACACCAATCGTCGTGGATCCTGAATCTCTCAGCACTGAGACGACGGATCCATTAACGATTCCCCTGTTAAAAATTAGTGAGCCTGTTCCATCGTTGACTGCAAGACCTACCTCTGGTGTAATATGTCCGCAGTTAAGCACTGTTTCTTTCGCCTTCTGAAAAATAAGATTGCATTGTTGGCAACTATTTGCCACATTATAATTAATAGCAAAACATGCAGCAGAAGACTGTGTTGTATTATTGTCAAGTGGGACCTGAGCTATAGGGGTAGTATTATTTGTAACTGCCGCCCCTGTATTATGGTTGTAATGAGATGATCCCCGAGAATGAGATCGATTCCGAGTATAATTGTTAGAATTATCTCGTCGTCCTCTATAGTAACTATTATCTCGATGTCTCGAGCCATGATTATTACCATTCCAGTTATTGTTATTTTTGGGGTATGTGATCGATTATAATTAGTGTTATGTTGACTATTGTGGTAGTTTGTTTGAGGTGAATAATTTCTATCTCGTGATCTACCTCTGTTGAACTCATTTTTATTGTTGAAATCATTATTATGTCCCTTCTGAAAGTTAACATTGTGATTTCTTTGGAACCTACTTCTGTCTACACTGTGATGTCTTTGTTTGTTATTATGATTGTAGGCCATATTAGACGCCACAGGTAGAGGTTCTCTTAATGAAGAGTTAGAAATGTTCGCATTCGGATGTGCCGAACAGTAGTTTAAAGAAATTTTTTCCAACTCGTCAATAGTACCTGGTTTACGCTCCTGCAAATATGCAAAGAATGGCTGGCTAACCGAAGATAATACCTTATCCCGTAGTAGCAAATCAACTAATTTGTCGTACGATTTGTTGACTTCTGCCAGTTCAACCCATCTATTAAATGTATTGCGTATGTTCGCAATGAATCCTGCAAAATCTTTTGGAGATTCAGGTAAAATTCCCTTAAATTTCAACCTACAGTGTTCCTCGTCCAGGTGAAACCTTCGTAAAAGCAAGGACTTAATAGCACCGTAGTTATTTGCTATTGATGGGTCAGCATTTTGAGAAGCCGTCAATGGTTCTCCAACCAAGAATTCATTTAACTTGAGTACCCATGACTCTTCAGGCAAATGATTTGTTTTGCAAGTCTGTTCAAAACGTGACAGGAACGATGAAAGGTCGTCCACGTTTAAGTTGAAAGTGGGTAATTTAAAGTTGTAGAAATGTTTAGTTTGGCTGGATGACGATCCATTTTGTGCGTTATTATTCTGGTTTGCATCAGCACTTTGTGCTTGTAATCTTGCTGTCTCCAATTTAATACGCGCCAATTCCATTTCTTGTTGTAAAATAATTTCCTCTCGTTTCAATTTATTCTCTTCTTCCTGTTGAGCAATTTCTCTTAATCTATTTTCCTTGGCAATTTGCTTCATCTCACGTTCTGCTTCCTCTTTCTTTAATGCAGCCTTTTGTTCTTCCATTTCTGCTTTATGTTTTTCCAGTTCTGCCTCAGCAAACTGACGAAGTTCTTGAGATTTATAACCATATTCTTTACCAATTTTAACGAAATGGTCTATAGTAAGCATTTTGACTTTTATCTGGTAAGTAATTATTGATAATTACTGATTAAAATAGTCAATAGTAGCTTCAGAGTAATTATTATACTTACTCAACTTAGGAATATTCAATATAAATAATCACAATAGTACTGAACTCTTATGTCTAAGTTCAACCAATAGACAATATTTTGTAACAATATTGTATCTAAGTACTAACTATATCATAAATAGTTATGATATCTGTTAACTATAATGTAATTACATCACACAATTAATCTTAATATCCAATAATGTTGGGTATGATTCCTAGTAATTATATTGTTCAATGTACTAAGTCACTCTCTTAGTACTAGAAAAGTATATTAAATAATATACAATGGGTCTATTACCTCAAAGGTAGACTATAAGATTATTTTATTTGGTCAATATATATATATTATATTATTATGCCCTAGGCATCTCTTATAAATTGTAGTGCTAATTTCTTGGACTATCACTGCATAATTATGCAATGTCCCATATTAACCTTAAATATCAAAAAAAATTAAATTAAATTACAAGTGTATTATTGAATATAATATCATATTATTAATGTAGTATTTAATATATATCATGAGGACAAACAAAACAATGATGCAACTAAAGGGTACAAACAATGTCAAGACGCAAACAAGACATTTTCACAATTAAAAATGAATTTATGAACTAAATAAAACAAGCGGAAGTGTCACAAGCCAAATGAAGGGTCAAAGACTGACCCGAGGTCAACTTAATATTCAAAGTACACAAAAAAAAAAAATGAATGCAAAAAATGATGACATCACAGGACTCATAACGGACAAACATTTAACAATCATAAAATAAATTGATAGTAAGAGTAGACTGGACGAAATAGTTAACGAACATGATACAAAACTGAATAAAAATGTGAACTTAGTACAAATAAAATACGCCAGTTATCTACGGAACGGCACAGCTAACACAAATCGTCAAACGATAGCAGATCTGGACAGGTAGTCCAATGGCAAACCTCAATGGGGCTTCCAAAAATGCAATCGTTTAACTGCCCTAAGACCGACTGAAATCTAGGTGGTCAGCTGTTCGCGACATTCCCCAGAGATTTCAGTTCCCTCCAACCGGCCCGCTAGTTAACAACACCTTAAAACAACAAAAAGTACATTAAACATAGGTAAAAACATGCCTATGTAGGCAGAAGGCATGGACTCAGTTAGCACTGTCACGTTAACGACAATAGTTATTGAGCTAAACTTATCTTTATTTGCTGCTTCACTTGATGCTCGTTGTCGTCGACGGCTAGGCCTGTGCCTTTGACTGTCTGCTCCTGATGGGCAGGCAACGGTAGTCCATCTTGTGCATCTTGATAAATTTGAAGCGAACTAGAAAGGCGTTGAAAAGATGTCTTCTTCACGGCAACAATGCAACAGTGACGTCATGTTGCTATTCATGATCACGTGCGTCACGTCAGCTTCGTAATGGTCATGTGATTTTCATTCAAACGTAAATATCGTGGAGGCGTGTGGAACACAGAAAATTTTTTTCTCTTCTGTCGATCCCCGCAATCGGCCGCCAGTTTTGTTGAAGGACTTTCGTGTGTGGTTACTGGTTGTGTTGCCTGAATTCTGATCGTGCTAATGTTCTTACGCGAATGGGGTGAACCTCACCTTCGGTTTGTCGTAATGCCTGAACTTGGCATCAAGATGTAAACAACTGTTCATCTTATTAACTCAGCAACTCGACATAAAATACGTAATTCATAAGGTTGAATGGTGTAACGTGATTCAACGAATAATGCCTCCGGTTCGAGTCCTTCACAATTTAATATGGATTACACACATACATAAACAGTTCAATTCACACATGAGGTACATGCATCAATCAATCAATAGCGTAGACTGCTGTTTTACGTGTCAATGTCCGTTTAAGGATACAATGCAGTAATTGTCGTCAGAACATCACAGCTATATGCACGCGCAGATAGGATGGCTACCTGCCGACAGTGAGACTGTGAGTCTAATTACTTCGTATAAAGTAGACGATTATCTTTCTCCTTCCAAGGATTTAGTTAATCACTAACCTCCATAAGTTTCCTCTCTCGTAGAGTCTAGGACTGACCCTGGTCCTGCATAAATACACATATAAATGGCTATATCATGCCATTAATTTGGAAGGCTAGAAAAACGCAGCTATTCAGCTTGGCGGTCAAGTAACAAAGGGTAGCGTCTCCTAGTTACCGACTGTGACCCAAACAACGCTAGACACGTCATAATCGATCGTGTATGGAGCGTTCAATAATTGAAACATCTATCGCAATATATTAAATGTCTTAACCTTTACAATTGCACGTCTGCTAACCTTTAGCAGACGGCGTTAATAACATATACCGTAACAATATATATATATATATATATATATATATATATATATATATATATATATATATATATATATATATATATATATATATATATATATATATATATATATATATATATATATATATATATATATCACAGTGCAGTCCACTGTAGATCTAGGCTTTTTTGTGGCTTTTCTGCTATTCCGAAAGGATTTGAGTTGAAGTCATGAGCTCCAGTTTCTCTAGCTTGGCTGGCATTTAAAGGATCATCACATCTGGTCCCAAGTCAGGAGAAAGAAGTGTTTGGCATACTGTACATTCCATGCCATCCAAGGGGGCTCTTTAAATATGCAGAGCTAAAATACTGTGCTCCGGTTCTGAGCTCTCCAAAGGAATTGTCACGTCCTACATAGAGCCACTTCTCAGCTCCCCGTGCCCATAATAGGCCCATAGTGAGATCCTCCTGCATGCCACCAGCCAGGTTAATAGACAGAGTTACGTCTGGGGCTCAAGTGGCTCCTCCAAGCTTAGTGTACAATGCTGGGTTCTCAACGTGTTTGAATACTGTAGCATTGTGCTTAGCTGGTGGCAATTTAAGGATGACTCCAGATATGCCACCATTCATGTCTTGATAAGTGTAAAAATTGACATGCATACAATTTTTCATGCCTTGGTGAAAAATTGACATGCAAACCATTTTTTATATCTTGATATGTGTAAAACTTGACATGCATACAATTTTTCAGGCCTTGGTGGGTGTAAAAATTGACATGCAAACCATTTTTTTAACTTGATAGGTGTAAAACTTGACATGCATATTAATTTTCATGTCGTGGTAGGTGTAAAACTTAACATGCGTACAATGTCTCATGTCTTGGTAAGTGTAAGAAATGACATGCAAACCATGTTTTTAATATCTTTGTAGGTGTAAAAATTGATATCCATACCATTGTTTGTGTCTTAGGTGATGTTTACTGTGGTGGACCCACATCTGTGCTTGCTATCAAACAAAAAGAAGTGTACCTTCCATATGATGGTCCTTTTGTGTTTGCTGAGGTCAATGGAGATACGGTATACTGGAAACGAGACAGCATGGGTGAACTGCACCTTCTAAATGTTGTGAAAGACGCGTAAGGCATCTTAGACAAAAAACTCGTAAGGCATCTTAGACAAAAACTTGTAAGGCATCTTAGACAAAAACGCGTAAGGCATCTTAGACAAAGTACCAAAATGGCAAAAAGAGTTGCATTAATTTATTCATTACCTTTCAGCTCTATAAGGAGCATTATCTTTTAAGGTTTCCTCTGTGGGTGGTCCTATCCATCATCTCCATTTTCTTCCCATCTCATGTTCCACTGGCACTTGTCCAGCTCTTGTCATAAGTTCCACTTTGATGACCTTGTTGTACTACTTCAGTCATCCTATTCTATACAGACACTAATTTATAAAAAACTATAACTTCTTGGTTGGTTGTTTTTCCAAGAAGAAATTTAGGAGTGGGAATATTCTTCACCATTTAAAATCATTGGCAATATGTAAATCGAGCCGTCTCTATCTTTTTTACTTTTAAGATATTCTCATCCCAGCCATGGCTGTATCTTGATGGTCCATTTTTATCATCATCATTTTCATCATCATCATCATTATCATCATTTTGCTGTTCACTCTATATGGAGCACGGAGTTACCAAGCAGTTGGTCCACTTGCAGGAGACATGCACCAAACATTGACATGCTGTTGCAGAAATTATTTTTGTAGCAACTTGTTTTACATGATAAGTTGACCATCCTCATGTACAGCCTCATATCAGTCACCTTGTGTGACATGCCCGAGGGAGAAGTAGTCAGTTCTTTCTATGCCTTATCCCAGACCTCTGGGAACTACTCAGAGTGTTGATCCATCTTATCATCCATCATTTTTGATCCATCTTATCATCCATCATTTTCGATCCATCTTATCATTTTCAATCCATCTTATCATCCATCATTTTTTTATCCATCTTATCATCCATCATTTTCGATCCATCTTATCATTTTGGATCCATCTTATCATCCATCATTTTTGATCCATCTTATCATCCATCATTTTGGATCCATCTTATCATCCATCATTTTTGGATCCATCTTATCATCCATCATTTTGGATCCATCTTATCATCCATCATTTTCGATCCATCTTATCATCCATCATTTTGGATCCATCTTATCATCCATCATTTTTGATCCATCTTATCATCCATCATTTTCAATCCATCTTATCATCCATCATTGTCATAGTTGATCCTTTGACCTGGCATCTTCTATAAAATAAAAATATGAAGACAACTACCGTAAGATGACTCATCATCATCATTGTTGATTGCCTTCTTTGTTCCATTTAGAGCTAAGAGCCACCACTGTAACTGGTCCTTTGACAAGAAGCTTGTGTCCAAGCGTTCATATTCTCTTGTAGTGATGGCTTCTACAGCAATTTGTTTAGCTTAATGAGGTTTCCAGACCCCACGCTCAACCTTATGTTGGTCACTACTTATGACATGCTGATAGGAGTAGTAATACAATTTGTTTAGCTTAATGAGGTTTCCAACCCCACGCTCAACCTTATGTTGGTCACTACTTATGACATGCTGATAGGGGTAGTAATACAATTTGTTTAGCTTAATGAGGTTTCCAACCCCATGCTCAACCTTATGTTGGTCACTACTTATGACATGCTGATAGGGGTAGTAATACAATTTGTTTAGCTTAATGAGGTTTCCAGACCCCACGCTCAAAATGTTGGTCACCTTATGTTGGATAGGAACGTAGTTATGACATGCTGACCCCACGCTCAGGGGTAGTAATACAATTTGTTTAGCTTAATGAGGTTTCCAACCCCACGCTCAACCTTATGTTGGTCACTACTTATGACATGCTGAAAGGAGTAGTAATACAATTTGTTTAGCTTAATGAGGTTTCCAACCCCACACTCAACCTTATGTTGGTCACTACTTATGACATGCTGATAGGAGTAGTAATACAATTTGTTTAGCTTAATGAGGTTTCCAACCCCACGCTCAACCTTATGTTGGTCACTACTTATGACATGCTGAAAGGAGTAGTAATACAATTTGTTTAGCTTAATGAGGTTTCCAACCCCACGCTCAACCTTATGTTGGTCACTACTTATGACATGCTGAAAGGAGTAGTAATACAATTTGTTTAGCTTAATGAGGTTTCCAACCCCACGCTCAACCTTATGTTGGTCACTACTTATGACATGCTGAAAGGAGTAGTAATACATAAGGTTGAGTGTGAGGTTTCCAACCCCACGCTCAACCTTATGTTGGTCACTACTTATGACATGCTGATAGGAGTAGTAATACAATTTGTTTAGCTTAATGAGGTTTCCAACCCCACACTCAACCTTATGTTGGTCACTACTTATGACATGCTGAAAGGAGTAGTAATACAATTTGGTTAACTTAATGAGGTTTCCAACCCCACGCTCAACCTTATGTTGGTCACTACTTATGACATGCTGATAGGAGTAGTAATACTATTTGTTTAGCTTAATGAGGTTTCCAGACCCCACGCTCAACCTTATGTTGGTCACTACTTATGACATGCTGATAGGAGTAGTAATACAATTTGTTTAGCTTAATGAGGTTTCCAGACCCCACGCTCAACCTTATGTTGGTCACTACTTATGACATGGTGAAAGGAGTAGTAATACTATTTTTTTAAATATCTCATGAGTAGGATAATAAGGTGAACTACTGTTATTAATTGATGCATTTAGGGCTTCCAAGTGTGCTAGTTCCTCCATGCATTTCCAACCTGTTGATTATCTACTGGTATTCAAGAACCTGTTCTGAGTTATTAATTGATACATATTAAATGCTGGAAAAGCTGGATGAATCTTGTCCAACATAATTTTGGTCATGTAATTTAGTCTTAGGGCTTTTCTCTGAAATTCCAAAGGGAGGACTCCTAAGGCCACGTCCAGAGCACCCCTTGATGTTGATCTGATTGTATTCACAATTGTACATAATGCTTGGTGCTGAATTCTATCTAATTTAATCTTGTGATTATGTGCTGCAGAGTCACATAATATGCTTCCATAATCAGTTTTGCCTCTAATGAAAGATTTAGAACATGATCATTGTCTTAGTGCTTGCACCCTATTCATGCCCTTTCAAATATTAGTTAGACTTCTGCAAGACTCTACCAGTCTTATCTATGTGTTTGATCCAGTTCAGTTGTTTGTCTAATGTCATTACTAGGTATCGTGTGGTTTGGACTGTACTAATTTGTTGCCCCTGTAAGTTTATGTCAATTATCTTATTTTAAACAATCCTACTTTGACTGAAGATCATTCCTACTGTCTTACTCACGTTTAAGCAAAATCCCCATTTATTCATCCATTTATATACTTTATTTATTTGTTTTTGAACATTATTATAAAATGTTGTTAGATTTTCCCCAGATTCCCTGATAGCAACATCATCTGCAAAATGTATCAAATTATTTTTGATATCTTTAAATTTTTCATTCAGATCATTTACCATTATTGCAAAAATTGAAGGGATAAAACTGATCCTTGAGAAATGCCATTCTGTTGTTCATACAGTTCTGACTGGGTAGTCTGATAAGTGCTTATATGGATGATGGCAGACATATTGGTGGATTGGGTGTCATCCCAGACACCCCTGGGTTTTCTCATTCCTTTTCACCTTGTATACAACAGGGCAATTATGAGAGACTTTAATTTATTTTCTTTTTGTTTTTGTTTTGTTTTTTAAATTTGTTTGTTTGTTGTTTTTTTGGAAAGGGGAGGGCATACACACATGCACACAATTGTACAGTTTTGATTTCCTGTATTTGGACTGAGTGAAGGGGGGAGAAGATACTGTATTTAGATAGCGGCAATCATATTTTATTATCTTGAATTTACTACATTATATATTCTAATTATAACCTATCAAGGGTTGAACGGGCTACTTTGTCTTTTAAAAAAATTATGGTCAACGAAAGTAGAAAGTAAGGAATGTCTTACAAGTGGCTTTCTTGTCTTTCGTTGTCTCATACGAGGATCTTGTGGTTGTAAATATAATCTGTGTTTGTTTGTGTTTTATCTTGATGAAAAATTTCCCTTCTTTCTATTTGTGTTCACTGTCGTAGATTTGCGATAGGTGAATTAAGACTTAGATTAGTCCCTTCTGAATAGCAATAGAAACAGGTGATAACTCTTACTTACTTACTTACTTAGTCGTTCCCCTTCTACCGTGAGGTGTAGAGGTTTGGAAGAGAGCGCGCCAGACTATCCTATCGGCTGTCTTCCTCCTGGCCTGGTTCCATTCTAGTCCTCGGTCCTTCAAAGATTGTCTAATGTTGTCCTCCCAGCGGACTCTGGGTCGTCCTCGGGGTCTGGATCCTTGGCTCTTTGTTTCCCATGCTTGTCGTGGTAGCCGATCTTCTCCCATTCTGCAGACATGGCCAAACCATCTTAATTGGGACTGTTCTACTTGGGTCTGCAGGGGGTAGGATTTAAGGATTTGACGTATTGTCTGGTTGTGTACCATGTCTTTTCTTGTTACTTCAACCACCTTCCTCAGATACCTCATTTCTGAGGTTTGGATCTGGCTTTTATGGGTTGTAGTATTGCCCATGACTCGCATCCATATGTCTTCTTTCTTCTCGTGATATAACCGTGGATTTTGTTTTAGAGCTGCTTATGACCATCCCTCTCTTCTCCAGCTCTTCCTTCCAGACTTGCAGGTTGGATTGGAGATGTGCCTCTGATTTAGCAATCAGGGCAATATCATCAGCAAATGCCAGCTCCGAAATTTAGACCTGTCTCATCTTCCAGTATCCCACTGAATACTTTCTTATTCTCTCCTTACATGCCTTGATGACATCGTCCATAAGGAGTACGAAGAGGTAAGGTGACAGGATATCACCTTGTCTTACACCAGTGGTGGTCCTGATTTCTTCTGACTTTGGTTTGCTGTCCTCACATAATTTCTGCAAGACTTGTAGAAGCTCTGTATAGCATGAAACAGATATATGAAACAAAGATGGATCTCACTCTTATACTCAAGGGCCTTTTCACTCAGCTGTCTGAGTGTGAAGATTAGGTCTTGAGTACTTCGGTTTGCTCGGAATCCGCACTGGACCTCATCCAATTGTGGCTCAGCTAGGCGTCGGAGTCTCTGCTCTAGGATTCTAGAGGAGATTTTACCAGGGACACTGAGAAGGGATATGCCTCTATGGTTTCCACACTGTCGATTGTCACCCTTTTTAAAAATTGGTGTTATGATGGCAATCTCCCAATCCTTTGGTATGGTCTTGTTGTACCACGCTGTCTGTAAAACCCTTAAGAGTAATAGGTCGCCTGATGCTCCCATGAACTTAACCATTTCTGGTGTTATACCATCATGCCCTGCTGCTTTGCCCATCTTGATTTTCTCTAGTTCTGCCTTCAGTTCTTCCATCTTTATGTCATCTTCACCATCATTGGTTTTCTCTTCTGTGCTAGTGGTTATCAATTCTGATGCTTCACCATGCTCACCATCCAGGAGTTCTGAGAAATATTCTTTCCATCTTTCCATTACTTCCTTCGGGGCAGTAAGCAATTTGCCTTGCTTGTCCTTTATAAATTTGAGAGGGCATTGTTTTTCCTTCCTCATGTTCTTTAGGGTCTTATAGAACAATTTCTGGTTTTCTTGTGCATCTTTTTCTAGCTTTTCTCCAAATTCTTCCCAAGACTTCTGTTTTGCTGCTAGCACTTTGTTCTTTGCTTCTGTTCTGAGTGTCGCATATTCTCTGTATTTTTCCATTTGTCCTGTTGTGTTTTTAGGTCCTAAGTATTGTTTCTATGCCATTTTCTTCTCTCTTATTTTAGCTTTGACTTCCTCTGTCCACCAAGGTGTCCTCTTTCTCTTGTTTCCAAGTCGGACTTCACCGCATGCTTCTGCAGCAGCTGTCTTTATGATATCCTTGAATTTAATCCAGAGGGTTTCCAAGTCATCAGGTCGTTCTTCTGTGTTGCTCACCGCTGCAGCAATAAGCCCCTGATATCTGGTCTTAATTTCTGGCTCTCTCAGCTTGTAGGTCCTAATGCTCATTTCTCCATCTCGTTTACTTGGTTTCTTGCGTGATGTTGGGCAGTTCCTAGGCTGAGCAACTCTTTCAGTTGTTCTTTTGATCGTTAGCAGGTAGTGATCACTTCCAATCTCTGGTCCCCTCCAGACTCTAGCATCTCGGACATATTTGAATGAGCTTCTCCGAACAATGGCATAGTCGATCACTGACTTCTAATTCTTTGTTGGTTCACATCTACTGTATGCATGTATGCGCTTATGAGGGAACGTTGTGTTTGTAATGATCATATTCTGCTCACTGCAGAATTTAAGGAGTCGCTTTCCATTGTCATTGAGAGTATCTTCTCCATATCTTCCGAAAACTCCACCCCATCTAGCATGGTCATTTCCAAGCCTGGCATTAAAATCTCCGAGCATGATAACTTCATCTAGGCAGTCATCCACTGTCCTTTGAAGCAGCTCGAAGAATTCCTCCTTGACCTCTGCTCTCTCATCTTCATTTGGCCCATACACTTTGACCAGGTTGACTATGGTTTCTCCTTCTTTTAGTTTTACAACCATAATGCGCTCCGAGACAAAGTTCCATCCTTTAATACTATCTTTATTATTTTGGGCCACAATGCAACCCACGCCTCCTTTAGCTCTTTCAGATATGGGTACACCACTGTGGAGCAGTGTGTTGCCATCGAGATCCATGACTCCTTGTCCTTTTTTCTTTGTTTCCGTTATAGCCAGGATTTCTAATTTTGCTTTCCTCATCTCTTCCACCAGCTCCTCTTCCTTCCCATTTATACTTCTTGTGTTCCAAGTTCCATAAGTCGTAATCCGTAGTCCGTTCCAGTTCGTCGCCTTTAGAATCAGTCCAGTTTTCTCTCTTGTATTGCTCGTAATCGTGATTTAAAGCAAACAGGTGATTGGCCTGTTGTGCCTTTGCATGGTGTTGCCTCTTTACGGCCTCCATGCAGGCCGCCCTCCTCCCTTTTCATCCGGGCTTGGGACCGGCATAGGCGGAGTTCAGGTGATAACTCAGTGAGAGATAATTATAGAAATAGATTTCACGAGTGAGCTGGAATAGATTCTATCCCTGACACTCGAGAGAATTCTCTCGGTCAGCCTATCTCTACAACAGATTTAGATTAAACAGACAGTCTATTAGGATATATATATATATATATATATATATATATATATATATATATATATATATATATATATATATATATATATATACCACTCACATACACACACACATACGTGATAACCAGTGAGACGCACAGATGTGAAACTATAGCAATGGAATATAGATATTTGGAACAAGCTGACCCCCACACGTTTTTTTAATAAGTTTCTGTAAATTTTATTTATCATAAGAAAATTTACCACAACACATAAATTGATATATCAAGCATCTACAAATACACATAAGTCAAATAATTACTAAAAGAATAATAGACCCATAGGTGTAATCTTTTCTATCGATGTTTAGCCCACGATCCTGTTAGAAGAAAAGTAATAGCCCCAAAGAGTCACGGATTTATACGCTACGGTGATAAGGCGTTTTCTTGTGATGTTACTGCTTTCATAAGGTTACACTGGACACCTAAATGAATGGTCAACTCGTTCCGACACAGTGCTGACATCGAGTGAGAATGTAGATGTAAAGGACGCGAATGTGTGTACAGTTCTGCTGAGTTGACAAGTCACTCACTCAATCATAGTTAGAAGTCAATAAAGGGTAGACTGCTGATGACGTTTCATACATTTAATAATGGACGTACACTTCGACATCACGATTACAATCACTTGAACAGGTTGGCAAAAAATCATCGTATACTTGAACAATGGGCGACAATATCAGATGTACATTTATGTGGCATGTAAATATAATGGAACGATAGTAGGCAAGCACTCAATATTCTGGTTGTCTATCGTCTCATGCTTCAACTGACTAATCGCGTCAGTTAAGGTGGGTACATAATCATCAACAATGGTTCACTGTCAGAACCTTCTCCTGGCTAAGTTTCTCAAGCCGTAAATTCATCAAATATTTATAGCAACAATGTTAAACCACAGTAGTGGGTTTTCGTAATATATAGATCTCTGTACCATCATCAGATAATAGGACCTTTTCTGTTCTCCGACGATGATCCGCTTACAATGGCGGGATCCAAAAAATGGCACTCCTCCGTGAGCTTCGCTCACCCAGGATGAAAAATTATGAAGCAGAATTAATTCGCTATTCATCCATAAATGTCCTCATGGGGCTTATATACATTTCTGGTATCAATAAGGCTGGTTACATCAAGTGATCTAGTGCTGCTAGATAACACGTCATCTTCATCTGTAATCAACAATCCTAGATGTACGATAATACGTCTCTCATCTAGGCTTAGCAAAAAAGTTCAGCAAAAAGGGTTTGGTTTTACCTTGCTTTAGGAACAAACACACTAGCGAATAACGCACGCCATTCCTTGGCGTTAATAATGAACATTAGGAGAATCTCTGATAATACAGTTATACAGAGAAACAATCTCCTTCCTAGAATAAATCACAGAGATCAATCTTCAAACTTTCTAATCGACCAGCCCATAGTAGCGACGACATGACAGCCGCTTCTTGTCGACACCCAAATCGACGCATGCGCAGAAATGCCTTTGACCCCAGAGTTCAGCTAAAAAAATAGACCGACATAGAAATACAAAGATACAAAGATATAAGACCGAATCACCTTAAATAGACAAGGAATAAATATAAATTCGGGCCATAAACATTTTAAGCAAGACCAATCTGTTTCTGACCCTACCAGACGCAAAATGACGTAAATCTAGTATTCATACGCCAGATTGTGACACAAGAAAAGATAACCCATATAACCGAATACCACATCGACTAATCTGGGTTATTGCCCTTAGACTAAGAATTATTGATTCTCAAATAACTACTTTTCATCAGACAAATAGTGATTACCTTACATCTGTATGCCTACTAAAAGTAATCTGTTCGTCACAGACTACCACACAAAAGAATCTGTGCGCAACATATGTTCTATGATTTCCCTCTAAAGTTAAGAACAGAATTGATACACTAATCTATCCTAATAGAGGAAACAGTCATTAGCAACAAACTTGCATAAAGAAATTACAAAGTGGGTGCATGAATAAAAATTGAAAGAATCACTCGTTCTGCTTTCACTCTGTTCTTTCAGCAGAGGCCCCTGACGTACTTTCTTACCTACACACGTGCTGTTTTTCGCCGTCTGGCGCAAACTGCAGGACACACTTCTCCAGTTTAATCTGTAACTCTTTTGATGAAGCGAATCCCAGTTCTGCAGATTTTGGTTTCCTCCAATGTTCCGGGGAGCGTTCTCTTCATGCGATATTTTCAGATTACTGTTAGTGTCAATTTAATCAGTTCAGGTAAGAATTAGTTTTAAGCGGGCTCACAGCATCAGAATCACAAGGTTTCCCCTACTTAAGAAAATGACAGGTTGGTAACTTCTCTCAATATAAAATTCTTGGTCACACCACAATTAGTCAATAATCGTCGGAATGTTACTGGTTTGTAATTTTACCCCCCACAGGGCTGAATGTACATGAGATTTAGGGAAGACATATAATCTGGCTCGATAGGGCCAGTATATGCATTTAGTCTTAAAGTTCGTGAGTTGGGTACTCTGTCTGTTTCTGGATGCAAACACAATGCCAGACAGGTGTTAACTTGTAAACCCACGTGGTTAAAGATAAAAATGTTTCTTCTATGATTCTTCTCAGATGTAATAAAAAACCGCTGGTAGAAGTCGGGCTTTACTCAGTTTACTGTATAAAGAAAAAGCAACATATAAAATACTTAATCATAATACACACACATCCTAACCTACCCTCGCGTAAAATTAATATTCACTACGGTTTCAAACTTAGATATAAACTGCAAGCGTAGAGCTTGTCTTATCGTTTAAAACTCCCGTGAAATAATTATAGTCGTTTAAAAAAATCAATCAGCATGAATTAGAAATACCTACAGATTTCGTCAATACACAATGATGAATCAGTGCAGTTATTAGTTAGTCAAAATATTCTCGACTGGTTACTAGCAATTTAATTGAATTTATTTTATAGCTGCCAGAGTTTAAGCTCGAAATTATAATTTATTTTGCTATCCACTGTAACGCGTACACTAGAGAATATAACTGACTTATCATTTAATCACCCTGCACCTAAATTCTAGTGAAGACATAATCGGCGATTTATCACTTAAATCACTCAACACTACTAGATATATATATTTACCTCACACAGGAACTACTAAAAGACAATAATCCTCCAACGCAAACTGAGAAATACTACTTAAATAAAAGTGATTTCTAGGAACGTAGCTAGGTTATGTCTATAAAACTATGGAGTCTGAATGACGGATCGTGAAAAGCCGGGGTATAAATATCTGAAACTGACAAAGAATGCTACGCTATTACTCGAAAACCCGAATAGGCCCGTCTTAACACTTACATTAACTCAGACATTGGCAATAAAACTGCCAGTGCGCGTTTTTACACCTTCTGCTACCTATGGCCATTCCCAGCGATCCACGTGTTTCATCTCACACCTATCGCCGAGAATAATTAACCATAGGCGAGCCGTGTCAGAGAAAAGTGATAGACGATTGTCTGCCTTCTTATCCATGTCGAGAACGAATTAACACGATTCAATCTCATCAAGGACTTAGCTTAACAGCAATAAAAATGCGTTGCTAAATAAGAAAAGAAAAGACAAAGGTTAGAATTGCTAACAATCTAGCGTATGCGAAAAGAAAGGTAAAAAGAGCGAAAGAAAGGTAAAAAAAGACAAACGCAGAATAAAGACAAGATATCTGAAATTTATTAATCATATCTCTGCCACATTCACCTCATTTTCTTCCATGAATTATTCTAATTTACCTTTTAGCTTCCTAAGGAGCA
Source organism: Oreohelix idahoensis (assembly GCA_024509875.1). NCBI lineage: Eukaryota > Metazoa > Mollusca > Gastropoda > Stylommatophora > Oreohelicidae > Oreohelix > Oreohelix idahoensis. The sequence continues at coordinate 240,818 of JAMPIV010011081.1, read as the reverse complement.
CAGGTGTTAAGTCAGAACTCTTCAAGATCTTTCCAATAGGAACATTATTATCAAGTTAATGTTTTTCCAAGTGCAAAAAATAATCTTATTCTCTTTTTTTCTCTGCTGCTTTCTTTACATTATATTTATTTAAACATTTAGGTTAACTGTCATTGATATTTTCAAAAGGCTACAAATCCTATCAGATCAGCAGTCATCTTCACATCAATGGTAAATCAGTGTATCTGCTCTTGCCTGTATGGTACACTCTGATAGGCTATTTTATCCATCTTCCCAATTATATCATTGTTTTCCTCTTGTTCATTCTGTCCTTGCGTTTAGATTTTCAGCGAGGTGTTGTGTCTTTTTATATGACCAAAGTATTTTATCTATGAAACTTTTATGTCATTTATTAATTCTCTTTCCAATCCTAGATTTTCTTGGACTTCTTTGTTTTCTTCCTTTTCCATGAGATGTGCCCCGATCTTTCATATATACACATTGCAAAGACTTGATAAATGATCATACCAGGGATGATGATGTCATGTGTACACTGACGGGTCTGTACTCCGTGGTGAGAAATCAGGATGGGGCTTCTCAGCTAGAGTAAAGGGCAGGCTCATCGCTGAAGAAAGCGGAACTTACATGACAAACAACCTCCAGCATGAGAATGGAGATAGAAACAGCTACTGCAGTGTGGAGGTGGCTTTCTGAAACTTCAACAACCAGGGCAGTTACTATTTCAGACTCACAGTCCATGTTTCCAAAGGTACAAATTGGATGGCTCCAGAATGAATGGAAAACATTAATAGTAGCCTCAAATCTTCGGGAACTTGTGTGGATTTACTGAACTTGTCAAAGAGAGAGCTGACAAACTAGCATTGAGAGCATTCTTAATGGGGACACAGGATATGGATAAGGAGGAAATCCTAAAGACAGTTAATGATTGCCTGTTAGAGAACGACATGCAAAAGATGAATCAACAAGGCTATGCTGGAATTTGGAATCACACGTAAGACTATCAGGGATAGATGAGAGAATGCATTCATCAAGGATATCACCAGCGCACTTTAGGGACAGGTATCATTCATACCCTTCAACATTTACTGAGGGAGACTGAGCACCTATGGGTTTACCTGGAGTGAATGGTGTCGATTCTGATCAACAATTTGAAAGACTTTAGCTTTTTCTTCTAACTGCGTGTTCATTGTATTTATGCCATATAGTAAGGAAGAGTATATATAACACTTACTGATTTTTAATTTATGAGTTATTTATTTGGATGTTAGAATCTGTCTTATGTTGATGAATGTAGATTTTGCCACTCGTGCTGTCTTCATAATTAATAAATAAAAGCATCTTTTTACAATCTTTAAATTATTTTGTGAATGTTTTCTCAGGATTGGAAAGTTCATCAGCACTAAGGCTCCGAATTCAGATCAGAGAGAAGATATCACTGACAGCTATAAGTATGCTGAAGGTTTGTGCTAATCACTTGATTGCCTGTACATTGTATACACAAGTTGTCATAGTAGCTTAAAACAGGTTGGGTAAGATAAGGGAGGGATGCGTTTAAAGAAGGTGAAAGACACTTCATTAAGGCAAGGGTAGCATTGTTGTGCCACTGACAACTGGCAGTTTAAATTTTCTTTGCTAGGATTTAAATGACTCTTTTCAAATGCAGGATTGGCTGTGTACACTTCCACTGAGGGCTCCTTCAAAACAAGTATATAACCTAACGTTTATAAGCCCCATTTAGAAAAAAACAGAGGAAACAAAACTCGTGAGGCATCTAGCACATATTAGTAAACATTTGATGTAGGGTGGGACTGAAGCCCAGTGGCCTCTCTCTAAATAATGCCACTACTATAAGAAGGCTTTTCTTTCTGAATGCCACACCTATAGCTTTTTACATTTTGTATGATCATCATCTCCTTCATCCCCTTTCACTTCTGATAATCACCATTTTTATTTTTTTCGCTCTACATGGAGCATATAGCCACCACTAAAGCAATCTGGTTCCCTTTAGGAAGCATGCACTAAACATGCATATGCCATAACAGCAGTGATGTCTGTGACACTTTGTTTTATGTGGTGAGGTTACCATCACCATACACAGTAGGCCTGTTAATTCTGTGGTTCTTCAGAGACCTCTGAGAACTACATGTGGCATCAAATAATAATAGAAAGAAAAACAGTGGTATTGCAATCGGTTTAACTAATAAACAACAAATTAGGTCTAAATAAAGGAACATTTCAAGATCACCCTTCATCAGCCATAGTTACAAACAAGAAACAATAATGAGGAATATGGAAAATGTATGAGAAAATAACAAAGGACAAGCAGACATATGGAAGAAACATAATGCTTTATTAACATTTAAAAATACTGAACAAGAAAGAAATATCAGTGCAAAGAAACTAATTACATTAACATAGCAAAGAATATCTAATCAAATAAATGAATTTAAAGAATGGCATGATGTAAAAGAAATGTGCTGTGATGAGTCAATGTCACCTAAATCTGGCAACCATAAACAGGAAAAGGAAGTGAAATCCATGGTGATAAAGTCTAGTAGAAAAAAAAAAAAGTTTGAGTTGAAAAATACGAAATATGAAATTTTTGTTTATTTTGTTATAAATATTGTTTGTATCATGTCACATTGTCTGCATACATTCTCTTTCATATGATTTGCAGTTTCTCCTAGAATAGTACCGAAGTCTAATCAGATGGATTCAGGGAAAAAAGACAACTCCAAGACAACAGTTGATGTAAGTATAACTACCTAGTTATCTGCTTGTATGTAAGAAAGAGAAAATCGTGATGCATTCAGAGTAGCTGTAATGGAGACAACGTTCTGGAGAGAATACATCACATGATGATGATGATGTATGTATGTTGCTGTCATGTTCTTGTTTAACTAGGGATGTTGAGCTTGTCGCTCTTTTGCAGCCAGAGCCAAGTTGAAGACTCCTTGGTATTATCTACACTGTAGATCTAGGCTTTTCCTGTGGCTTCTCTGCCATTCCGAAACTTAGGTTGAAGCCATGGGCCCCAGTATCTGTCCTGGGTATTCATTACTGGCTTGGCATTACATGTGAAAGATCCTCTCTATATCCTCACATCTGGTTTGAAACTGGAAAAGGAAAGGGGTCAGGCATTCTGTGCATTCCTTGCCCATTCATGGTGGCTCTCCAAATATGCAGGGCTAAAATTATGTGCTAAAGTTCAGGGCTGTCTGAAGGAATTGTCACATCCTGCACAGAGCCACCTCTCAGTTCCTCTCGTCTACCATCTGTTCATTTTAGGTTTTCTGGGAACCGACTGCACTGGTGACTTCATGCTACATCAGAAGTGAAAAGAGGGAAATGAATGAAAGAATGTCTATCTGTCTCCCAATCACTATCCATGTCTGTTTGTCTATCTGTCTGTCCTTCCTTTTCTCATTTCTTTGCCTGCATTTTAGCATGCATGAGGACCTCCTTTTCTCTCACACTGTCTCTCCCCAGGATGTCAAAATGAAAGTTGTACAAGATTCTGAGAAAACCTGGGTTGGAGCTAGCTTTGAGGTCGGCCTCAGCATGAAGAACAACAGTGCAGAGAAACGTACTGTGAGTGGACGAACAATTGTGGGGACCATGTTTTACACTGGAGTTTTAGCAGATGTGCTCAAGTCAGTGCCGTTCACCATCGTGCTCACACCTTTCGAAGGTATGGCATAATACAAAAAAAATAATAACTGCCATAACTTTGCATCATCGCCTTTCTTATTTCCATCATTATCATAATTTCTTATTATCAGCATTATCATCATCAGCATGTCTTAAAATCAGCGCTGTCATCATAATTATCATAATTTCCTTTTATCAGCATTATCATAATTTCTTATCAGCATTACCATGATGGATCATCGAATCTTATCATCATCATCATCAGTCATCATCATGCCTTGAGGTACATTATCACTGCCCTTCAGCTGCCCAAGAAGCATAGGCCTTCAACAAACTTATGCCAAGTCTTCATGTCTTGTGCCATCAACTCAAGGTCTGTCCATGTCTTCTTCATTCCCATCATGTCTGTCACTAGTTCTCTTCTCTATGAGTTCTTTGGCCTTCCTCTACTTCTCTTACCATGAGGTGCGTAATGCTCAAAGATTAGTTTATCAGTAATACGTCTTTTCCTTATTGTTGCAAGACTCTGCAGTTGTGTGTACAATAAATATTTTTCTTATTTTATGGAAAAGCACTTGTGTCATTCAGGCCTTTTTATTGGACATGTAATAAACAGGTAAGGTGATTTTATTAAAGTTCTTGAAATCCCTGGGGTTTTCACTATGCCAAATAGCAAATGGCTTTATTTGTAGCCAGCAACATTGCCTCCTAACAACACTGCCTCCCTGTCTTTAAAAGTCTTGAATCCTGGCATTGACTTGGCCTTTCTTTCTGTTGAAGGTCCGTCCAGGCATTTGTTTCCAGAATAAGGAGGTTTAGTCAATATTAAAAATTTGCTGGGGCAAATAATCTCTCTCTACAATTAGTTTATCTAGGGCTTCGACAGAATCTTCTACTGCCTTAGCATCAGCACTCGCAGACTCATCACTCACTTTCACATAATGCAGCGAAAAATGTTGTTTGAAGCGCTTGAACCACCCGGAACTAGCACTAAACTCGATATTGTAGTCTGGTCCTGCTTTTTCTTTAAGCATTTCGAACAAGCTTCGTGCCTTAGCAGTGATCGTCAACGTGCTGAGAGGGATTCGCTTCTGTGTTTAATCCTCAATACGGGTCATTAGCAATTTGTCCATATCTGATATAGGTCCCTCTCGCATTTTTGTAAGCTTTGTAGTTGTTAGTGGAGCCGATCCTTTAACAGCTTGGAGAATTTTTTCTTTGTTTTTAAGGATCGTTGTGACTGTCGAGTGCGACATGCCCAAAATCGCGAGCTATAGCATTCACTGGTTTTCCACCTTCGTGATGTTTAATTATCTTTTGTTTCACTTCCAAATCGATACTTTTCCTTTGTCTCTTGCTGCTGCTATCACTAGAACTGGTTTTGCTGCGTTTGGGAGCCATGATGTACTTCACGGTAGGCCCTAATGTATTTTCGAAAGTTCACATTAAAATAACGATAGTAAGTACAGTACAGTACATACATAGGCCAGTACCATATGCTTTTAAAATGACTATCAAGACATGTGTACTGTATTATTGGTTATAGATGTATTGTACCATTATACGTGTGAACGGTGGTTTGGTTTTGATAGAGAGAAAGAATGTAGAAAAATGGTATGGATGGGTTTGGTTACAGATTATTTGTCGTTGATGAAGGGAGATAAGATGTGTAAGCTTAGGCTTTGTCTTAAGGGAAGTAACTTAGAATTAAGTCCCTTACAGGTTTGAGTGAGTTGAGAAAAAAATGTATGCACGAGAAAGTCGAGATGGGGAAACACATGTTAGGCGTGAACGAAGAATGTTGGAACGGGGTTTTGACAGAGTCTGGTTTGAGACGCGCTAGGTGTAGGCAGGGAAAGGTGTTTCTCTCAAGTGTGTAGTTAGATATTGAACGTACAGCGTAAGATTTTATATTGTTGTATAAGATATATTCGGAGCACCAAAGTGTGTGTGTAAGAAAAAGTGTATTTCAAATGAAGAAACAAAACAGGTACGTTTTGACATTTTGATTATTTACTGCGTATGTGGCTCAGCAGACCAGGTCTGAGCAGAGGACAGTAAACAGATGAAATCTTGGTAAAAGTGACAGCCCTGGCGGTTAAGGCCAGTTTCTCGTATAGAGATATAACAAGAAACATAAATTAAATAAGCAGTACAGAAGAACGACAGGAAGTTCTGTCTGAATAAATATATGACATGTTCTATAGCTGGGACAAGTAATAGTAAGAAGACAAGCAAAATGTATGTGAAAAATGGATACTGAGATTGTTTGAAACTGAAGATTGTATTTTGCAAGACTGCCAACCTTGAAGAGAAAGGTTGGGCATACCATTTTTACTCAGTTATCAGCGTATGTTAATAAAGTTCTACCATTGATATTTTCACTGCTGTTTTGAGTGGTATCGATTGATCAACAGTGGGTATGAAGAAAAAGTAGAGTCAGTCTGAGTGAAGGAAGTTTTCTAGTATTCACGGTTACACCACACTACTGGGAAAGGGCAGTAGCCCTACACGATTCAAATCCCATTCTCGTCAACAGGCGATTCATGGTGCTCGTGACCAGCCCTACAATAGGCAGTAGCAAAGACAACAGATGACAGAGTAACTAATGGTGCCAGTGACCAGCCCTACACTAGAATAGCTCAAGAAACTTTTATAACTCAATGATAGTTCAAGAAACTTTTATAAAGAAAGACAGACTCCACTCAGATGTCAGTTTCGGCATCACATATTAGGTACGGTTGCGTCAAATATTTTCGTATCTAGCACTACAACGGCCACATACGCCTGGCATCGCAATCGCTTTGTACTGTACGCAAGAGACATGAGATACACGTGTTGAGTGCGGAAAGCCGTTGCTTTCGCTACGTCTGGTTACGTCCGCTTCGCCCTGTCCTCCGATCGGGATTTCGGAACTCTATTTTAACCTTGTGGGACCATGGACGTATATGCGGTCGGACGTTGTCCGAACGGACGTTATGCGGCGCATGACTATATATATATATATATATATATATATATATATATATATATATATATAAATATAAATATATATATATATATATATATTTATATTTATATATATATATTTATATATATATATATATATATATTTATATATATTTATATTTATATATATATTTATATATATATATATTTATATCTACACACACACACACACACACACACACACACACACACGCGCACACGCACAACAAGAACAATAATGAATAATGGTTATTAAAAGTATTCTAAAAATAATAAAACACAGTCACACACAGTTAGACATTTTCATTGACCTTATGTACTAGAAAAGATGAGGAGGGATAATGCCATAAGTAAATGGCAGCATTTTACTACACTGTCGTCCCCCACCCTTTTTTCACCAATCAGATGCTGATTAATGTTTTAACAGATAAAATAGGTGTTACTTCTTATTTGTATGCGACAGAGAAAGTTCAGAAGGTTATAGTCACACAGGATGAGTATGATGGAAAGTTGAAGGACTGCTGCATGCTGTATGTGTCCATCCTGGCTCATGTGGAAGAAACTGAGCAGAACTTTATCATCAAAGAAAACTACACACTTCGCAAGCCTCATCTCACTGTCAAGGTCAGAAATAAGCTGTATCCCAAAATGTTTGTTTATTTGTTTTTCACTGAGTGTATATGTCAATGTTAGAGGGAAATGGTGCTGCAAACACCAAATTTAATGTTGCAGATTATCTTAAACATAACAGACAATCAAAAAATGATGACAAAGTTAGTGCACTATTTTGAAATGTAGAAAAAATTTAAATGTAAATGCACGTTAAGCACATAGGTAATGACGGAAGTAACAGGGCAGAAATGAAGAATTGAATAGCTTAAGCAAAAACAAGGAATAGGCCAAATAGATATGTCACTTTTACAGTGCAACAGAACAATTATTAACTCGGGAAATTTAAGGAAGAACCTTTAAACTCTACAGTAACACAATATCTGTGCCAGGCAAATAAAACAGCAATTTAGAATTAGCTCAACAATATTTTAATCCATGAAAGTAAGAAAGGGAATTATCCAGTACAGAAAAGCAAAACTATAAAGAGGATAGCCATAGACACGTAGTACGGTACACAAAGAAGATGAATATAGCAGTTCATAAGAGATATAGCTCTACAGAACAGCACTAAGAATCCATTGGGCACCTAAAATGATAAAGCAGACGTCCTGATTGAGGCTAATTGTTCTTTCATCATTAATTTCTCATTTTACTCCTTGTGGCGCATGGAGCTACCATGGCAGCAAGTCCCTTGTAAAGCCTCCATCAGACCATTCACATGTTTGCAGCAGTGGTTTCTGCAGCAAATTCTTGTGCATACTGAAGTTGCCAGTCTAACGTTCAACATCACATTAGATGTCTCATATGATATGCCCCAGGCATCAGTAGGCTTATTCTTTCTTTGCTTATTCATGCCTCTGGGGAAAGGAAAATTATTAGGAAGATCAAAAAGAGAAAACTATTAGGAAAATCAAAAAGAGAAAATTATTAGGAAGATCAGAAAGGAAAATTATTAGGAAGATCAGAAAGGAAAATTATTGGGAAGATCAGAAAGGTAAATTATTAGGAAGATCAGAAAGGAAAATTATTAGGAAGATCAGAAAGAGAAAAATATTAAGAAGATCAGAAAGGAAAATTATTAGGAAGATCAGAAAGGAAAATTATTAGGAAGATCAGATAGAGAAAACTATTAGGAAGATCAGAAAGAGAAAACTATTAGGAAGATCAGAAAGAGAAAATTATTAGGAGGATCAGAAAGATATTATAATTAAGAAGATCAGAAATATAATATTGTTAAGAAGATTAGAAAAAGAAAATTATTAAGAAGATCAGAAAGAGAAAATTAAAATTCATCATTATAATTTTAAAAGACGAAAGTTGAAATATATTTTATGATCATAAGCAAAATTAAGGGAAAAGGTGAAAGATGACTAACAACTCGCGAACAAATAACTCACAAAATACAAATGAGAGTTCTCAGGTGTTAAATGTGCTCGTAATTACAGTATGGAGTTGAAACATGGACAATGAACAAGCAAATAGTTTGATTTAAAGCTGTAAAGATCTAAAGCTTTTGAACTATGTATGTGTGTGCATCTGTATGTGTGTGTGAGGAGACTCATCAAGTCTTATGTATACACGATTCATTACTGTATGGAGTGGAAACATCTAAAATGAAGAAGCAGTTAGAAAAAAGAATTGAAGCTTTTGAAATGTGAGTATATAGAAGATTGAGGACACCTTATAGAAAGTGAAGAAACAAATAAAGATGTCGTAGAAAAGTAAGGAATTAAAAAAGAATTAATGGAAGAGATGAAAATTAGACATAAAATATTTTTGTCATATAAAATGTTGCAGTTTGCAGTTGCTGGGGATATGTGATGAGACACCTAAAGAAAAGGACAATCTGCTCCCTCATGCATGTCATAAAAGGCAATAAATATGAGGTTATACAAGAGGCAGACAACCTCATCATCTAATATAGATTGTTACAGAAATAACCATGGCAACAGCATGTGAATTCTTAGTGCATACTTCCTGCTAGGGGATCAGCTGCAGTGGTAGTTTCATGTTCCATAAGAAAAAGTAAAATCATGATGATGATGATGATGATGATGATGATGATATAAAAAGATGTAACACTTAGCTGAAAACCACAGTGGACTGAATAGTTGAGGGTTGTTGTTGTTGTTATTTAACTAGGGCTCTTTTACAGCCAATACCAAGTTGACGATTCTTTTGTATTATTTACACTGTAGATCTATGCTGTTCCTATGACTTTTCTGCCATTCTGAAATGTGTTGAGTTGAAGTCATAAGCTCCAATTTGTCCAGCTTGGCTTGCATTTAAAGGATCATCACATCTAGTACCAAGCTAGGAGTAACAAGCACGTGGCATACTGTGCATTCCTTGCCATCCAAGAGGGGTCTCCAACTATGCAGAGCTAAAATACTGGTATTCGGCTCTCCGAAGGAATAACTCATCGTGTAAAACAAATACCTCAGAAACCACTACTGCATGAGCATGTGACTGCTTGGTACAGGCATCCTACAAGGACACCAGCTACAGTGGTGACACCATGCTCTGTAAGAAGAGCAAAGGAAAATGATAATAGATTTTTTGCCGATTTTTCTGGAGGCATGAAGAAATTCAAACATGAGTCACATTATCTGGTAAATAGCCCACTAGTAGTTGCCTGTATGTCCTACTCCTTTCTTTCTTAATAGCAACATCTAATAAGAAAATAAAGTGTCCATTTTAACTTTTGCACATTCAGACACCAAGCGAGGCCACAGTGAACAAAGAGATCAAGGTTGATGTGTCATTTACCAATCCACTCAGCTCTAGCCTGACATCTTGTGTTGTAACAGTGGATGGAATATGTCAGGCAACCAAATTTCCTCAAGGGTGAGCAGGTTTTTAAAAAATATTTATTATGTTTTGTAAAGAAAAGAAGAAAGCTGAAGTATTTAGTAACAACAGTGTCGTAAATTTATTTAGAGAGAAAGAGTCTTAGAAATAGTGGTCCGGTTTAGAGTGTAGAATGATGGTGAAACGCTCAGTGATAGAAATGTAGAGAGTAAATAGTTGCTTCACAGAGTGCTGGAGGAGAGTAAAGACAGACTTATTTACGACAAATCGTTTCTCTCAATCTACTCTTCAGGCTCTCCTGGTCAAACAATTATTTGCCAGTTTCCAGACACACACCTGCTCTCACACCGATTTGGTGCTTCAAACGCACGGACGACGTGGATACAACTATCTTAAACAAATAGGGGAAATTTTGGGCTTTGGGTATTCCAACACAGTAACCATTAAGTTTATGTTGTTTATTAAAGTTAAAGAAACAATCACTACAATAATCATGTGTTTACAGCAAAAAATTATCATAAGTACAGAAAAATGCAAATAACAAGGTAGGGAGGGGGTGAAGAAGATTGGTATCGACTAAGCCCGTCCCGCTTATTAGACAAAGATAAACCCAGTCCAAAGACAGATAGTTATCAGGAACATAGGTACGTTAACCTAACAGTGAAGTTAATTACTCTGAAAGAGGTGTTTCAAAATTAGGTATGGGTGGTAGAAAGAATCCTGTTCTTCCCAATTGTTCTTCCCTTTACTAAGCAAATGAAAGGAGGGAGTTTTAAACAGAGTTAACAAATTATCAACTATCCCACTTAAAGGAACAATGTAGGGTATACAGAAAATTATATTACCAGGTAAGCAAGTTAACAAAATGGTTACAAAAAAGATTAAATTTCCTGTCATTCATACACGCGCGTGAGGATCCACACTCATATATTCACACACTTACCGATTACAGCATCAGACACTCCAATAGAATTCTATAAACAGCAATTACACTCTTGACACATGAAAAGGTCTGGTACTTCCGTGTCCCACCCCAGATGTTGCGAGGTTTGCTGATAGCAACTATTCTCACTTATCGCCGGACTTGAAGCTTAAGAGTTATTGTGTTTTATTATATAAAAGGAGTCTATGGGATGGCACTGACACAGTTCGACACAGGGGTGAAAATGAAGTGGTCTCTTTAATCTTCCGCTATGGTAAAATTCCTTCAATGCGTGATGATAGTAACTGACCGGTAAGGTTATTAATCCAGTGAGGAAAAACTTAAGTCATCACAGTTCAGGAAAATATGTACTCTTTCACAGTAGGGCAGTAAATCAAGTATCGCTACTGGCACGGTTCAACTTCCAGTTTATCTTACAGATTTGTAATTATAATATGATGATTGTTCTTTAAATAGTCTTGGGTAGGCTTTCTTTCATGTAAGTATGATAGCTAGGTCGCATTGAACCGCCACAAGATTAAATTTAAAAATGTTTCATCAATATGTCTGGAAGTTTTTTTAAGATGATTTCTTTATTGCTGGGATCGCAAGATTACGATCACTCTGTATGAAAGAAAAAAAGACATGTCATATACCGAAAAAACAAATAACATTCTAAACCGCGATGAATTTCCCGTTAAGACTATTTATAAATATATATATATATATATATATATATATATATATATATATATATATATATATATATATATATATATATATATATATATATATATATATATATATATATTCGCGTATTTAATTATGTATTTAATAAACACTGCACGAGTTCTAATGGTTAAAACACGCATCTATAAATATAGGACTGAACTAAATTTATTAATTATAAATTTCTTCGCGACTTTAAAAGTTAATTAAAGCATTTCAGCCTCTATTATCTTTTTTGGAAATAATATAGCAGATATATCATTACATTTACAACTGGAACTATTGAGATGGTTTAATTTAATAGATTTAAATTAACACAAAATCCAGTGAAATAGAATGAATGAACTAGACCACTGATCACTTTACACAATATATATTACCGTTTTGCACAGAAATAGAATTCACTGCTAATATATATAAAAATCCAGGGGATAATCTAGCAGGATTTCAAATATAGCTAGTGCTTCCGTAAAGGTCTGGCCAACGAGTGATAAAGTGTATTTCTACGTGGTCTGTATATATCTAACTTAATTGTAAGATGAGTGGGACATGAGAAAATTGACACCTTTTTAGATCTCCGTTCACTTTTGGGGATCTGACCGCCAGACTAAAGAGAGAAGCCGCCCCTGGTCTCTCGTATCTTCGCTCGCTGCTTGCGCCGGCTTTCCCATTCGCTCCTACTGCGATCGTTTTCGTGTTTAACACCGAGATGCGAAATACCGGCAGGAACTTGCGTCGCTCGTTTCAGGGACCACTACTGTCTTTGATCGTGGCGCTAGTCTTTCCTGAAATCCCCCCGTCTGTGTCTTTGATCGTGGTCGCTACTATCTGTTTGGTTCTGGCGCCGCCCCCTCTGGGCCAAGTTAGTGAAAATACTGCATATGATTGCTCAAGAGATGTCCATGGGCGTGATTTAATCTCTCCTTAAATCAATGCGATGACCAGAATGAACGATAGATAAACTGTCCACATATTAATCAGCAAACGTGTGGAACGGTTGCATAGCTAATGAGTCCAGGTGAAAAGAAAAATCCCGTTTGACGAAAGGTTACAAAATTCGTGGGCACTGATGTTATCCAAGGGGTCGCTACGAAGGTCGTACTATATCATCCAACACTTCATGGTCATTCAGGGTCGGCTGAGTTCGTCTGTCACAACAGGAAAGATTGAAAGAATAGTTAAACAGTGCTGGAGACAGGAAGTTGTAGAGGGACATGATCACTTACACCTCCAGACATGGTACTGAAGAAGAATGTTTTCTAATACTGTTGAATAATTTTGGGAAATAAAAATTGTACTTTTCTACCTTAGCCTTCTACTTACTTACTTAATTACTTAGTCGTTCCTCTTCTACTGTGAGGTGTAGAGGTTTGAAAGAGAGAGCGCCATACTATCCTATCAGCTGTCTTCCTCCTGGCCTGGTTCCATTCTAGTCCTTCATTTAGTCCTCTAAATGAAATAATACAAAACACATGTCGCTTTTAAAATTTATTACACAAAGACATACAACATGTCTAATGTCTCAACAACATCCATTATTCCAAGAGCCTTAACTCCTCATCTCATATATAAATATATCTCTAAAATGATGGATCGGACACTACAAAAATGAAAATATGGATGAAAGGTCCCAGCAGTTGGGTCTGAAAAAACACAGGGAAAATATAAAGATAATGAGAATAAATGCAAGAAATATAACAAGATAGCACTTGAAGAAATGTCCCTACAAGATGTGGAATAATACATATATCTTGTTAGCAATATAGACAAAGTTGAACCTTTCACTTTTGATCCCCCCAAAGAGCATAGGCCTTCAACAAACTTACGCCAAGTCTTCCTGTCCCATGCCATCTGTCTATGTCTTCTTCATTCCTTCTTGTCTGTCTCCAGTTCTCTTTTCCACATGTTCTTTGGTCTTCCTCTAAGTCTCTTGCCCTGGGGATTCCTGAACAAGGACTGTCTGATAATGCTATAACAAGTTTACTTGGATGGCTGAGTTCTATTTTCTTTAGTTGACCTGTCTGTGTGTTTGTTAAAGTTTTTGTGGTTTTTAATTTCTACAGGAGGAGTAATTGGCCCCATACCCAGCTCTCCTTAGTTGCCTTTTATGACATGTATGGTAGATTACAGTGTTATTATACTTTGCGCCCCTTTCAGTCCCTGGTAACATATGAGTGACTAGACTTGTTTGTGCTTTAAGAGTACAATAAATTAGTTCTGTAAGTTTTCATTTTTTTTCAGTTTGTTTCGCTTGTGTTTCTTGAATCAAAATTTCCTCATTTGATATCTGGCATCCCTGAGCCAAACAGCCATATGCTAAGAGTTGCTGACATTTAGTTTTAAAGAAAGACTTCTTAAGGAAATGCCCAGTTTTCATAAATGTTCATGACAGTATCATGAGCATGTGAACTTTGCCCTGCCATTATGATAGAAAACTCTATACAGAGCATTACAAAAGGCGATAGTCTGATTATCAGAAGTGTTTCCTTCTCCCCCCCCCCCTCCCCCCAAATTGGACAAGCCTTTCGACCTTTTATCTCCTTTACACTGGGGGGGGGGGGGGGGGGGGGGGGGGAAGAGACCAACTGGGTCATGACTCCCAAGTGTCATGTGGAAAATTTGTTGCCCATGATCAAAATTTCATTCAAATGAAATAAATGTTCTCTGGTGGTTAATTTTTTTTTTTTATGATCAAACATTACGTTAACCTAGTGTTACTGGCTAAGTGACATTTTATACTTTGGTTGTCTTTCTTTGCTTTTATCTGGCCACTGTAGGCTGTAGTTGATTTTCTAGTAAAGTGGAAGTACAATTTGATTGATATGTGTTTGATTTACTGCTTTATTATGTATGATATTAAAATGATAATATATAATTGTTCCTATTGCTGTCAGCCTTTTTAATTAAATTCAGCCTAGTGTGGTTCCAAAGGGGGAAAGAACCACTACTTTCACTAAGCTTGTCACGAGGTGACTACGTTTTGCAACCTCATCATTGAAATACAGAAACAACCACTGCATGAGCACGTGATATCGTCTGGTGCAATCTTCCTGCACAGGGACCAACTTCAGTTGTTGCTCAATATCCTCTGGTGCAATCTTCCTGCACAGGGACCAACTTCAGTTGTTGCTCAATATCCTCTGGTGCAATCTTCCTGCACAGGGACCAACTTCAGTTGTTGCTCAATATCCTCTGGTGCAATCTTCCTGCACAGGGACCAACTTCAGTTGATGCTCAATATCCTTTGGTGCAATCTTCCTGCACAGGGACCAACTTCAGTTGATGCTCAATATCCTTTGGTGCAATCTTCCTGCACAGGGACCAACTTCAGTTGTTGCTCAATATCCTTTGGTGCAATCTTCCTGCACAGGGACCAACTTCAGTTGTTGCTCAATATCCTCTGGTGCAATCTTCCTGCACAGGGACCAACTTCAGTTGTTGCTCAATATCCTCTGGTGCAATCTTCCTGCACAGGGACCAACTTCAGTTGATGCTCAATATCCTTTGGTGCAATCTTCCTGCACAGGGACCAACTTTAGTTGATGCTCAATATTCTTTGGTGCAATCTTCCTGTCCGGGGACCAACTTCAGTTGTTGCTCAAAGCTCCATAAAGAACAAAAGCAGGGAAATTAATTAATTCATTCTTTTTTTTTCCAGAAATGTGGCTCCCTCTGGAACATTCACAGCAACACTTCAAATCACCCCTACAAAAGTGGGCAATCAAGAGATTATCATTATTTTCAACTCCAAACAACTTGAGGATATCAACGCTTCCTGTCCAATCCTTTTCGTGGATAATAAGGACATCAAATAAAACTTTGCACTATTGCTTCACAACAAAATTGATAAATGATGAATGTTACCATCTGACATGGTAGCAATACATCCTTATCATTCACATAAATGTTGTGTTGAAGCCAGATTTTTTGCACATATTTTTAATGGTAGTTCAAGACATGTAAACATGATGTATCTTTGTTGATCTTGGTTCATTTTTTATAATTTTACAGAACAAGAACAAAGTTTTATATGCGGATTTTTTTCAGCTTTATAATGCAACTATTCATACACAACATAATGATACAATCTTTTAACATCTAGCGTGATTGGTCAATCATTTTGAAGACACTACTTTATTTACATACACCATCTGACATAACCAATATACCAGTTCCAAATGGGTATCCAACCATCACAGACCAACCAGACATGTAATGAACTGACATTCAAACAACCACATCAACCAGCATGATGAAGTCACCATACATCCAAATTACCATTTGTGTATCCAGCCAACTAACTGTAATATTAATAATGTATTAAATATTATTTTTTTATTTAACGTATAAACACAAATGTGATTGTTCCTATTTACAATGATTTGACAAATATGATGCCACTTTCTCATATCGGCAGTTGTTCATATTATTTGGAATTGAAAACAGTATATATCCTAATTATAACCCATCAGAAGTTGAACGGGAAATTTTTCTTCATTAATTTAAAAAAAAAACAAAAAAAATAAACTAACTGTACATTCTATTAATTATATACCCAACCAGTTGCCATGACACCAAGATACCATAATCAGTTACATAGAATCAACTAAAAAATACACATAATTGGTTAAAGATACACAAAATGAACTAAATATACACAAAATCAACTCAACAGACACATAATAGACAAAACGTACACACAATCAATTAAAAATTAACACAATCAACTAAAAATTCCAACAGTCAACTAAATACACACAAAATCGACTAAATATACATAAAATCAACTCAACATACACATAATAGACAAAACATACAAACACTCAACTAAAAATTAACACAATCAACTAAACATTCCAACAGTCAACTAAATATACACATCTGTTAAATTGATAGATAGTCAACTAGTCACATAATTAGCTGTGCATGTTGCTAGCTAAATATTTGCACAGCCAAACAAAGATGTCTAAACAACAAGCTATACATCCAGTCAAACGTATATCATATGCACAACCCATCTGTTTAACGATCAACCAAACATATATGAAATTGGTTGCATCTACAAGTATTTAACTACAGACATAACTAACCACAAATCTGTCCAGCTAACAATTAATACAATGATCAACAAATCATACATCCAGAGCATATTTGATCCAATAAGGCACATGATTACACCAGTCAACCGATTCTCCAGTCAACTATAAATCTTTCAAACCATTATTCTAACTAATCAGCTATACATTCAACACATTCAGAGATGCCAATATTTACAGCAACTATTTAATGTTGATCGGACCAATAACTCAACACATTCAGCCTTTTCTTGTTTAATTGTTAAGATTTTCTTTTTTAAATACAGTATATGGTATATAACACTGG
This sequence comes from Oreohelix idahoensis, assembly GCA_024509875.1. Taxonomy (NCBI): domain Eukaryota; kingdom Metazoa; phylum Mollusca; class Gastropoda; order Stylommatophora; family Oreohelicidae; genus Oreohelix; species Oreohelix idahoensis. The sequence goes on along the minus strand of JAMPIV010011081.1, from coordinate 223,723 downwards.
TCCCTTCTGTGCCTTCATACCTTGTATTAGTATTTTGATGCATGTATGATTATAATGTGATTTTTGTGTTGAGGATGTATTTTTGTATTTTGATGGACATATGAGTATTGATTTCTTTAAAAAAAATAATTTACATACTCTCTTGTATGGAATATTCTTTAGTGGTAGTTCATGTTGATTATATTAATTATAACTTTACTTTGCCATCTCAGTCTGGAAACCCTTTAGAGTAGAGTGATTTAATTAGCACATCCTGGACCACATGAACCCTGATGTCTGCAAAGCAACACTATAAATAAAAATGCAATGCATTCATTTTATTTATATATATATAAATAAGGAAGCTGAAATTTTTCGGTCATATAAAAAGACATAATAGTCTGGAAAAAACAGTGATGGAAGGCATGGTCCCTGGAAAAAGGGGAAGGGGTCGACCTAGACGACGGTGGACCCAGGACACCACAGAGAGTCTGAACTTGTCTTTGCCTGATGCAGGTCAACTTGCCCAGAATCGGGATGCGTTCAGAGCAGTTGTAATGGAGACAACGTTCTGGAAAGAATACGTCACATGATGAGATGAGATATATATATATTCACAGTGGAACCACAATAATCATGCTTACATCTTGCAATTTTTACCATAAGAGAATGAAGATGACTGCAGCTAAACTATAATGAGTGTTGTAGTAAGATATACACTGCTTATTTTCATTTTAAAATCTATCCATGTGTCACAAAATGAAAATTCCACTTCCATCTTCTCGTCATCTCTTTCTCATTCTGTCTTAGCTTACTGCTATTTTAATTCAGAATTTCCCTTATTTTTCTAAATGAAAATTCTTATTCTATCTTTTCCTCTCAATTAGAACCCTTTTACGATTCTGTATTTCTTTCCACGTGCCTCCACTCTCTTTGCTTCTGAGGTCCTTTTGACCAGCATAATGCCTGAACATCTGTAAGGTTTTTTCTGGCCTTTATTGCACTTTGAGCAAAGTGAAAAGTCAGACATAAGGGAAAATTAGACTGAACGAGCATGGAGGAAAGAAAATGACGTATTATACGTCACAGAAAATTTTACCAGTTGACATTGTCTCGGAAGTGTTTTTTGGCTTAAAAAAAAATAACTGACCATAATAAATCAGTCAAAAATAATCTTGTCAGATAAAAATGGTTGGATACCTGCATAAAGAGTTTACTAACTATAGAAACTTTTTATACCAGGAGGTCAAAAATCTGCAGTCTGACAATAAACAGACGCCAAGATAAAATCAAATGGGAACAGAGAATGGGCCACTCAAGTGAAGGTCTGGCCCAAAATTACAATGAGCAGGCTTTGACCTGGAGCTTCCCTAGAGGCAAACAATCTGCCAACATATTCATTAGCACCATCTAAAGGAAACTGTTAGAAATTCATTTGAGTGGTCCTATACACTTAATGGTTTGCAGTAGAAACAGGGGTGAAACAAGGCTGTACTTTTTGGAATAGCTATTGATTGGGTTATGAGAAACTATACCCACAATGAACAATTGGGTATAAAATGGACAAATGGAAAATTCCTGGGGGACCTGGATTTCGCAGATGATGTAGCATTCTTAAGTTCAACACCAAGACAATGCCAAGAAGCAATAAATAATTTGTGTCATCTCTCGGTTAAAATTGGTCTCCAAATAAATGCCTCTAAAACTAAAGCTATGAACTTTTCTAACGAGACCTTTGATATCATCTTGAACGGGGAAAAACTACAGAAAGTTGAAAGTTTCAATTATTTAGGCAGTAAAATGACTCAGGATGGTGACACAACAAGAGAAATCCATACTAGAATTGCTTTGGCAGCTAGCGCCTTCAATAGATTATTTAACATTTGGAAATTACGATCATTGAATATACATACCAAGCTTCGTCTGTTTAATTCAAATGTTATGTCAGTGTTAACATACGGCTGTGAGAGTTGGAAAATAACAAAATCATTGGAGAACAAGCTGAATACATTCGAGAACAAATGTCTTAGAAAACTCATGAACATCAGTTGGAAAGAATTCAAGACTAATCGACAAATAAGAGAAGACTCTAGGCAGAAATATGTCTCCGACTATATAAGGAAAAGACGATGGTCATATATCGGTCATGTCCTACGAATGCAAAACAACAGAATACCACTACAGGCGCTCACTTGGGTTCCTGAGGGTAAGAGGAAAAAAGGAAGACCAAAAGAAACAATCAGAAGAACAATAATAAGAGAAGGAAGAACGTTGGGCCTAAATAATGTGCAAGAGCTAAGAGGAGTGGCGTCACAACGAACAACCTGGAGAGCACTGGTTTCTGCCTTATGCGCCGTGTTTGGTGCTTAAAGAATTTATTATTATTATTATACAGTGATGCAGAGATCCAAAGCAGCAGTCTGTAGGTAGTGATTCTAAGCAGTAATCTTATCTACTGTTCTTGAGGGCAGGCTTAATCAATTCCAGAAATTATTATTTGCCTTTTACAAACATCTTTTAATATTGGCAGAACGTTTATGAACAAATAATGTAATAATAACTTTATACAAGTGTTATTTCTTATTATATGTGACTTTGTGGGTCCCTGTATATATTTGTTTAGTCCAATGGCATTTTGAATCTCTTCAGCATTCCAGAGTGGACTGCATATGGTCCTCTCAAATATTAATTGTATAGCCTGGAAGTCTCTAATGAGACAAAGAAATAATTGGATTACTGCTCCTACCAGGCATGTCATAAAGTGGCCACTAAGGTAAAGTTGTGCATGGAGCTGGCAACCCCATGATGTAAAACAAAGTGTTATAGAAACAACCATTGAAAGAGCATGTAAGTTCTTTGATACAGACTTCCTCCATTAATTCTACTACGGCAGTGGTGGCCCTGTGCTCTATAAGGAGCTAAAAAAGAGGAGAAAGAAGAATAAACCAAATTTTACAAGTTTTGTTAGAATTCAATTCTTCTTCTATTACTGTTTGTTTTGATCATTTCTTTAAAAATTCTTTCTGGCAGAAATACGAGTATTATAGATTTTGTTTCTGTCATGGTCACTGTTGTGGACTAATGTTTTCTGAAGTGTCATTTACTGTATTTGATTATATACATTATGATATAATGGTTTAGCTTAATATCAACTTGTCAAAATCCTGAAGACTTAAGTTAGGGATTCTTTAACCATTTTGTCGTCACAGCTCTCCTAAAAGTGAACTTAATGTTCATACCTCCCATCTTTCCCAAAATTAATTACTGAACCAGTCAATAAATAATTAAGATACTACTACAGAGATTTTATTTCTAGCCAGTTCCTCACATATACAGAGAAAATATAACGGAAATGATTCCAGTGCATAATAGTGGCACATTTTGAAAGCATAGCGTTACATGTGGACATTTGATGGGTTATCCCTAGGTCATTAAAAGGGGGCGCTTTGTCACATAGGTAATCAAAAGGTGGTGCTGACTAGTGTTTTGTTTCATACAAACATACATACAAAGAAAACTATATGGTTTGATTCTAAACCTGAAATTTTATCCAGTGAGAAATCATTTGCTACAAATTTTCTGGGAGTTTAAGTCCCTGGCTTAAGTCATCATGAAGCAGTCAAGGAATTTAGAAAACGATGTTGTTCTTCTTACAATTTATCTGACTACAACTGTTATATATTTGTCTAAAAGTTGTATGTTTCAAAATTTAACATTAGGTTTTTAGATAGCAGATTTTGTGAATGATGTGTGTAATTTAAATTATCAATCAAGCTATTATAAGGATCTATGCAAATAACAATTTAAAATGAGGTACATGGGATGAGATAGGTTTATGTAACTAAAAGGTTTTCTTGCACAAGCTGTACCTAGATTATTCAAAGCAGCATTATATTTATTCATATTTTAAAATAATATTTCATATTCATTATGCACATGTGAAATATTTCTCAACAGATCCACACAAAAAATAAGGTCTATTTACACTAATTCACTGGGGGGGGGGGGGGGGGGGGGGGGGGGGGGGGGGGGGGGGGGGGGGGGGGGGGGGGGGGGGGGGGGGGGGGGGGGGGGGGGGGGGGGGGGGGGGGAGAGGGGAGGGGGGAGGGAGAAGGACGATTTTTGTTCAGTTTTCAGTAATTTAGTTCAAACCTCAGCAGCAGAGTGCTTAATTTTAACAATCCCCATTTAGAAACCATTCAGTGTACTTTTCATGTTTGTATTTTTTTTAATGCACAAATGAGCTTTGCTGGTGTTGATTTTATCATGCTTATACTGTTTTACAGTATTGATGTGTAAAGTGTATGTTACAGTGGTTTTTTGTTGTTGTTGTGAACACAGACATAATGTTTGTTTGAGGGAGCCCTTTAGAAATGTGGCAAAAACAGATGTAATCTGGTCATAAATTTAAAATCTCCCCCATCAGGTAAACATTTAGTCTGTTATCTTCTTCATTCTCTAGGCAAGGTGGAGCCAACTTTGTATTTGGCTTCCAGGTATCATCTTCCAGGTGTTTTTTGGAAGGGGTTGGTTTAAACTCATGTCACATTTTTTGCAACATGTGGTGGCAAACTGTATTACTTCTGCCAGAGATAAATAAAGATTAAATTAATAATTTAGTGCATATATGACCATTGGCATACATTCCATTGCCCATTTTGACTATTCCACATTTATCAAGAGGTTTTTTTGGTTACGTCTTACAATGGCTTCTGAGTGTGCTGGATCTTAACTGACCTGTTTCAAAATATGATATGCTAAAGAAGCCACTAGATACTATGATTCCTTCTCTACAGCAGTGACTGAGGTTGTGAACCATTCCCATCTCTAAATGTAACAAGGTCAGTTGTTGACTTTTAAGGTGATATTTTAAAAGTTTGAGCTTAAAATATTTTGTGCCATAGTTAACAGCTCAGCTGTGATATCTGCACCTTTTGACCCAGCCCATGTGATTTCAGCAAGCATTTTTTATCTGGGTTTTCTTTCTTTAGACTTTAACTGTCTCTAGCCTGTCTACAAGGCTGCAGGTGGTTTGAAAGTTTTTCTTTCTCCATGTCTTTTGATCTTCATCTAGCTGGAGCATTCTGATTTACGGGACTCGTTAAGTAACTATCTCACAAGAAAAAGGCCTGGAGTTGGGCTTCTGCTATCATAGTCTATACGTTGCACAGACTTTGAGAGTATTCAAATGGAGTTGGGATCTCATCCTCAGCTACATTTCTGGCTATAACAGCATTTGGGACCATTTTGAAGATATTTTACCTTAATCATCTAATGTCCCATAACCGTAATCAGATGCAGGACAAATTGAAAACACTCGATGAGAGGTCACAACAATTGGATCTAAAAATACACAGGCAAAAGACATAGATAATGAGAATAAATGCAGGTAATGAAAACAGGGTTGAACTTGAAGAAGCACCAATATAAGATGTAGCATCATACACATATCTTGGCAGCAATATAGACAAAGTTGGAGGGACAGACAGTGATATTAAAATAAGAATACAAAAAGCAAGAGGAGCTTTCATTGCATTAGGAAGCATATGGAGAACAAGAGAAAAACAACAAAAAAAGCTACAGACTTTCATAAATGGGTGCTTGCGTAGAATAGAAGGATTAAAATGGTATGACAAGGTTACCAACGTGGAACTGATGACAAGAACTAGACAAGTGCCAGTGGAACAAGAGATGAGAAGAAGATGATGGTGATGGATAGGACACACACTGAGGAAACCTGTTGATAGCATTAAAAGGCAGTCCTTATTCTGGAACCCCCAATGCAAGAGAGGCAGAGGTAGACCAAGAAGCACATGGAGAAGAGAGCTGGAAACAGATGTGAAAATGATGAGGAGAAAATAGAAAGAACTTGAGATGATGGCACATGACAGGAGGACTTGGCATGTGTTTGTTGAAGGCCTATGCTCCTTTGGGAGTGGAGGGTTATGAATCTAATGCCCTAAAACGCCCTAGTGTACAAAATCGTTTTATATATATATATATATATATATATATATATATATATATATATATATAGATATATAGATATATATATATATATATATATATATATATATAGGGAGTGGAGGGTTATGAATCTAATGCCCTAAAACGCCCTAGTATACAAAATCGTTTGTTATATATATATATATTTTTTTTCTTTACAGTATTAATTTCTTTAATAAATATTCGGGGTTTTTTTTTTTCCTTATTTACAGAAGGTGCCATAGCTGGATCCGAGTCTTTTCTTACAAATAAGGAAGAATAGTAATTTCATAATAGTAATAAGTATAGCAAGTTTTGGTGAACCCTGTAAAAATGTCATAATTAATTCAACAATTATGATGTGATAGTGTAGTAGAAAGTGAAATGCTACAACTGGCAGTCTTAATGATTATATGATGTCTTTGTGATCTCTTTCCCATGATAGAAACTTCCTGTCCTCTTCCAGTCATTAGTTACATCTAGTATTCTTGGATTTTGTGTCAAGATTTCATCTATACATTTATCAACAGATGTCACTGTTGTATGTTTTGTATCAGATTGCCTGAAATAAAAAGCAACGCAGAATTTTTTAAGAGAACGAGAAACAGACATCAAAAGCTGCTGAAGATAGGCAGAGAAAGCAAAGATGGATAGAATGTAACCTCAAATCTGGTTGTGAGCAACAGTTGGAAACTTTGTCCACAAATACATGACGGATGGATAGGCATGAGACAGGTTGTCTGTGAATACATCTTCGAAGACATGGGTTGTTATGATTGTCAAGAAGAAAATCTTTAAAACACTGGGACTAACCTTACTGTTTTGACTTCAGCCTTTGCTGTATCAGGTACAGTTACAAGTTTCTGCAGCATTTTGTTAATTGCCCAGATGTGTAACCCAGGTACCTTTATCATTTCTAATGTTTTATTATATTTATGTCACATTATTTATGTCACATTATTTATGTCACATTATTTATGTCACTTTATTTATGTCACATTATGGTCCTCAGAAGGGACCCTGACACTATCACCAGAACTGCTATGTGATGGATCACAGAAGAACAACAAAAGATAGACAGACCAAGGACAACCTGGCGGAGAACAGTAGAGGCTGAGATGCAGGGCCTGGGCCAGAGTTAGGGGCACAGCATGAAGGATGGCCACTGACTGAGCACAATGGGGACAGTTTGTTGCTGCCCTACAAGATGCGACTAGGTGTGATGGCCACTGACTGCTTTGTCAGTCAGGGGCTAAGGATCCAAGAGAAGAGAAATGGTCATAACAATTTATAAACCTCTTTTTAATGTTACAAAAGATGCTATAATCTGTACTTCAATATTCACTTTTATCTGTGCTAGCAATGGTGTTACCCTTCATAATAAATTATTCTCTTATATCTGTTTGTGCTTAATTCCATAATCATTGCTTTCTTGCCTTGGTTTGAAATACCCTTTCTTTAACTATATTTATGCTTACAAAATATATTATTTTTAATTTTTCATTGTGGACATTTATTTAGCTTACAAAAATAAAAGCTTCTTTTTATTAAAATTTTTCAAGCAAGATGCTGTTTTTATTCCATTCTTTTTGTGTCCAAAAGTTGTTTGAAAAATTCTGCTGAAGTTTTTTGATAGTAATAGTAATGTATAATCTTTATTACTATATGGTGCAGAAACATGGACTATGAACAAGCAATTAGAAGAAAGAATTGAGGCCTTGAGATATGGATAAATAGAAAAATGGGGCACGTCTCCTAGAAAGAGAAGAAAACAAATAGAGAGGTCCTAGAAAACCCAGAAATGGAAAGAAAATTAATGATGGAGATCAAAATTAGACAGCTGAAATATATTGGACATGTAAAAAGACACAACACCGTACTGAAGAGCAGAGTTAAAGACAAACGTGCAAGATGAAGACAGCACTATAAATGGGAAGAGAACATCAAGAGATGGACAAGAGAGAGTCTATCAGAGTGTACCATGAAGACATGAGACAGGAGAGAGTCTATCAGAGTGCAACATTGTCGTGGTTGAGTTAAAGTGTAAGAGTATTTGTCGAGTTAGACAATGGTAGTGAAATCTACAATGATAGTGAACTGACAAAATTATAGATTACACATAGATATTGTGTAAATAGGGTGAACTTGAGACCAACCTGGAAGAGAATTCATTATAGTTATCTCTCTGTCCAAGTCTCAATACACTTAAATAGTCTAAGCACCACCCGCTCTCTCTCTTTCTTTTCTCTTGTCAAAAATAGAGACTATAGTAAAGAGCTTGTAATATTAAGTATGGATGAAATGGTCGTGAACAGCGCGGTAATAAATGAGTAAAATTTATTAGCAAAAGTTCCTGAAGAAGAAAAGTATATGAAAAAAATTGTATCAACACAACAACATAATAAAAGGCATCAATATTCACAACAGTTGACACAAATCCAATTAAACACCAATGGACAAAAACAATTCACCAACACACAACAAAACCTGTCCTGTAGGGCACCGAGAAAAGTGAATAAACAGAGTGTTAAAAGCGTTGATTTATCTGTATTATTAAATCCATTATTAAAGATTGTTATTTTTAGTTCGTGTCCTGTCTTATGAATTGCCTTTCATTTATAAGATTCCTCCAACTAAGCCAATTGTGCTGATTGTTGTTAGTTGCGAATGGTGGGGAAAAACAACTTCAATTCAACGTGATGAAGTTGATAACGCCTTGTAGTGTAGAGTCCATAGAATTACATAATTTATTCACAATCATAGTTTATAACATTCATTGCATTAATTCATACATAGATCCGAGCAGTATAGTGCAGTCTAATATATTAAATCTCGTATCGTCAAAATGTCTGACTATTTACACGCGATGCCGTATGGCGGTCATCCAGTAACGAATAGTTATAGTTTTGGCGATATAATAATTCTGATCGTTAACATCACGATACTCCCTACATTGCTTCTAGAAAGAAGATTATTCATCATAAAAGGATGCTTCATTACTGCATCCATTCATAAAACAGGCCGACCCTTTTGCCTATAATTACTGAGAATCTCTGCACAATTAATAAATATTTGGGAGCAATAGAAACACGTCCGGCTTGGACAAATCTCGGAATCTGAAGGGTATAGAAAGATCGTTGTTATGCGTTAGCATAACAACTTACCACGCCATGACCGACTACACAAATTCGCGTTCAATAAAATATATAAGTGCAAAGCATCTTATGTTGGCGGCACATCAATATGTTAGCGCGTAAATTTAAACTGGTAACAAATTGAAGTGGGCCAACATAATAAAATATGTCGTAACACGGAGTTAACAATGACTACCGTCTGTTACGGTACCTTATATGAATTTTCATCTTGATAGAGTGTGTTGTGTGATCATCTCGCGAGATAAGGAAATAAAAAAATGTATCCCCCTAGACAAACGATCTTAGTTACAGGGTGTTTTGACCATACACAAATATAGGTTTGTTTTCTTTCCACAGCATTATAGAATTATTTCCAACTTGTTTATAATAACATCTGAAGGCCCACGGGATAGTTTAAATTATGGACATATCCTTTACTCGTCCTGACTGCTCCCCACTCACATTGTTAATCATTTGTTTTGATCTTTTGGGTAAATAACCTCGGTTTGGATCATTCCTAGTTTTCCACATACCAGAGGGATGGTTTATGAGAGTATATTTTCTTTCTCTTATGTAACTATAATTCACTGATGAAATGATAACTATTTATTGATGTTGTGATCTATTTTCTAACGATATAATAAACTTAATAAACCTTAAGCTATTGGTGTTGGTCAAAACCTCACCTGCCATTTATAGGTGACCCATAGTTTATCTGTTGTTCTACGTATGTACGTATTTATGTCACCAAAAATGTTTGTGTGTGCGTACGTGAGAGTAGTATAATTTGAATCAGTATCAAGTGAGAAAGTACGTCTCCATTAAAGTGTGTCGTTCTAGATAGGTTGGATTTGAGCAATTACTCAATCCAAGACAGTATTTTCTCTTACACCAGTTCTCCTCGTAAAACAGGACTATTTCTTACACCTTCCTCTCACATAGCTCTCACTATATCACTTCTGCTCGGAAGGGACCATAAATATATCAGGCCTATCTATAAAATTTATGACAACAGGCCAGAATCATGACATAACCCCCTCACAAAAGACGACGGACCAGATAATAAGATAACAAATTTGCTCAGCCCTTAAGCAGCGTTTGTTCTTGACTTCTGGGAATATCTTGTGAAGGCTCCCATAAGGTAGAAACGGCATTCATCCTCTATCTACATCTTTGCCAAGAGTAATCTTGCGCGAAGATACATACCGTGGACGACCTACTTTTAGATACGCTTGCGTTGTGACCATTAGTGGACCACTACTGCAATGCAAGGGGAGGCAATCCCGCGACAGAAGTTGTAATTCATGCTAACAACACATACAATTGATGGGGGAAACATTACAGATATTGAAAAAGAGAAAAATTACCAGACAATCGATGCTCTAGAATCCCCAGAGTAAGAGAGAGAGAGAGAGAGAGAGAGAGAGAGAGAGAGAGAGAGAGAGAGAGAGAGAGAGAGAGAGAGAGAGAGAGAGAGAGGAAGAACGAACAACACATGGCGAAGAGAACTGGAGACAGACATGAAGGGGATAAAGAAGACACAGGAAGACCTTGAGCTGATGGCACGTGACATGAAGACCTGGAAAGTTTTGATGAAGTCCTATGCTCCTGTGGGAGTTGAAAGGTAAAGAAGAAAAAGAGAAAAGATACAGCGTATTTTAAAAACGTGACGCATAAGACAGCAAACAACAGGGGGGATAAACAAGAACTGGTGACCGAGGGGTGTGGTCGTCCGCTACACCCGGCGTGATACTGGAAGTAGGGGAAAATACACAAGCTTCGATGTTTCTCAAATTTTAAATATAATTTTTATAAAAATTTTGACACATCATTCACAGAAATTACAAAACGTCCCGTTTCCTCAAATTGGCCACCCTCCCCTACGCTATCCGTTGTTCTATATATCGTGACATTTTCTTGCCATCAGCCTATCCCAATTGCATATACATGCTATCCATTTACGAGACAGGGAAGAGATTTATGACAGAACTGTCGTATACAAGGAAGTTATTAATTCCTGTATTGTTTTTTGTTCGCAGCTCTTTTGTCCATCCATCTCCGTTTGGACACGTCTAATATATGTATATGTCTGTATTTCACGTATTGTTGCCTGGTGTCTTTGAGGACACAATGAAAGAATACGATACCTGATTCCTCACGCATATCTTAAGGAACGAACAATGTCAGGCTGTGCATGGAACTGGTAATATCATTATAAAATAAGGTGCTATAGAAGCCATAACAATGAATACTTTGTTGCCAGCTTCCTGTAAGGGTACCAGGTGGCTCAATGTTCTATATGCAGCGAAAGGGGGAAATCAAGAAATATAAGAATATGTCTGGATGTCAGTTTCTCCATGTGTCTGTCTGTTTGTCTCTGTAAGTGTCTTTTAATATAAGAAACCAGCTCTCTAATTCAGGGTTTCTTAACCTGTGGTACTAAATACACACATTGAGATTCTCGCCGCTGCTACGGAGTTCGTGCACTGTGCTGAGATCCTCTTTGTGGGATCTAAGGAGGAGATCGGACCACTGGTGGAGTAGTCCGTGTGCAATGAAGATAGCTCTTACAACCAAATCAAACCAAACCTGTGGTCCACGAACTCCGTAGGAGGTCTGTAAATCGACTCTAGGAGGTTCGTGTACACAAGCAAAAATTTAAAATGTACTTTTTAAAAAAATATTATGCTTTTATGTACATTTTTTACACACGAATGGATCCATAGCCTTCAGTGGACAACCAAAGAGGTCCACAGCCTTCATAAAACAATCAAAACGGTCCACAGCCTTCATGAAACACTCAAAAGGGTCCACTGCCTTCATAAAACAATCAAAAGAGTACACAACCTTCATCAAACAATCAAAAGGTTCCACAGCCTTTATCAAACAATCAAAAGGATTCAACAGATTGTGAAGAAACATAATCACCTACGCCATCTGACATAAACCTTTAATAAGAAGAAATTATCATACAAGTGAAAGTATCAAAGAACCAACATTGCTATTGTATCTTTAATGATAAGTACTAAAAGCATCTCAGTGAAATCGACACGCAAGCTTTGTCCAACATAACGTTAATAATTTTTGTATGGAACGAGAAAGTACACCTGTCAAAACTATGACGGATGAAAAAATTAAAGCCATTGTCTTCATTTTTCAACATTAGCAACACATTTAGATGATATATCTTCGACCTCACTTTCTTGATTCTGAATGAATTTACTTTCAATGGTTGTAAAGTTTTCAAAAAGAATTTTTATTGTAACAACCCATTCTCCCCCCCCCCCCCATTTCTCTTCCCCCCCCACACACACACACACTGTCCAATGGAAACAATAAGACCGCGAACCTTAACTAATATATGTAATAAAATGATATTTTACTAATGCGTTTTCCAGTTATTATTTTAAAATATAGAAAGTATACAGTCATTTGTTTTCAGATTAAGGGGGGGGGGGGGAACTATGCAACTTTATCTCACTTTCATACACTCAGGAGTCTGCTTGTACTAAAAATGAAAATATCATGAAATCATCTACATCTACCACACTGACGAACATGGCGCACTCTGACAGCAATTTGTCGAAACTTAGTATTTGATTCCATCGTCATCATCAGCTGCCATCTCCACAATTAAGATTGGCTGTAATGGATCTCCAACGTCTTTTGTCTCTTGTCTTGATGGTGCACTCTGATAGACTCTGTCCTGTTCATCTCTTGATGTTATCTTCCCACTTAGAGCGCTGTCTTCTCCTTGCACGTTTGCATTCACCTCTCCCTTCTGTTATGGTCTTCTGCAAGGCGTTATGTCATTTTATGTGGCCAAAATATTTTAGTTGCCTAGTTTTGATCTCCTACTTTAGTTCTCTTTTCATACCTAGGTTTTCTAGGACTTCCTTATTTCTTTTCTCCTCTTTGCATGAGATGTGCCACATTCTTCTATATATCCACACCTCGAGAACCTCAATTCTTTTTTCCAATTGCTTATTCATTGTCCATGTTTCTACATCTTAAAGTAATGAAGAATACATATAACACTTTATGATTCTTAGTTTTAATTTGTGAGTGAACTGTTTAGATGTCAATATTTGTCTCTTGTTGTTGAATGTAGCTTTTGCCATTCAAATTCTCTTCTTGATTTCCGTTTCACATCTGTCATCTTCTGTTATTATACGACCAAGTATGAGAAGCTCTTGACTTGTTTCAGGATCTACCCATTTACGAGTATACTTATCTTTAATGTGGACGTATTGTTTGTTTTGCTAATTATCATAGTTTTTGTTTTCTCGATGTTAGTGTCTGTCGTAATTTTTTATCTGAGAGGGTTCTGATGGATATTGGTCCCTTTAGAGTGTGGAGGAATATTGAAGGCTCTGTGAGAATAAGGATTTAGGAGAATGAGGCAGTAGATTCACAAGCGCTGGGAAGAGCAAGGACAGTCTCTTATTACGACAATATCTGTTTCTCACAGACTATTCCTATCTCTCTTCTGAACAAACAATTGTTTGTCAGTTCCAGCCGCTCAGGCGCACTCACCGATTTGAGAGATAGGCAATTTAACCCACTGGTAAATTTATTACTCTGAGGCAAGGGGTTACAGTAAAAAGGGGGGGGGGGAGAGTGTAGAGGAAAAGCTAGGGTTCTCAAATGTCTCCCTTTAATCATACAAATTTTACGGGAGGGGGAAAGAACACAGTTACACAATCCCGCTAGGAGAAATCCCGTACAAGGAATATAATGCACCTTAATACTAGGTCGAACTAATTAAAAGGGTAAAGAAAAGATTAAATCTCCTTTCATTAAAAAAAAAAACACACTAGGGCTGGCCATCCCACAAACACACATGCAGACTTACCAAAATGGTGAATTCTGTCACTCTAGGAATTATTTTACCACAGCAGCTAATACCGTGGAATAATGGACTGGTCCTCTTATTTCTTCCGTGTCAGGCCCCAGATTTAACGAGGTAACAAATAGTCTCAAAAATCGCCAGACGGTGAAGCGTAAAGGCTACTGTTGGTTTAGATAAAGTTCCTAATGAATGGCACAGGCATTTGGCTAGGCGTGAGGTATGGTGTGGTTCCTAAAATTGGCACAGCTGGTGGAGATAACTTTCTTTTTCCGTACTGTCACAAGTTAAAAACACTGAGGTAAGTTCTTCTTCGAGGGTGGGTAAAATCCACTGAATATACTTGACAGACAGTGTTCAGGTAGATCTATGTTTTTCTTCACAAATAGGGCAGTGAATAAAATATGTTCTGCTTCCAGTTTACTGTAAGGACTATATGAACTAGTATTTTAAAAGTGTTTCTTGGGTGGCTTTATTCTCAGTTAAATTCAGAGGAGCGGCGCCCATTACAGGTCGCCACAAGTTTAGCTTTAAAAAGGTTCATATGTTACTGGAGTTATCAAATTGAGTTGGCAGAACTCTGTATATAATTAATAATTGCTGGGATGCAGGTTGAATGATCGTTCTGAATGAAAGATAATCAAAACAAGAAATGCATTACAAATCATATTATAATCTGACACGCGATAAATTACAGTTAGCCTATTTACTTATTAGCGTCGTCAATTTAACAAATCAGGAAAACTCCCCGTGAGTTAAAAATAATCAAAAGCACATCTATCTATACAGAACTAAACTGTATTTACTAGTTATAATTCTCTTTAACGTCTGCAAAATTAATTTACGCGTCAATTGTATTAGGAAATACTTTTAGATGTAACATTTAGTTTGCACTAGAACTTTGAAAATGGGTTTATTTAATAAGGTTAAATTTACACCACAATCCAGTGAAATAACTAGACCACTGATCACTCGAAGCTAATGTATAAATTACCGTCTGCGCAGAAAGAATACACTCCAATAGTCAACGAAGGTAGATGAAATCTAGCAGGAATCCGACTAGGCTATATGCTAGTGCAACTAGGATTCTGTCAGAACGAACGATAAAATGCAGTTTTCGGAGTTCTTTATTTATACTTCTCAAATGTAACTTAAATAGGACGTGTTAGGTTTTCACACTTTTCTTGAAGTCGAGCAGAATCCGAGGTACCTCGCCGTTGTGTTAACCGCTGCGATTCCTCCGTTTCCCCCGGTCTACCGATTTTCTTCGTCTCAGGCTGCTCGCATAAGGGTGCGAAAATTTCTCGAGAAGCTAACTACGTTAGCTGAGAGTTCCCTGATTCTTTAGATCGTATACCGCTCCCCGTTGAATTCTGAAGATCAGCCTTCTTTGATGGTACCGCTGTTCTGAGAAGCTTTGGCAACTCCCACCAGGCGGGGCGACAGCCAGGTAAGAAAATGAACTGCTGTTAATTGCTCTAGAAACAGGAGTGTCTCTGGCCACGTCCTCTTTTGGGCCGGCGTTAAGGAAAAGATTGCTATAAATCGTTCTCAGAGATGGTCGTAGGCGTGATTTAACCTCCCATCAAAGGCCATGCGATCTCAAAAGTTCACAGAAGATAGCAGGCTACATATTAATGATCCAGCGTGTAAAATTCTCGTGGAAATGTTGCATGCAAGTTAAAGTTACAACAGATGATCAGGGGTTCTAAAGTTATGAGAGGCCAATATTCTGTTGTCATCCATCGAGTCAGGGAAATTCATTTGTCATACTTAGACGTACGTCACAGTCGTCCCCACTTTTGAGACATGGACTCGTTTTCATGTTTCATTTATGACAATGAAGCTGCCCTGATCGGTAGCTTTTGGATGATTGGCATCGTCGATTTTCTCCTCTTCCTCCGTGGTCCAGTTTCTACTCAAGAAGTCAGCTCCGACATTCTGTTTTCCTGGAATATATTCCACTTTGAAGGAATAAACACTCAATAGCAAGGCCCAACGCATTATCCTTGCGTTGAATTCCTTATTGGCACCTAGGAAAGCTAATGGAGCATGGTCTGTTTGCACCGTGAAAGAAGTACCATACAGAAACTCATGATGGCGTCTGATGCCATGAATCAGAGCGAGACATTCTCTTTCAACGACACTGTAGTTGCGTTCCGCTTTATTCAGTTTCCGACTGCCGTAAGCAACTGGGAATAGCAGGTTCGGGTCACTGTCCTCGGCTTGCAGCAATGTTGACCCGATGCCCTGACCTGACGCGTCAACTCTCAGTACGAAAGGTTTCTTAAGGTCAGGTAACCTTAGGATGGGGTATGCTGCCAACTGTCCTTTCAAAGTGCTGTATGCATGTTCGCATTTTTGATTCCACATGACCTTATCAGAACAACCTTTCTTGGTGAGGTCAGTCAGAGGTGCTGTCAGTCCGTTGAAGTTCTGGATGTATTTCTGATAGTAAGCACATAGTGATAAGAATGACCTGATGTCTTTCTTTGTTCGGGGTCTTTTTGCTGCCACTATTTTCTCCACGTTCTTCTTAATAGGCCAACTACAGCCGTGAGAAATATTGTGCCCCAGGAAGTCCAGCTTTTCAAATGCGATGAGACATTTGCTAGGTCTGGCTGTGAGACCAGTTTCCTGTAGTCTCCTAAGGAGCATAGCGACTGTAGCAATATGTTCTTCGTAGGATTCCGATGCAATTAAGATGTCGTCCATGAAATTATGGATGTGGGGACTTTGCAAGGGTTCTAAAAGCTTTCTCATCATCCTGGTAAACACTCCTGGTGCGTTATGCAGTCCGAACGGCATCACATTAAATGTGTAATGTCCTTCACTAGTGCTGAAAGCTAGCAAAGGTTTAACTTCCTCCTTGACTGGTATTTGATAATAACCTTTACTGAGGTCAATCTTGGAGAAAATTGTTGCCTTGCTGAGCTTGGTGAACAACTCAGAAGCAGTTTGGAGCGGTTCAGGCTGGAATTCCGTTACAGCGTTTAGCACCCGGTAATCAATACACAGCCGAACTTCCTTATTGGGCTTCTGCAACAGCACTACACTCGAACTGTAAGGAGATGTAGACTCGCTGATAATTCCTGCCTGACGCAGCTTGTCTATTTCTCCGCGAAGTGCATCAGCTTTGGCGTACGGAATGGGGTATACTCTGGTTCGAACAGGGGTCTCGTTTGTTAATTTCATGTCAAATTCGATGAGATTTGTTCGGCCAGGTACATCCGTTAAGACTGCACTGTACTGCTGTAGTAGCGCCCTGGTTTCTGTTTGTTGTTCTGGTGAGAGATTGTCGCCGAACTTGACATCTTTAAAGGATTCTGTGGGTTGCAATGGGTACTCCATGCAACCATCATCATCTTCCTCGTCTTCCGTTGCTATGGCGACAGCCAGGAGATGCTCGGAGGATGGCACTGGTCTTTCCAGATATTTCTTGAGCAGATTTATGTGGAAGACCTTCTCCTTTCCTTTAATGGAGATCTTGTAATTAGTACCTGAGATCTTTTTAAGGACGGTAAACGGCCCTTGCCATCCGATGCGAAGTTTATTGCTTCTGGTTGGGAGTAGCAACAGAACTTTCTCCCCTGGTTGGAGTTCTCTCTCTTTTGCAGCTTTGTTGTATCTTTTAGTATGTTTAGCGCGGGCTTTCTTAAGGTTGGTGTTGGCTAGATCCCATCCTAGCTTTAACCTTTCCTTGAGCTCAGATACATATTTGCTTGCAGAGACGACTGTCTCGTCAGCCTTTTGGTCTGTCAGGGACCGAAGTAAGGCTTCTAGTGGCCCCTTTATAGGTCTGCCAAATAAAAGTGTAGCTGGCGCGAATCCCGTAGACGCTTGGGGAACCTCTCGGTAGGCGAATAAGGCAGCCGATATATATAGGTCCCAGTCTTCCGGTTTCTCCTGACCCAGCTTACGTAACATGGTGGTGAGGGTGCCGTTAAAACGTTCCACGAGCCCATTTCCGGCCGGATGATAGGGACTTGTGTGGATATGTTTGGCCCTCAAGATCTTAAAGATCTCCTCCATTAACAGGCTACGGAATTGGGATCCATTGTCCGTCAAAACTTGTTGAGGGAATCCCAACCGTGTAAAGATTTGCACGAGGGCTTCTGCGACATGCTTGGAATCTATGCATGTTAGCGGTACAGCTTTGGCCCACATTGTGCAAGTGTCGACTAAAGTCAGGATGAACCTGTGCTTTCTTTTGGTCCTTTCCAGGGGTCCAATGGTGTCGACAGCAACCCGGTCAAATGGAGTCCCTACTATTGGCATTTGCCCCATGGGTACTGGGGGTGTCAAGTGCTTGGGTGCTACCCGTTGGCACTGGGCGCAGGATTTCACATACCTGATAATGTCAGAGTTCATTCCTGGCCACAATAGTGGGTTTTTATTCGCTGAATAGTGGCGTTTTGTCCCATATGTCCGCTAAAGGGAAGAGAGTGCCCCATCTCTAAGATCTGGCTTCGGTACTGCGTCGGTAGGAGGAGCTGGTTATTCCCCGTGTCCGGGTTGCCCGTTCTACGATACAATACGCCATCCTTAGAAAAGATGTCTCCGTTGTGTCTGGGGTCCTTAGCCATGGGCAGTCTTTTAAAGCAGGGCTCCAGAGTAGGGTCCTTTTGTTGCGCCTCCTTCAGTTCATTCGGCAACAAATTTGGTGCAGGCTCCCTCTCTTGCTTGGCTTGCCCTCTTGTGGTTACCGCTGCCACAATCGGCTTCTTTGGTCTCCCAATAAACACATATCTACGTCCCAGGATAACTGGGTAGATAGGATCATCCATAATGGCCGCTTTAATAACCCCTCTGACAAAGTCAGAGTGTATTTCTACCAGTGCGATAGGCAGCGTCCTGGGCGCATCACTCTTAAAAACTCCACTAAGTTTGACGGTTTCCTCTGTCTCCTGACCTGGTTTGACTAGGTGTCTAGCAACAATACAACTAAAACTTAATCCAGTGTCAAAGAGACAAGTGGTTGAGGTACCATTCAAAATTACAGTTCCTCGAGTTGAGGGTCGGTCCCCCTCAGGTTGAGAATCACTGACATTGACTCTACCTTTCGAGGCTGTATGCAAACATCCAACGCGGTTAGGCCCGGTCTGCTTGCCCTGATCAGACGTTCCTGGTGTAGGGGTCTTTCCTTTTCCTTGACCTTGGTGGCCGCGCTGCCACGTAGGCTTGGTGGGTTGATCAGAATTGTTGTTGGGGGGGGGGGGGGGGGGGGGGGGGGGGGGGGGGGGGGGGGGGTGGGTATCGGGTTTTGTAGAATTTCGATTTTTCCTGGGGAGGTCTCTGGGTATTATTTTCTCGTTGGTTATAATTCTGAGAGGAATTAGAAGAATAGGATGACTGCTCTAGATTTTGTTTTCGAGATGGCTCATCTGTGGGTTTACGTTTAGTGCTGGGAAGTTCGGCCATTGCATTGGTATAGCGTTCGGCCTTATTGAGGATGTCCTCAAGCCTGACTGCGCCCTGTTCAGCCAAAAATCTACGGGTTTCGTTTGACAAAGTTGCCTTTATCTGTTCCACAAGAACAAGTTCAAGTAGTCCCTCATATGTAAGAGGTAGGTCAGATAATTCAATGCACTTTGTCAAATAGCCCGTGAGACGTGAAGAGAATTGTGGGAATGTTTCCGTGCTCTCTTTTCGGCTGTTCCTGAACATTTGCAGGAATTTTCGGGCGGTCATCTCAAACCGTTCTAGCAAGGCCTTTTTCAGCATGTCGTAATCATGTTGGTTGGTTCCCAGCTTCGTGTACACGTCATAAGCATTAGCTTTTAGTGACGCTGAGAGCTTAAGTGCCCAGCGGGAACTCTCTAACCCATACAGATTCGCGAGCTTTTTGAATTTTTCTAGGTAGCTGTCAATTTTTTCATTAGGGCTAGGAAAAGATTCTAAAGCAAAAGACATCGCCGCTAATTGGGCAGAATGAGTGCTGGAGAGGTCCATTGACTGAGACTGGGGCGAAGACGGCTCTCCGTTATTCGGAGTAGAGGCGCCCCGACTCTAAAGCCTTAAGCGCCAGTTCATGTTGTCTTTCTCGCTCTCTCTCTCTTTCCCTGCGAGCTTCCATCTCTGCCTCAATTTTCTTCTGCTCCAATTGACGATCGTCCGCTTCTTTCTTCCTAGCTTCTGCCCTCTCTTCTCTCTCTTTTTCTTCCTTCCTCTCAGCTTCTGCTCTTTGTTTCTCTTCCTTCCTCTCTGCTTCTGCTCTTTGTTGCTGCGCGTCATATATTTCCAATTCCTGGTTGATAAACAGATTCGCCGCTTCTGCGTCTAAGCCTGCCTCTTTCGCTTCAAGCCTCAGGATGGATCTCATCTGTATCCTCTCTGCCATTGTTAAAGAATAAGATGTAGTATGACTAGAGAATAGTACGAAAGAACAAGAAGGGAAAAAAATTCAAAGCCGCTACGAGAAAAAACGAAAGTAAAAAACAATTTACTTAATGACCTCGTGTGTTAACTTATCGCCGCTATTATTGTCACTTAAGACTTTTAACGCAAGCAACTATGCCAATTAAATTAGTAAGTTACAATAGAAAAAAAAATCTACTATTACTAACAGTAGAGAAATATTTATATTAAAACAATTTAAAAGGAAAAAAAAATTTTTTTTTCCCCAGAAAATGTTAATTCTCTAACAACAAACTCCGTCCCTGAAGACAATTTTGAGATGAGACGTAGTTAACTTAATTTTTAAAAAAATCAGAACAATCCGTCTTTAGCTTAGCTCAACTCAAACGCTTCAAAACCTTTAGTGATTGTAAAACAATCACGCAGTCCCAGCAATTATATAACCAAAAAATTTCAATTCCCTCTGCCAGAGAATACAAAGGTGACAAATATTTAATAATCACTAACTGCCTGCTCCTGTGGAAAAAACAAACCTGTCATAATTATTGTGTGGTCGGCCCAAATACTGAACGGCTTGGTCTAGGGAAAGTAATTACTTTTAAAGATTATACCCTACTTCACAAAGACAATCAACCACACTCTATTTTAACTAGTTTCAGAATCTCGAACGAGCTAACCATATATTGTCGTAATTTTTTATCTGAGAGGGTTCTGATGGATATTGGTCCCTTTAGAGTGTAGAGGAATATTGAAGGCTCTGTGAGAATAAGGATTTAGGGGAATGAGGCAGTAGATTCACAAGCGCTGGGAAGAGCAAGGACAGTCTCTTATTACGACAATGTCTGTGTCTCACAGACTATTCCTATCTCTCTTCTGAACAAACAATTGTTTGTCAGTTCCAGCCGCTCAGGCGCACTCACCGATTTGGTGATTCTGTCGCACAACGTACATGAATACAGCCTACACAGATGGAAATGTTTGGAGTTTTGGGCCAGCCGACAACCAACACAAATAAAGATTAATACCTTTATTATCATAAAGCAGTCACAAATAATTATACATTTACAGTCAAAAATCAAAGGTTACAGAATACAAATATGATAAGGGAAGAGGGGGTTTGAGGAGAAATATCCCATCCACCGTTTCCCGTTTGTATTTACTAACAGACAAGACCCGGTCCAAAGACAAGAAGGGGGGGGGGGTGATCATAGATAGGCAATTTAACCCACTGGTAAATTTATTACTCTGAGGCAAGAGGTTACAGTAAAAAAAGGGGGGGGGGGTAGAGGAAAAGCTAGGGTTCTCAAATGTCTCCCTTTAATCATACAAATTTTACGGGAGGGGGGAAAGAACACAGTTACACAATCCCGCTAGGAGAAATCCCGTACAAGGAATATAATGCACCTTAATACTAGGTCGAACTAATTAAAAGGGTAAAGAAAAGATTAAATCTCCTTTCATTAAAAAAAAAACACACTAGGGCTGACCATCCCACAAACACACACGCAGACTTACCAAAATGGTGAATTCTGTCACTCTAGGAATTATTTTACCACAGCTGCTAATACCGTGGAATAATGGACTGGTCCTCTTATTTCTTCCGTGTCAGGCCCCAGATTTAACGAGGTAACAAATAGTCTCAAAACTCGCCAGACGGTGAAGCGTAAAGGCTACTGTTGGTTTAGATAAAGTTCCTAATGAATGGCACAGGCATTTGGCTAGGCGTGAGGTATGGTATGGTTCCTAAAATTGGCACAGCTGGTGGAGATAACTTTCTTTTTCCGTACTGTCACAAGTTAAAAACACTGAGGTAAGTTCTTCTTCGGGGGTGGGTAACATCCACTGAATATACTTGACAGACAGTGTTCAGGTAGATCTATGTTTTTCTTCACAAATAGGGCAGTGAATAAAATATGTTCTGCTTCCAGTTTACTGTAAGGACTATATGAACTAGTATTTTAAAAGTGTTTCTTGGGTGGCTTTATTCTCAGTTAAATTCAGAGGAGCGGGGCCCATTACAGGTAGCCACAAGTTTAGCTTTAAAAAGGTTCATATGTTACTGGAGTTATCAAATTGAGTTGGCAGAACTCTGTATATAATTAATAATTGCTGGGATGCAGGTTGAATGATCGTTCTGAATGAAAGATAATCAAAACAAGAAATGCATTACAAATCATATTATAATCTGACACGCGATAAATTACAGTTAGCCTATTTACTTTATTAGCGTCGTCAATTTAACAAATCAGGAAAACTCCCCGTGAGTTAAAAATAATTAAAAGCAAATCTATCTATACAGAACTAAACTGTATTTACTAGTTATAATTCTCTTTAACGTCTGCAAAATTAATTTACGCGTTAATTGTATTAGGAAATACTTTTAGATGTAACATTTAGTTTGCACTAGAACTTTGAAAATGGGTTTATTTAATAAGGTTAAATTTACACCACAATCCAGTGAAATAACTAGACCACTGATCACTCGAAGCTAATGTATAAATTACCGTCTGCGCAGAAAGAATACACTCCAATAGTCAACGAAAGAAGATGAAATCTAGCAGGAATCCGACTAGGCTATATGCTAGTGCAACTAGGATTCTGTCAGAACGAACGATAAAATGCAGTTTTCGGAGTTCTTTATTTATACTTCTCAAATGTAACTTAAATAGGACGTGTTAGGTTTTCACACTTTGCTTGAAGTCGAGCAGAATCCGAGGTACCTCGCCGTTGTGTTAACCGCTGCGATTCCTCCGTTTCCCCCGGTCTACCGATTTTCTTCGTCTCAGGCTGCTCGCATAAGGGTGCGAAAATTTCTCGAGAAGCTAACTACGTTAGCTGAGAGTTCCCTGATTCTTTAGATCGTATACCGCTCCCCGTTGAATTCTGAAGATCAGCCTTCTTTGATGGTACCGCTGTTCTGAGAAGCTTTGGCAACTCCCACCAGGCGGGGCGACAGCCAGGTAAGAAAATGAACTGCTGTTAATTGCTCTAGAAACAGGAGTGTCTCTGGCCACGTCCTCTTTTGGGCCGGCGTTAAGGAAAAGATTGCTATAAATCGTTCTCAGAGATGGTCGTGGGCGTGATTTAACCTCCCATCAAAGGCCATGCGATCTCAAAAGTTCACAGAAGATAGCAGGCTACATATTAATGATCCAGCGTGTAAAATTCTCGTGGAAATGCTGCATGCAGGTTAAAGTTACAACAGATGATCAGGGGTTCTAAAGTTATGAGAGGCCAATATTCTGTTGTCATCCATCGAGTCAGGGAAATTCATTTGTCATACTTAGACGTACGTCACAGTGTCCAATCCATATTCGTGACTTATGCTGTTTACTTGCTTCACTAGTTCTCGTAAATCTTGTTTACGTTCCGCTAACAACACGGTATCATTTGCATATCTGAGGTTGTGTATTGACCTTCCACTGATGTTCCGTCCTGACATTTCCTGTATCTGTTTGGAAAAAAAATTATGTGTATAGATTAAAAAGGCAGGGAGTATTGTACGCAACCTTGTTTCACGCGTCTTGTTATGTCTATATATGGTGAGTAATTCCTGCCAAAATTGGCTTAAACACCATCGCAATAAGGAAGTTGAAATTTTTCGGTCATATAAAAAGACATAATAGTCTGGAAAAATTAGTAATGGAAGGCATGGTCCCTGGAAAAAGGGGAAGGGGACGACCTAGACAACGGTGGATCCAGGACATCACAGAGAGTCTGAACTTGTCTCTGGATGACACAGGTCGACTTGCCCAGAATCGTAATGCGTTCAGAGCAGGTGTAATGGAGACAATGTTCTGGAAAGAATACATCACATGATGATGATGAATTCCTGCCAGGTCTTACTATAGCAGTTTGCTCCCAATAAAGGTTACTGAGTATTCTTATCTCTTTTATATCAATACCTATGTCTTCGAGGCATTCAATTATTTCCTTGTGATGGACTCTGTCAAAAGCCTTCTTATAGTCAATGAATCACATGCACATACTTTTTTGGACTAATATTCTGAGGCAACATATTACTTCCCTTGTTGTGTGGTTCCAAAACCAAACTGCTCTTCTTGGACTTGGCTGTTTACTTTACTTGTTATTCTGTCCTGTATGATTTGAGCAGTTTTTTAATTGTATGACTCATCAGGCTGATGGTTCTGAACATTCTGTTGCCTTAGGTTTTTTTGGTAAAGTTATAAAGACTGATGTCTTCATGTCATGTGGTATTTATCCTGTATTATATATATCGTAGCACAGATCTGTGATTGTATCTATACCAAAGCTCTCCAGGGCTTCTATCATTTCAAGTTTAATGTTGTCCATGCCTGCTGATTTTCCTTTTTTGTAACATTTGCAATGCATTCTCTACTTCTGATCTGGGAATGTTTGGGCCTTAATTAAGAATCTGATGAAAATTTTTTTTACCTCTGTTGTCCTCGAATAGCTCTTCTATTTAGACAATCTGTTTGATATGTTTTTCTCATTAAGTAAAATTATAACTTTCTTATTCTTGATACATCCTCCTCCTTGGGCAAACCTCGACTTATTTGATCATTTCTTTATTTCTTCATGCAAATACCTTGTCATGTGTTATGCCTTCATGTCTTCTATTTCCTTGCATTTTGTTTCTATCCACCGTTCTGTTGCTTGTCTACACATAGTACGTATTTCATAGTTGATTGCTTTATATTCTGGAGTGTTTTTTGCTGTCTTTCTTTCTGCCATTTAATTCAAGATGTCCTCTGTCATCCAATTTGATTTTTTTTAAAACTCCTTTTTTGGTAAATGTGTATTTGCTGATTGTATCCTTGTAATGAAACATTCCCATTCTGTGGTTACTTTTTCTTCTGGGTTTTCCCTTCTGTTTTGTTCCATGCTTTCTGTTAGTGACTGTTCATACTTATTTTTGGCATCGACAAGATATTTTTGTTTTATATCTGGGTTTTTTTAGTGCTGATATATCTATCTGGGGTTCCTCTTTTCTTCTGTTTCCTGTTCTTTTCAGCTTTATATTTACTTTGATGGCGACCAGATTGTGATCTGAATTTGCGTGAGCCCGAGGATGTGTCTTTGCGCTTGTGACACTGTTCTTAAATCTATGTGTTATCATGATAAAGTCAGTTTGGTTTCTTGTTATATCTCCTGGGTTTTTCCATGTAGATAGTCTCCTTTGGTGGTGTTAAAAAAAATGTTACATATAACCAGTTGGTTTTCTTCACAGAAGTGGATATGTCTGTCTCCTCCATCATAAATTTTTCCCAATCTACACTGTGCTAATATTTTTTTGTATTTTCCTTTTCCTATTTATGCTTTCATATCACCCATTATTATCAACACATCTGTAGATTTTACTGGTTTAAGTGCGTGTTGTAGCTCTTCATAGTATTCCTCTATTTCTTCTTCGCTGTGTTTTTTAGTTGGTGCACAAGTTTGTTAGACTGATGTGTCAGAATGCTTTGCTCTCCTTTTCAGTAACATCATTGTCATTATGTGTCCAGTATCCACATACATATTTCTCGAATTCCTTCTTTATTAACATTCCTACTCCTCTTTCGTGTTTTTCTCCTCCTGAGCGTATAATCGTGTTTTCTCCCCCTGAACGTATAATAGTGTATTGGTCTCTTTTTGTGTCGCCGGTATCACGTAACATGTATCTAATAATCTTGCCTTTGCATCTCCCAGTATATCAAGTTTCATATTTGCTGCCTCTAAAATTAGATTATCTAACTTTTCTCCGCCGTTTAAAGTTCTGACATTCCATGTTCCTATTTTCTATGTTTAGGCTCCTCCTACTAGTTTTAAGGTGGTTTTTCTCAGAGTGCCCCCTTTCAATAGAATTTTGGGAACACTCGTGCTACATTCTTCCTTAATCATTAGAGGAGTTGGCTCTTCCCTGTTATTTTGTACAGTAAATTCCTCCCCAGGGGACCAAGAGTTCTCTACATATCGGTTCATATCTTTTTCTTGTGATTCTATTACATTCTTTAGGACATACGTGGTACTCACCCAATCTCTTCCACGGTGGCTATCCGTTGACTTTTCTTATGCCCGACACGCCTCTAGTGCGCCACACACTTTGCTGTTTTGCTTTTTGGGCCGTTGATCTTTTTTAGATTCCTCCGCCTCACTCAACGTCTCAGTCTTTGTGTACTAGGGATGGACACTCCTTTGAGTAGGATTACTCCTACTTCACTCATGTAGTGTAGCCTGTCAGCCAAGATTGTTGCCCACGATGTGGCCACCACCGTACACAAGCGGTATTCGTGGTGCCATACATTATAAATTATAGACAACAATTCAATGTAGGACATCTAAGAAATCAAGAAACAAGAGGCAAATGTGCGGTCACAGTATCCATCAAATTCCAAGTGCTCCAACAGCTGGAAGATGTAGAGAATACAGAAGACTATTGGCAGCAGGTAAAAACTGTATGGATTAAAACTTGTGACGAAATACTGGGGAAAAGGGAACGACAACAAAAAGCATGGATAACAACAGAAACCACCAATAAGATAAAAGACAGAAAAAAAAACACAAGAAAGCAGATTTAAACACAAGCAAAACCAGAAGCTCCAAAGCCAAGGCTCAAGAAGTGTACACAGAAGCAAACAAAGAAGTAAAAAGAAGTATCAAAAGAGACAAGAGGAAGTATATTGAGGAGTTGGCAAGAGAAACAGAAGATGCTGCAGCAAAAAGAAATATGAGAGAACTGTATAGCAGCACAAAGAAGCTAACAGTGAAATACAAGCAAACAAGTTGCCTCATAAAAGACAAGAATGGAACACAATATACAAGAGCAAATAAAGAGGTGGACATAATGTTTTTAGGACCTTCTCAATAGACCAGCTCCACAAAACCCCCCGGACATCCAGCCAGCAGAAGAAGAGTTACAAATTAACGATGAAAGACCAACGAAGGAAGAAATAAAGAAAGCCATAAAGCTTCTAAGAGATGGAAAAGCGTCTGGACCTGATGGCATTCCAACAGAGGCCATCAAAGCAAATATCGACACGGCTACAGAGATGTTATATAAATTACTTGGTAAAGTCTGGGAAAGGAAAGAGATACCAGCAGAATGGAAGGAAGGATATCTGGTTAAGTTGTCTAAGAAGGGAAATTTACAAGAGTGCACAAATTGTAGAGGAATAATGTTACTATCAGTGCCAGGAAAATTATTAAATAGGATTATCCTTAAGAGATTAAAAGAGTCCATAGACAAGAAAGTGAGAGATGAACAAGCAGGTTTTCGACAAAACAGATCATGTACAGACCAGATAGCCACTTTGAGAATAATAGTTGAACAAAGTCTGGAATGGAATTCACCACTGTACATCGGATTTGTACACTACGAAAAGGCATTTGACTGTGTAGACTGAGAATCCCTTTGGAAATTGATGAGGCATTATGGAGTTCCCCTGAAGATCATTAATTTAATAAAGAAAACATATAAAGACATGAAATGCAGAGTTCTTCACGAAGGACAGCTTACAGAACCGTATGGGAAAAGAACAGGAGTGCGACAGGGATGCCTCTTGTCTCCATTCCTTTTCTTACTAGCAATAGACTGAGTTATGAGATCATCGACAACACACAACAGAAATGGAATCCAGTGGACTCTGACTAAGCAGTTGGATGATCTAGATTTTCCTGATGACTTGGCTCTTCTGTCCCATAACCGTAGTCAGATGCAGGACAAATTGAAAACACTCGATGAGAGGTCACAGCAATTGGGTCTGAAAATACACAGGGAAAAGAAAAAATAATGAGAATAAATGCAGGTAATGATAACAAGGTTGAACTTGAAGAAACACCAATACAAGATGTAGAATCGTACACATATCTTGGCAGCAATATAGACAAAGTTGGAGGGACAGACAGTGATATCAAAATAAGAATACAAAAAGCAAGAGGAACTTTCATTATATTGGGAAATATATGGAGATCAAGAGAAATCGGATCCAACACGAAAATAAGAATCTTCAACTCAAATGTGAAGTCAGTCCTATTGTATGGCTCTGAGACACGGAGAACAACAAAGACAACAACAAAAAAGCTAGAGACTTTCATAAATGGGTGCTTGCGTAGAATAGAGGGATTAAAATGGTATGACAATGTTACCAACGTGGAACTGAGGACAAGAACTAGAAAAGAGCCAGTGGAACAAGAGATGAGAAGAAGACGATGGCGATGGACTGGACACACACTGAAGAGACCTGTTGATAGCATTACAAGGCAGTCCTTGTTCTGGAAGCCCTAGGCAAGAGGGGCAGATGTAGACCAAGAAGCACATGGAGAAGAGAGCCGGAAACAGATGTGAAAATGATGAGGAAAACGTGGAAAGAACTTGAGATTATGGCACGTGACAGGAGGACTTGGCATGTGTTTGTTGAAGGCCTATGCTCCTTTGGGAGTGGAGGGTTATTATTGATGAATACATGAGCTAGATAAAGAGAGGGGAACTAAATAGGATCCTGACATCCATTATGGTTACGGCTATCATTTACCGTGAGGTACTATCTTTCTCTCTTTACCCTACATCCCCAATTTTGTTCCAAATACGCTAAACATTTCCTTGATCGGTATCAGAATCATTCCCATTCATGCCACTCCACTCAAGATATACATCGGCCTAATGTTGCACTCTAATCTACTGTAAGCTTCAAAAAGATTCAAATGTAGAGTCGGTTTTCTATCTCGCAAATAGAATGATACATTTCTTTCTGCTATAGTGTTTTTCATTATGGTTCCATTAACCTATTTATCGATTGATTTTTTTCCTAGATCATTGTCATCATTTCTTCCTTTAATAAATTCACGTGAAGCCTTCCTGTCTTGTGTCATCCGTTCCAGGTCTTTCAAAATGTTTTATTTTTTAACCACATTTATGGATGTTAACAGCTCCGTTTCCGTGTAGGCCTAGTTTAGTTTTCGGTTTCAATCTACCTCTCCTACGTTACGAAATTTCCTGTGCGTCCGTTCACGATTTACTTTCAAAGCAAGGCGATGGTGCCGTTTGCATTGTCCTTTTTCGATTCCTGGTAATTCTATCACTTATTTTATTTTCCGTTGTCCTCGTTTCTGTCTAACGAGTGCCTGTTAATGACCTTTATTAATTAACTATTCAAGTGGCTCATATTTCTTTCATTATATATTAACCAGTCCAACTCTCCTTCTCTGAGGTTTCTAGAATAAATAAATTACATTGAATGCTATTTGCTGGTTTCCACAATGTGTTTTCTGTTCAATGCCAGCGTATTCTTCTCACATTGTGTTCTACTTACAGTTGTCTGGTTCTGGCCACCGCTCACCAGTTCTACATTAGCGATCTTGTCATATCACTTCAGACCTATTCTGCGCTTGCGTCAGCGTTACGTGCCTCCTAATCTTTCAAAGTTGTTGCTTGTATATCAGTTGTCGTACGCATTGTATGTTCAGACTAGCTTATTACTTATATTATTATTATGTCCTTCTCGTATTGCCATCACAACAATTTTTTGGCCTTTTTATTTCTTCCTGACCTCATTTGGTCTCCAAAACGTTTGAAGGTCGAGTTTCAGTTTTCGCAGAACTGTACCACTTGGCAGTACAGTAGAACTCCATTTATCCGAACCCCAATTATCCGAACATCCAATTATCCGAACACTTTTTCCAGAAAAAAAAAAATCAGATGCCACAGTCACGTTAGACTAAAATTCTGAATCTTTTGATGCGGCAAACTTCAAATGTGTGCGAACAATTTGTAGAGAATGGGATGGCTAATGGTCGGTCGCTTACGTATAGGAAGTCAGTTAGATCATAAAGTCAGTTAATATCTGGTTTACCAATCCAGTGTACGTGTGCGTTCTAGGTAGAGCACTGGCTAAACAGACAGTTCAACTTAAAATAATTGTGTCTGCTACTACAGCAGAATAATTTTGGTGTACAAGTATTTCTCTGTGCGATATGGCATCTTCCAGTAGGCCTAAAGCATATAAAAGGAACCGCAATGTTTTGTCAATTGAAATGAAAACAGAAATTATCAAGAGACTAGGACAAGGTGAAACTGTGTCTTCACTTGCGAGGATTTTCAATGTTGGGAAAGCTACCGTCTCTGACATCAAAAGTAACAAGGATAAAATTATGAGTTTTGCATCGAAATTTGATAGTGAAAATGGGTCGAAGAAACGTAAAACCATGAGAAATGCGAAAGATGTGAAATTGGAAGAGGCTTTGTATATATGGTTTGTGCAAAGAAGAAGCAAAGGGGAACCTATCTCTGGTTCTCTGTTGCGTGAAAAGGCACTTCAGTTCAACAATCAACTTGACGGTCCTCCTGACTTTAAGGCAGCCAGGGATGGTTAAGAAACTTTAAATCTCGTCATGGCATACGAGAATTGGAGATTCAAGGGGAATCTTTATCTAGCGATGCAACTGCCGCTAAAAATTTTAAAGAAACATTCTTGGCTTTTTTTGGGAAGAAGAAGATTATTCACTCGATTATGTGTATAATGCCGATGAGACTGGCTTATACTGGAAATCATTGCCTCAAAAATCACTTGCATCTCAGCGCGAAGCAGCTGCCCCTGGGTTTAAAAAGTGCAAAGAGAGAGAGTAACAATTTTGGTAGCCGCGAATGCCAGTGGAAGTCATCGTTTACCGGTGCTAATGATCACGAAAGCCAAAAAACCATGATGTTTAAAGAATGTGACATGTCTCCCATTGTGCTACAAAGCACAGATGAGTGCTTGGATGAATAGTGAAATATTTCTTGATTGGTATACAAATCAGTTCATCCCAAATGTGAAGAGGTTGAGAGAACAAGAAAAGAAAACTGGAAAAGTAATTCTTCTACTGGACAATGCACCATGTCATCCAGAGACGGATACATTGAATGCAGTTGATGCAAATTTTAAAGTAATTTTTCTGCCTCCCAATGTAACAGCACTGATTCAACAAATGGATCAGGGTGTTATAGCAAAGCTTAAAAAGATGTACAAGAAGGAAGTCCTGCGTCGTTTATTGTTGGCTGAAGATGAAGAAAGTGTGGTGGCGTTTTCCAAAAAGCTTAATCTCAAAGACTGCTGCTATATGTTAGCTGATGCTTGGACCACCCTGTCACAAGATAATCTCTCAACAAGGCTTGGAGTAGATTGCTTGGGAAAAAAGGAGGAAATGAAACTACTGCAGTGGACACAAATGATGATTGTATAAATGAAGTTGTGGAACTGTTTCAAGCAATGCCCGGATTTTCGGACTGTGACAAAGATGATGCACACATGTGGCTAGAAGATGATAATGATTCTGGTTTTCAGTTTTTGAATGATGAAGAAATTTTGTCTTTTGTGCAAGAAGAAAACCAAATACATGTAGTGACCGATGATGAAGACTCCTCAGAAGTACATGATGTACTTGTAGATTATGAAGAAAAACCAAAACGTCGACCAAGTCCTGAAGAGGCCTTTATAGCACTAGAAACAGCTATGGCTTGGTACGAGCAAGAAGATGACAGCTGTCCTACACAGCTTCTGCTGTTGAAGAGAATGCGGGACTTAGCAGCCAAAAGGAGACTATCCAGTTTGGTGCAAAAGAGGATTCCTCATTATTTTAAATAGTGGGCTACATCTGTGCAAGTACATATATACGTAAGTTGCGCCTGGTTTTGAATCGTTTGTAATGTTATTTTGAAAACATTTCTCTTTCTTAACAAAAATAATTAATACAAGTAGTACATGCACTGCAGTGTAATAAAAGATTTTGGTGATACAGTGATCTAATACAGTGTGGGTATTATTATTACAGTACAAGTAAATATGTTTTATAGTGTATTTTCCTTGTGATGGTTAATTATTTTTAGAAATATGTGTACATGTACTCGATACATTATGTAATCCAATTATCCGAACATTTGATTATCCGAACGATGCTCGGTCCCATGGGGTTCGGATAAATGGAGTTCTACTGTATTGACTGTTTCTATTTTCATACTTTCTGGCAATGCTAGTTAAGATGTTGTCTGCACTGAGCTACCAATACTGACTTGTTTGTTCAGGTTGTTCCCTCGCTAGTACGAATTTTTTTATCATCACATTGGACTTTTTCACCTGCGTAGTTTCCAGGGAATCTTTGTGAAGTTAAACAAAGATTAGGACAACTGCTGTCACAGGCATATCGTAAAGTACGATGATTGTGAGATTGTGCAAGGGATTGGGAAACCTGTCACGTAAAACTAATTGCTACATAAACTGCCGCTGCAAGAGTATAAGCTTTGAAGGGACCATCGTCATTGATTGATTCATGCTCCACAAGGAGTGAAAAAACGAGATAATGATGATAATGATGATAATAATGATGGTAATTCCACTTTACTGTATAATGCATTTTACAATTAGCGTGTGGCGCACTAGAGGCGGAGTCGGGCATAAGAAAAGTCAACGGATAGCCACCATGGAAGAGATTGGGGATAAACACGTATGTCCTAAAGAATGTTATGGAATCACAACAAAAAGATATGAACCGATAAGTAAAGTGCAAGTTCACAGACGTATTTGTTGTAGTAAAGTACGTGTTCGCACACGCAATTGTTGTACGAAGAGGCAAATTGTTGTAATAAAACTAAAGTTCACACAGGCAATAGTCGTACAGAAGCACGTAATTGTAGCACTTGTGACGAAATAACATCGATCGTTACATTTTTCTGTTATCCTTTAACTTCTTCTGTGCTCTTCCCTTTCTTTTTTTCTCACTGTCGTAATTTTTGATAAAATAGGTCTGAGATATTTAGGGTCCCGTCCGAGCAGAGGTGATAGTGTTAACTGTGTGAGAGTAAGGTGTAAGAAATAGTTTTCTTTTTCACGAGGGGTGATAGTGTAAGGGAAAGAACAGTCTCTGGATTGAGTAATTGCTCTAATCCAGCCTATCTTTACGATTACATTTAAATCAGACGCACTTTTTCTATTTGTACAAAATACAAGTTACACTACCCTCATGTACACACACTTTTGTGACAAATATATAAATATATAAATATATAAATATATAAATATATAAATATATAAATATAAATATATATATATATATATATATATTTATATATATAAATATATATATATATATATATATTTATATATATATATATATATATATATATATATATATATATATATATATATATATATATATATATATATATATATATATATATATATATATATATATATATATATATGTACAAACGTGAAAACAAACTATGGATCACATATAATAGGCAGGGGTTGACCAACACGATAACTGAAGGTTTATTACGTTTATTATCAATAGAAAATCACAACATTAAGCAGTTACATCATGTGACGATAAAACTCAGCTGTCCCTGAATTGTTAGATGGTTTGGTACCAATCATCAAAAAGCTACCTACCAGGGCAGCTTCATTGTCATAAACGAAACATGAAAAGATGTTTTCATGTCTCAAAAGAGGGGACGATTGTGACGATGAAACTCAGCTGTCCCTGAATTGTTAGATGATATAGTAGGACCCTCGTATAACATCAGTACCCCTGAATATTGTTGTAATTTTTCTCGTCAACGGGGAACTCTACCACCTGGGCAAATTAGTATGCATCATTTCCACGTGGATTTTCAACACGTTGGATAATTAATGTGTAGACTGTTATCATCTGTGCATCCAGGAGATCGCATTGTCTTAGGGGAAGTTAAACCACGCCCGCTGCTATCTCTAGAGCAATTAATAGCAGTTATTTTCCTTACCTTTGCCAGTACGCCTGCCAAGTGGGGCGTTGCCAGAGTCCAACGAAGAAAGCGGGATACGATCAAAGGCAGTAGTGGTCCCCAAAACGGACGAAGCAGTTTCCGTTGTCGTTTAACACCTCAGTGTGAACCAGAGAACCGCTCGCAGAACGAGACGAACGAGGAAATTCTAAGCGGTAGAGAGTTGGGTAATAGAGCCCGGACAGGCGGTACAGAAGCACGATAGTTCCCTGGGTTCAAATAAGGTGTGACATTTTCACGTGTCCCCCCGATCTTTCATTTCATTTAATATATATAGAGACCACTGAAGAATGCAATTTATCATTCGTTTGCCAGAGATTTACAGAAACACAAGCTTATAATTGAATCCCGCTAGATTTCGTTTGGATTTTCGGCTATATTGGAGTAAAGTCATTCTGTGCTAACGGTATAATACATTAGTTTCAAGTGATCAGTGGTCTAGTTCTTTCATTTTATTTCACTGGATTTTGTGTTAATTTAAATCTATTAAATTAAACCCATCTCAAAAGTTTCCAGTTGTAAATTTAATGATATATCAATAACACTATTTCCAAAGATAATAGATGCTTAAATTAACTTTTAAAAGTCACGAAGGAATTTATAACTAATTAATTTAGTTAAGTTTATATATATATATATATATATATATATATATATATATATATATATATATATATATATATATATATATATATATATATATATATATATATATATATATATATATATATATATATATATATATATATATATATATATATATATATATATATATATATATGTCGGCGTCTGTGGCCTAATGGATATGAACGCAGTTTCATAATCCAGATATACCAGGTTCGAAACCTGCTGCAGGCGGTTTGGTAGCAGATCGCTTTGTGTGGATTTTTAACAATGGTATAAGCGTCGTACCGTTCAGAAAGCAATGGCAAACTACTGAATGAAAAAAATTGCCTAGAAAAATCACAAAACAGCCAATACAAGCTGGGGTTGATTGCCACGTCCTGTAAAGGATAAGCAACTAACTATATATATATATATATATATATATATATATATATATATATATATATATATATATATATATATATATATATATATATATATATATATACAGTAGAACTCCATTTATCCGAACCCCATGGGACCGAGCATCGTTCGGATAATCAAATGTTCGGATAATTGGATTACATAATGTATCGAGTACATGTACACATATTTCTAAAAATAATTAACCATCACAAGGAAAATACACTATAAAACATATTTACTTGTACTGTAATAATAATACCCACACTGTATTAGATCACTGTATCACCAAAATCTTTTATTACACTGCAGTGCATGTACTACTTGTATTAGTTATTTTTGTTAAGAAAGAGAAATGTTTTCAAAATAACATTACAAACGATTCAAAACCAGGCGCAACTTACGTTAAACATGTACTTGCACAGATGTAGCCCACTATTTAAAATAATGAGGAATCCTCTTTTGCACCAAACTGGATAGTCTCCTTTTGGCTGCTAAGTCCCGCATTCTCTTCAACAGCAGAAGCTGTGTAGGACAGCTGTCATCTTCTTGCTCGTACCAAGCCATCGCTGTTTCTAGTGCTATAAAGGCCTCTTCAGGACTTGGTCGACGTTTTGGTTTTTCTTCATAATCTACAAGTACATCATGTACTTCTGAGGAGTCTTCATCATCGGTCACTACATGTATTTGGTTTTCTTCTTGCACAAAAGACAAAATTTCTTCGTCGTTCAAAAACTGAAAACCAGAATCATTATCATCTTCTAGCCACAAGTGTGCATCATCTTTGTCACAGGCCGAAAATCCGGGCATTGCTTGAAACAGTTCCACAACTTCATTTATACAATCATCATTTGTGTCCACTACAGTAGTTTCATTTCCTCCTTTTTTCCCAAGCAATCTATTCCAAGCCTTGTTGAGATTATCTTGTGACAGGGTGGTCCAATCATCAGCTAACATATATCAGCAGTCTTTGAGATTAAGCTTTTTGGAAAACGCCACCACACTTTCTTCATCTTCAACCAACAATAAACGACGCATGACTTCCTTCTTGTACATCTTTTTAAGCTTTTCTATAACACCCTGATCCATTGGTTGAATCAGTGCTGTTACATTGGGAGGCAGAAAAATTACTTTAAAATTTGCATCAACTGCATTCAATGTATCCGTCTCTGGATGAAATGGTGCATTGTCCAGTAGAAGAATTACTTTTCCAGTTTTCTTTTCTTGTTCTCTCAACCTCTTCACATTTGGGATGAACTGATTTGTATACCAATCAAGAAATATTTCACTATTCATCCAAGCACTCTTCTGTGCTTTGTAACACAATGGGAGACATGTCACATTCTTTAAACAACGTGGTTTTTTGGCTTTGCTGATCATTAGCACCGGTAAACGATGACTTCCACTGGCATTCGCGGCTACCAAAGTTGTTACTCTCTCTTTGCATTTTTTAAACCCAGGGGCAACTGCTTCGCGCTGAGATGCAAGTGATTTTTGAGGCAATGATTTCCAGTATAAGCCAGTCTCATCGGCATTATACACTTCATCGAGTGAATAACCTTCTTCTTCCAAAAAAGCCAAGAATGTTTCTTTAAAATTTTTAGCAGCAGTTGCATCGCTAGATAAAGATTCCCCTTGAATCTCCAATTCTCGTATGCCATGACGAGATTTAAAGTTTCTTAACCATCCCTGGCTAGCCTTAAAGTCAGGAGGACCGTCAAGTTGATTGTTGAACTGAAGTGCCTTTTCACACAACAGAGAACCAGAGATAGGTTCCCCTTTGCTTCTTCTTAGCACAAACCTTATATACAAAGCCTCTTCCAATTTCACATCTTTCGCATTGCTCATGGTTTTACGTTTCTTCGACCCATTTTCACTATCAAATTTCGATGCAAAACTCATAATTTTATCCTTGTTACTTTTGATGTCAGAGACGGTAGCTTTCCCAACATTGAAAATCCTCGCAAGTGAAGACACAGTTTCACCTTGTCCTAGTCTCTTGATAATTTCTGTTTTCGTTTCAATTGACAAAACATTGCGGTTCCTTTTATATGCTTTAGGCCTACTGGAAGATGCCATATCGCACAGAGAAATACTTGTACACCAAAATTATTCTGCTGTAGCAGCAGACACAATTATTTTAAGTTGAACTGTCTGTTTAGCCAGTGTTCTACCTAGAACGCAACGTACACTGGATTGGTAAACCAGATATTAACTGACTTTATGATCTAACTGACTTCCTGTACGTAAGCGACCGACCATTAGCCATCCCATTCTCTACAAATTGTTCGCACACATTTAAAGTTTGCCGCATCAAAAGATTCAGAATTTTAGTCTAACGTGACTGGCATCTGATTTTTTTTTTTCTGGAAAAAGTGTTCGGATAATTGGATGTTCGGATAATTGGGGTTCGGATAAATGGAGTTCTACTGTATATATATATATATATATATATATATATATATATATATATATATATATATATTATATATATATGTGTGTTTTTAACCATTAGACTCGCGAAGAGTTTTCTTAAATATATAATTGAATACACGAGTGTATATAATAGTCTTAGCGGTAAATTTATTGCGCGTTAGAATATTATTTGATTTTGCGGTATGATTTCATGTTTTCTATTTTCCACATAGGGTGATCATAAATCTTTGCATGCCAGCAATTATATAGAGTCCTCCAGACTCGGTTCTTAGAAAACCCTCCAGAAGTTTGATGAACAGTTTAAATTTAATCTTGTGGCGATCCTGTTGGGGTCCTGCTGTCTGAATTTACCAGAAAGAAAGCAAACCCAAGAAATTAAAAAAATCATCAATAAAATTAAGTCTGTAAAGATAAACTGGAGAAGAACATTGCCAGTAGCGATATATTGTATATTATTGCTCTAATGTGAAAGACAGTATATATTTCCTGAACACTGACAGTCCATATTTTTTTCACTGGATTTAAAACCCCCGAAGAAAAAAACATACCTCACTGGTCAGTCGTTGTCATCACGCTTAAGAAGTTTTTCACCATCAGCGGCGAAATTCAAGAGACCACACAATTCTCACACCTGTATCTGTGACAGTGCCATCCCATAGAACTTTTATATAACAAAACAAAAGAACACTTAGGTTTCACCTTCCAGCGATTTCGGGACACTGTGCTAAACGCCTAAACCCGTTAAATCTGGGGCTGGAAACCGAAGAACAGAACTCATTCATTTATTGAATCCTTACTACTGTATGTGTATTTTTCTATGGAGTGCCAGATTCCACGATCGGTAAGTGTATGTGAGAAAATGCGTGATGGCCATTGCTAGCGTGCATGAATGAATGATATATATAGTTGCAAAAATTATAATTTGCTTTACCTGGTAAATAATATTTTTACTGTATTCCTTGTATTGTTCCCTTTAAGTGGGATTTCTTAACTTTGTTTATTTCCCCTCCCTTAAATCTGCTTAGTAAAGGGAAAACAGTTGAGAATAATAGGACTTGTTTCCTACACCCCATACCTAATATTGTAACCCCTCTTATCAGAATAAATTAATTTACTGTTTTGTTAAATTATCTATTTCTGAAAACCACCTGTCTTTGGATTGGGTTTTTCTTTGTCTATACAAGCGGGAAGGGCATATTGGATACTACTTTTCAACCCCCCCCCCCCTGTTATTTGTATTTTCTGTAACTATGATTATTGCCTGTAACATGATAAATGTTGTGATTTTGATTTAAATTATAAATAAACACCATAAACATTTAGTACTGTGTTGGCCGACCCACGCCCTATTACCCATATTTGTTCTACGTAGTTTGTTTTCACGTAGCGTCTGTGTGTTTGAAGCACCAAATTGGTGTGTGCACATGAGTGTTTGGAAACTGGCAAATAATTGTTTAGCTAGGAGAGATTTATGAGTCTACTGAGAAAAAAATAAGTTTGTCGTAAGATAGGCAAATCGGAGAAGAGTACACGATTTCTTAGACTGTCCTTACTCTTCCCAGCACCCCTTGTGAATCAACTATCTCTTTCCTAACCCTTTCTATCATAGAGCCTTCACCATTATTCTTCACTCTAACGGGACCACTATTTCTAAGACCTATCTCAAATAAATTTATGACAATAAATGGGTCGCTCTCCGGGATTTTGAGTCTGATCTAGAAATTAGCACCACTTAACGGGTAGCCCAGTAGGATCTGATCTTAAGTCTGGGTCTGTCTAGAAAGAGTGTGAGTGAGTTGTCTTTGTGTAGTTAGGGAATAAAAATAATTGCACCCCCTAGACAACGCTTTTAGTACTTGGGGTCGACCACACAAAATAAATATAGGATTTTCTTTCCACAGCAGCAGAGAGTTGCGGATAACAAAAATTCGTTACTTTAATTATTCTCTGGCAGAGAAAATTGTTAAAAAATTTTTTAAACATTGCTGGGGTCGCGTGGCTATGAAACAGTCACAAAGAGTTTTGAAGTTAGCAGAGTTGAGCTAAGCAAAAGACGCCTTATTCTGATTTTTTAAGTCAAGTTAATAACGTCTCTTCTCTTAACTGACTTCGGCGGTTAAAATTTTGTGACGGAGAATTAAAATATTAAGGAAATTTTTTTTCCCTTTAAATTGTTTTAATATAAATTTTTCTCTACTGATAGTAAAAGTAGATTTTTTTCTAGTGTTTGACTTACCATTTAACGTGACATAGTCGCCTGCATTAAGAGTCTTAATTGACAGATAATAGCAGCGATAGGTTAGCTAATTAATATAAAGGTAGGAGGTATCACAAGTAAATTTATACTTTGTGGTTTTCTCGTAAGCGGCTTAGAGTTTTTTCCCCTTCTTGTTTCTTCTTCTTATACTCTAGTCTTAGAAGCATCCAGTTCTTTGATATGGCAGAAAGAATTAAGATTTGATCCATGTTGAGACAGGAGGCGAAGAAGACAGGATTAGAGGGAGATGCCGCGAAACTGTTTGTCAACAGGGAACTTGAAAGGTATGACGCGGAGAAGAAGGAAGAGAAAGAAGCACATGAGAGAGAGAAGGCTGAGAAGAAGGAAGAGAAAGAGAGAGCAGAAGCAGAGAAGAAGGAAGCAGAAGAGAGGGCAGAAGCTAGGAAGAAAGAAGCGGACGATCGTCAATTGGAGCAGAAGAAAATTGAGGCAGAGATGGAAGTCCGCAGGGTAAATGAGAGAGAGAGGGAGAGACAATACGAATTGGCGCTTAAGGCTTTAGAGAGTCGGGGTGCTTCTACTTCCAATAATGGAGAGTCGTCTTCACCCCAGTCTCTAGCAACTGATCTCTAGAGAACTCAATCTGCCCAATTAATTGTGATGGCTTTTGCTTTAGAGTCTTTCACTAGCCTTAATGAGAAAATTGACAACTTCCTAGAGAAATTCGAGAGTTTGGCAAATCTGTATGGGTTAGAGAGTTCCCGTTGGTGCCTTAAACTCTCAACGGCATTAAAAGGTAATGCTTATGACGTGTATACAAAGCTGGGAAGCAACCAACATGATTACGACATGCTAAAGAAGGCCTTGCTAGAGCGGTTTGAGATGACCGACCGAAAATTTCTGCAAATGTTCAGAAACAGCCGAAAGGAGAGCACGGAGACATTTCTCCAGTTCTCTTCACGTCTCACGGGCTATTTGACAAAGTGCATTGAATTTTCAGAATTACCTCTTACATATGAGGGAATTCTTGAACTTGTTTGTGTGGAACAGATAAAATCAACTTTGTCAAACGAAACCAGTAGATTTTTGGCTGAACAGGGCGCAGTCAGGATTGAGGACATCCTCAATAAGGCAGAACGCTATACAAACGCAATGGCCGAACGTCCCAGCACTAAATGAAAACCCACAGATGAGCCATCTCGAAAACAAAACCTAGAGCAGTCATCCTATTCTTCTAATTCCTCTGTGGTGGTTTTTTATGTTATGCAATGTTGTTGTTCCGTAATGCTATTGTACTGAATGAGGTCAGCTGTAAAGGTTCCTGATTATAACAAATTTTGGGTTGAGTTATCAGGAAACCTTTCTGCTACCACCTTATGACCTCAATCAGGCCTATTCTTGACTAGTATGTATCATAGCTACGTCTAATGTCTAGGGTAATGCAAGTGTGGTGTGATGGTAATTAATTACAGAAACACACACACAAACACCAATATTAATCTTTATGATCGACTCAACTAACACAGTTTGTTAAAGTTAGTAATATACAATTTTTTCTATAACTTTATTAGTCCTGTACCTAAGATTCTTTTGGTTAGGACTGTCAACTCAAATGAGATCAATTGATATATACATAAATAATAGGCATAATTACATAACTAAAAGAGGACAGTTGTCCTTAATTTTATATATATATATATATATATATATATATATATATATATATATATATATATATATATATATATATATATATATATATATATATATATATATATATATATATATATATATATACGAGGGGCGTTCAGAAGGTAATGCACCACATCGTTTTTCTCAGGATCTGTTTATTCAAAAAGCATGAAATTCATACACAATATACATGGATATGTCATGTAAACATCGGTATTATTCAACATAATCCCCATCAACTTGTACGGCTTTATGCCAGCGCGAAACAAGTGCATGTATTCCTAGCCCGTACCAGATTTAGTCTTGATCATGTAGCCATTTCGTCGCTGCATGAATCACTCCATCATCTTCAAACCTTGCTCCACGGAGTGCATCTTTAAGTGGACCAAATAGATGAAAATCAGAGGGTGCCAAATCGGGACTATAGGGTGGATGGAGTAGTACTGTCCAACCCATTTTGGTGATTGCTTCCCATGTTGTCAGACTTGTGTGAGGTCGAGCATTTCGTGAAAGAGAAGCAGGTCTGCTGGATTCTTCTGCGGCCGAACTCTGCGAAAACGTTGATTGAGTTTTTTCAATATCTTAATGTAAGATTGCGAATTGATTGTCTCTCCTCTTGGCATAACGTCCACAAGAATCACACCTTCAATGTCCCAGAAGACAGTGATCATGACCTTTCCAGCTGAAGGAATTGTCTTGAATTTCTTTCTTCGTGGTGATTGCAGATGATGCCACTCCATTGACTGTCTTTTTTGTCTCAGGTTGAAAAGGATGTGCCCAGGTTTCGTCACCTGTAACGATCTTAGCCAAAAAGTTCTCTCCATCAGCGTTGAAACGCTCCAACAATTCAGAAGAAATTGCTTTCCTTTGCAATTGGTAATCATTTGTGAGACTTCGAGGAACCCATCTTGCGCAAACCTTAGAAAATTCGAGAGTTTTTATAACTGAATTTGCACTACCAATGCTGACTGACAGCTGTAAGGCCAATTGTTGAGTAGTGATTCGCCTATCAGTAAGAATAATGCCCTCAGCGCATTTCAACATTTCTGCGTTGGTGGATGTGGCAGGAAGTCCACAGCGCGGCCGATCGAGCAGCTCCGTATCTCCACTTCCTGATTCTTTGATTCTCTGAACCCAGCGACTGACTGTACTCCTGTCGACTGCAAAACTTCCGTACACATCACATAGACGCTTGTGAATGTTCACAACAGTTTCCTTCTCTGCAACGTGAAATTCTATCACAATTCGCTGCTTATAACGCAGGTAACTAACATGCTCCATTTCAACGGTTTAGGGCAGCCGTATTATTTGGCCGGTTGCGGTGCAATTATGTGCACACAATTGGCGCATGCCATATTGTAAGTATGCAAAATTTCATGCTTCTTTCTTTATTATTAGCTGAGAAAAACGATGTGTGCATTACTTTCTAAACGCCCCTCATATATATATATATATATATATATATATATATATATATATATATATATATATATATATATATATATATATATATATATATATATATATATATATATATATATATTATATTATATTTATGGTATTGTTAAATCTCTAGCTAATTCTAAAGTGTTATGAGCTGGCTGGTTGGGGTGTTAACATCACGCCCAGTCTTTTTCATAATGTTTCTTTTCTCTTCATACACTTTATTTCTTGACAGAGAGTCTTTATTTATACTACATTCCAGGTTAAGTGAAGTGGAAAAGTTGATAAATTGTCCTCGTGCCAGGGCTTGTTTACTTATCTGGCACTGGAGGAGTGAACATAGATGAATGATCTGCCAACAGCCACTGTTGATCTTGTCTCAAAAGTAATAGGGTAGGCCGCGAGTACCTCTATCACTGCTGGAGTAACTTTTTCACACAGGAATCTGGCACCTGACTAGTGCCAGACAAAAACCCTGTAACATGAAAATTATGTTCTGTCTTAGCTTAATACCTAATCCACCAATTTTACAAACAATACAATATTTAACCTAAAAGACCTGGATCAGATCTCTCTGACCAACTCAGCACATCTCCATAAAATGAGGTAACACTTTGTACAAGTTTTCATATTCCTCTCCCTAATGTCTGCAACGCCTCTGCCATTCTCAATGATCTTTTTCCATACAATGTGATAGGTGATGTGATTCCTGGTGACAACCTATGAATATGTTACTACTACCTCTCTGGTAGCTTGGTAACATGGTGGAGCAACAAATAGGATTGTATAAGTCTACTAATGACTTTTTTACTTACAGTCGTAATGTTTTTTCATTACCCAAGTCAAACGACATAATTAATAATATAAATAATGTTAATAATTTCGGTCTTACCACAATTCAATGAATACACACAGGAGCGTTGAATTAGCACAACCTCAGATGTACTACTTGCTGGACTATGGCGCCCTTATACTTTTTATTAATTATATATTTATTCAAGGTACGTCGCACTTCTCAGCTCTCAAGCGTCCTGCTTCTATGAGCAGTCTTAGTGAAATGGCACCGAGCCTTCAACTTTCCCATTAACATAAAATGTTTCGACCAATGAGATCTAACTACTAAGTTTGTCAATTCAAATTTTTAAA
Source organism: Oreohelix idahoensis (assembly GCA_024509875.1). Taxonomy (NCBI): domain Eukaryota; kingdom Metazoa; phylum Mollusca; class Gastropoda; order Stylommatophora; family Oreohelicidae; genus Oreohelix; species Oreohelix idahoensis. The sequence goes on along the minus strand of JAMPIV010011081.1, from coordinate 179,699 downwards.
ACTAAGGTCCAATTTCGGTCCAATGTTAGCGTACCTCGGTCGGTCACAAAAAATAGACTTGGTTTTGGCCTAACATTACAAAAAACATATTCAGTTTGAGCCATCCCATAATATTTTCCCCCTTCAAACTCCCCTCCCAATCGTATTACATATGTCTCTCAGTCCTAACGTTTCCCTCTTTTGGACTTTGTCCTACCCTCTCATGCCTCTTTTCAACAACTCTTGCACAAATTCGTTACCGATAGTGAATGTATGAACCCTAGTGTGTTAGTCAATGTGTCTGTGACTATCTAGTATTTTGACCATATCTTGGCTGTTAGTTGGACTATAGGGTAAATGACAACATATTATTGGTCAGGAGACACTATGGCACCCGAATATATAAGTTTTATGAGCCTATGTATACTGGTTCAAAATTCCATAATTTTTTCCCATGTTAGTCTTCAATAATATTGAAATCTATAAACTACCACCTGTTTACTTCTTTCTACCGCTATTTTCAAACTAAAAACGAGAGTCTCCCGTATTACGTCAGAAATACGTCCTTTTTATAAGAGCTAAGGTTGTTTGCGTGACACAATTGCCGAACATATTTTGAATTTGCATCATATTTTCAGACGACTAACGACAATATCGCGCGTTCCATAGGTTTTGATTCAAACCATGCGTGCAGATGGTATCATTTTTCTGTCTCTCCCCTCTCACTCCGTCTGGACGAATAGGCTTTTCGTGTCACAATGTTATAAATAGTTTTTCGAGGACACTAGAAAACGATGGTACTATCTATTCCACAATACTGTCTGCTAAGATCAACGCGCTTGCGGCGTGGGTGTAGAAGAAACTTTATAACTCCAATATTTTCCTTTCTACCTTATTTTTATACTTAAAATTATTAATTTTATCGGTGCATCGATATACTTTATTACACATCTCCCCACTTAAGAACATGCCTGAGGCTAGTTCCAGACACAGTGATACACTTAGATAAAATTAACTCCTTATGCCTGATGAATATTCTGATTTGGATCACAGGGATGCCTACTGAGGAAATCTGCACCCACGTTCTGTGACCCGGGAATGTATTCTATATTGAAGGAATATGGCTGTAGGAGTAATGACCATCGTAATAAACGAGCATTTTAATGCTTTGCCTGTGATAAGAATACGAGGGGCTGATGATCCGTCTGGACCACAAATGTTCTACCATATAGATAGATCTGGAACTTACGTATCGGCCAGATTGAAGCTAGACATTCTTTCTCGCTTGTTGAATAGTTTTGCTCCGCTTTGTTCAACATGCGACTAGCATAAGCGACTGGATTCAGCTCCCCGTCTGGTGACGATGACCTTTGCAACAAAGTAGCCCCCAGGCCCACATTGCTTGCGTCACTTCTTACCACAAATTCTTGACTCAAATCAGGTAATTTCAAGATTGGCTTGCTTGTAAGTTTTTCCTTTAACTCTTGGTATGCTAATTCACACTGGGCTGACCAAACAATTCTATCAGGATTTCCTTTGCGAGTTAAATCCGTCAGAGGCGCACAATAGAGTTAAAATTTTTGATATATTTCTGATAGAATCCACACAAGGACACGAAAGATCTCAGATCTTTCTTGGTTTGTGGCCGCGGTGCTTTCTTTAATTTCTCGAGATTCTTGGGGTCAGGGGTCATGTTACCCTGATATACAGTATGTCCCAAGAACTCCAACTCTTTACAACCAATACAACATTTTGTTGGTCTAGCCGTCAAATTAGCCTCTCTCAGTCTATAAAACAGCATAGTCAAAGAGTTAATGTGTTCCTCAAATGTTTCCGTAGCAATAAGGATATCATCCATAAAATTTGTGATGCATGGGTTATTCAGGGGATCCAACAATTTTCGCATCATCCTAGAAAACACACTCGGAGCATTTTTCAACCCAAATGGCAACATGTTGAATTCATAATGTCCTTCCGAAGTGCTAAACGCTAAATACGGTCGGACCTCAGGCTTTACTGGAATCTGATAATAGCCTTTGCTAAGATCCACCTTAGAAAAATATTTTGCCTTTTTCAGCCTGGCAAATAGCTGATTTGTGTCCGGTAATGGATCCACCTGATTTTCTGTGACAGCATTCAGTTTCCTGTAATCTATACACAGACGATGTTCCCCAGAGGGTTTTCTCAGCAAAACCACACTGGAACTATATGGAGATTCGCTATGAGAAATAATTCCTTCTTTCAATAAGTACTCAATCTCCTCTTTCAAAGCTTTCTCCTTGGCAAACGGGATCGTGTAGGCTCTCATACAGATCGGTGTTGGGTCTACTAGTTTCATATCATATTCCAGCAAATTCGTGTGCCCCGGTTTGTCGGTTGAGACGTCCGTATGATCAGTCAGAACCCTTTGAACCTGTTCCGTCTGTTTTTTCGTCAAGTGTTTACTGACTTTTACATGTGAAGGGGTCTCACATGTTTTCAGGGGGTACTCATGAGAGGTGAGTGGTTCATTTTTCACCCCCGTCGCTATCGACAAGGACATTAAGTGTGTTCCTTCCTGGATTTCCATGTCCAGATACTTCTTTAGAAGGTTCACATGATATATTTTCTCTTTCCCCTTCTTGTCGATTTTGTAATTTGTTCTAGACACCTTCTCTAGAACAGTATATGGACCGTGCCATCCAATTTGTAATTTGTTATGGCTGCCGGGTAGTAGAAGAAGCACCTTCTCTCCCACAAATAGTTCTCTATCCTTAGCTTTCTTATTAAAATAGGCAGCATGTTTTTTCCTGGCTTGTCTGAGAATATCATTTGCAAGTTTCCAGCCAGTTTTAAGACGAGTGGTCAGCTCGTTCACAAATTGCTATGATGAGGTAACAGTCTCTTCTGCCTTCTCATCTGTCCATGTCCTCAACAAGGTTACATATGGACTTTTATTGGCCTCCCAATTAACAGGGTTTCCGGTGCCATTCCGGTCGAAGTTCCAATGGATCTTTTATTTTTTTCTGACATATTTTTCATAATATTGGAAGCCTTGTGTTGATGACGTTTCAGCCTTTTGTCATCACACAAAAATCTGCCACTACCAATTCTTTTCCTGGGGTTTTCTCCCCACTTGAAATTCCTTGTGAGAGATCGTCTCTCCCTTTTATATTCCTCCAGTTCACATAATTCCGACCGAGGGATTGTCGGCTTATTCTGGGGTAAAACCACTTTTTGTACTCGATACAGAGTTGCCATTGTAACACATTCAAGTGAAGACTGTGTGTGAAAAGGGAGTTCCCATTCCACTTTGTCCACATTATTAAATTTATTTTTATTTTCAGGCCTAAGTTTGCCCCGTGGCGTTTCTAGGTCCTGATCACTTTCCCCACGTGTGGGTGTTCCCTCGTGAAATTGGCCGCAGTTCTCCACAAAATTCTCAATAACTATCTTTACAGCTGGCCAATAATAATATTTAGAAACTTTTTGGCAGATGGTACCTATTTTCTCATGGTCACCATCTTTCCCAACATGTAAGCGCCTTATTACACATGCCCTATATGCCTTGGGAAGTACCAGCTGGCTGTGACCATTTTTTCCAGTCCCAGTCTTCCTATACAACAATTTGTTCTTCATATAATAATCACCCTTGCTTGGACGGGTGTGACATTTGGGCAATTTTTTAAAGCAAGGCTTAAGTGTCCCATCTTCAGCCTGTGCCCTCCTCATCTCCTCTGGATGAGTATTTATTGGTTCATCTTCTTCCTTTCTGGATTGTGATCGGGTCTGGACAGCTGCCAAGACCACAGGTCTCTTGGGATTCCCCAGGAAGACATAACGACACCCCAATATCAGAGGGTAGATGGGTGCGTCGATCTTCGCTGCTCTGATTATTCCTTTCACATAGCGAGTTTTCACCGTTATCCTGGCAATGGGAAGTGTCATAAGTGGGATGTCCTTGGTCGCCCCTTGTATCTACACTGTTTCTGTGGTATACTGATCTGGGTTCACCAAGTGCGAACTCACAACAGAATCAAAATCTAAACCGGTATCATACAGGCACCTAATGGTGACCCACTTACATACCACATCCTCACACACTGGGGGGTGATAAGGTTCCTGATTTCCAGTAGGTTTTACCTTTACTTCCTTTTCCCCCAACTTCATAGCAGCAAATCCAGCAGGTTTCTTAGTACAAACTTTGGTGTCATGTCCTTCCCTCTTACATCATCTACAATATAATCTACCTTGATGAAAAGGTTTTCTTTCATCATATTTCCTGTCATTGAACTGTGGGTTTTTATTTCTAAAATCATTGCGTGGCCTATCAAAATTTTGCTTACCTTTGTTACCCTGATCTTTGTTGTCAAATCTATTAGAGTTTTGTGGAGCCTTATAATTGTCTACATGTTTCTTTTTGGCGCCAGCTACTTCTGCCTGGGCTGCCTGATACCTCTCAGCGACATTAAGTAACTCCCCCAGCCTCTTTGCGCCCTGTTCCATGAGAAACTTTCTCAAGTCTGGAGCCATGGACTCTCTCAATTGTTCAATAAGGATCATTTCTTTAAGATCTTGGGTTTTCCCCAGAGCAGTCAATTTCTCCAAGTACGTCTCTAAACGGGCAGAGAACTGGTGATAGGTCTCACCCGACAGTAGCTTGGCATTTCTAAACTTTTTCCTGTAAAATTCTCCATTCTTTTCATACCTTAGCAAAAGAGCCTGCTTTAACATGTCATAATTGTCTTGGTCATCTTTGCTCATTTTTGCAAACACTTCATAAGATGTTCCCCTAAGACCCTGAGATAACTTTAAACTCCACCTTTCTTTCTCTAACCCACAGGTGGTGGCTAAAACCTCATCTGGATAGAAATGATTCAATGTCATCGTCCCTCTCAACAAAATGGTCTAAATGGAACCCCAAAGCTGAGGTTGAGGCTCCCTGACTAGCAGTGGCATCAGAGGTAGAAGGGCTGGTACCATTTTCAGGAGCATGGCCTTGAAATCCTAACTCCCTTAGTCGTAACTCATGCTCCCTTTGTAATCTCTTCTCCTCTTTTTCTGCTTCTCTTTCAGCAGCCAATCTCTTTTCTTCTCTTTCAGCAACCTGTCTCTTTTCTTCTCTTTCAGCAACCTGTCTCTTTTTCTCTGCCTCCCTTTCTGCCTTTTTTCTTCCAACTGGAGCAGTTTAATTTCAGCCACGCTATCAGCCTCCAATGTCCTAGCCTCCTTGTCAGTCTCAATCTGCAAACTTTTAATTTCTTTCTCAGCCTCTAACTTTCTTTCTGCCTCTAATTTTCTATCTTCCCTATCTCTTTCAATAAATTTATCCACCTCTGAAGTAACATATTGGACCAGCTCTGGCCCATCACTATAAGAGACTTGTTGTTCGCTGATGATGCTGCAGTCGTCACTCAAAGCCAACAGGAGCTTCAGAGCTTGATGAATCGCTTCACTAAAGCATGCAAGGACTTTGGCCTCACAATAAGTCTAAAGAAAACGAATGTGCTGAGTCAGGATGTGGGTGCTGCACCAGTTATCACTATCGATAACTATGAATTGGCAGTGGTGCACCACTTCACATACCTAGGGTCTACCATCAATGACAAACTCTCACTGGATACAGAAATCGACAGCCGCATTGGCAAAGCTGCAGCTACCTTTGCCCGCCTCACATCGCGTGTTTGGGGAAACTCTAAACTCACAATAAAGACCAAAGCTGCTGTATATAATGCCTGCGTCACCAGCACACTCCTATATGGCAGCGAGACCTGGACGACCTATGCTAAGCAAGAAAGAAGGCTCAATACCTTCCATTTGCGGTGTCTACGCCGCATCCTCGGCATCTCGTGGAAAGATAAAGTGACAAATGTCGAGGTGTTGTCACGTGCTGGCCTTCAAAGTATGTATACGCTTCTTAGACAGCGCAGACTTCGCTGGCTTGGCCATGTTCGCCGCATGGATGATGGTCGCATCCCAAAAGATATCTTCTACGGACAATTAGCAGATGGCAAGAGAACAGTTGGGTGACCACAGCTGAGGTTCAAAGATGTGTGCAAGGGAGATATGAGGGCACTGGACATGGATCCAGCAACATGGGAGGATGAAGCTGCCGATCGCACTAAGTGGCGATGCTATTTACGGCGCCACCTCAGATTGGGCGAAGAGAGGCTCACACAAGAAGCCGAGGTGAGGAGAACACGTCGAAAGGAGCACCAGGAAAATAAGCAGCTGAGGGCTATCACCTCAGGGGCGCATTCCCATAGTCAGTTATGACTGAAGGGGCTATTATTATTATTATTATGGCCCATCCATACCCATCTCTTTGGCAGCCAGCACAGCAGCAGATCTGAACTTGGCTAAATCTGCCATCCTGTTTCAAACAAATTCTAACAATGTTCTAAGGCAAATTAAAAACTCTAATTAACAATATCACTCTATGTACTTAATTAACTACTGGCCGTGACAATTCATCAACCTTTTCCTTCCACTTCAAATATTTTTATTATTGAATCTCTTAATTTTTGGGACACTATTAAAACAATATTGAATTTTATACTGACTTCTAACTTATAAGTTTAAATCCCGGAACAGGAGACCCCAATATCTCTGGTGGTTTTTGATGTTATGCAATGTTGTGGTTCTGTAGTGCTATTGTACGGAATGAGGTCAGCTGTGATGGTTCCTGATTATAACAAATTTTGGGTTGAGTTATCAGGAAACCTTTCTGCTACCACCTTATGACCTCAATCAGGCCTATTCTTGACTAGTATGTATCATAGCTACGTCTAATGTCTAGGGTAATGCAAGTGTGGTGTGATGGTAATTAGTTACACAAACACACACACAAACACCAATATTAATCTTTATGATCGACTCAACTAACACAGTTTGTTAAAGTTAGTAATATAAAATGTTTTCTATAACTTTATTAGTCATGTACCTAAGATTCTTTTGGTTAGGACTGTCAACTCAAATGAGATCAATTGATATATACATAAATAATAGGCATAATTACATAACTAAAAGAGGACAGTTGTCCTTAATCATATATATATATATATTTATATTTATGGTATTGTTAAATCTCTAGCTTATTCTAAAGTGTTATGAGCTGGCTGGTTGAGGTGTTAACATCACGCCCAGTCTTTTTCATAATGTTTCTTTTCTCTTCATACACTTTACTTCTTGACAGAGAGTCTTTATTTATATTACATTTCAGGTTAAGTGAAGTGGAAAAGTTGATAAATTGTCCTCGTGCCAGGGCTTGTTTACTTATCTGGCACTGGAGGAGTGAACATAGATGAATGATCTGCCAACAGCCACTGTTGATCTTGTCTCAAAAGTAATAGGGTAGGCCGCGAGTACCTCTATCACTGCTGGAGTAACTTTTTCACACAGGAATCTGGCACCTGACTAGTGCCAGACAAAAACCCTGTAACATGAAAATTATGTTCTGTCTTAGCATAATACCTATTCCACCAATTTTACAAACAATACAATATTTAACCTAAAAGACCTGGATCAGATCTCTCTGACCAACTCAGCACATCTCCATAAAATGAGGTAACACTTTGTACAAGTTTTCATATCCCTCTCCCTAATGTCTGCAACGCCTCTGCCATTCTCAATGATCTTTTTCCATACAATGTGATAGGTGATGTGATTCCTGGTGACAACCTATGAATATTTTACTACTACCTCTCTGGTAGCTTGGTAACATGGTGGAGCAACAAATAGGCTTGTATAAGCCCATTAATGACTTCTTTACTTACAGTCGTAATGTTTTTTCATTACCCAAGTCAAACGACATAATTAATAATATAAATAATGTTAACAATTTCGGTCTTACCACAATTCAATGAATACACACAGGAGCGTTGAATTAGCACAACCTCAGATGTACTGCTTGCTGGACTATGGCGCCCTTATACCTTTTATTAATTATATATTTATTCAAGGTACGTCACACTTCTCAGCTCTCAAGCGTCCTGCTTCTATGAACAGTCTTAGTGAAATGGCACCGAGCCTTCAACTTTCCCATTAACATAAAATGTTTCGACCAATGAGATCTAACTACTAAGTTTGTCAATTCAAATTTTTAAAACTAAGGTCCTATTTCGGTCCAATGTTAGTGTACCTCTGTCGGTCTGTCCGTCCGAACTTGGCATTCACAAAAAATAGACTTGGTTTTGGCCTAACATTACAAAAAACATATTCAGTTTGAGCCATCCCATAATAGTTTTCCCCCTTTCAAACTCCCCTCCCAATCGTATTACATATGTCTCTCATTCCTAACGTTTCCCTCTTTTGGACTCTGCCCTACCCTCTCATGCCTCTTTTCAACAACTCTTGCACAAATTCGTTACCGATAGTGAATGTACGAACCCTAGTGTGTTAGTCAATGTGTCTGTGACTTTCTAGTATTTTGACCATATCTTGGCTGTTAGTTGGACTATAGGGTAAATGACAACATATTATTGGTCAGGAGACACTATGGCACCCGAATATATAAATTTTATGAGCCTATGTATATGTTACGGTATATGATATTAACGCCGTCTGCTAAAGGTTATCAGACGTGCAATTGTAAAGGTTAAGGCATTTAATATATTGCGATAGATGTTTCAATTATTGAACGCTCCATACACGATCGATTATGACGTGTATAGCGTTGTTTGGGTCACAGTCGGTAACTAAGAAACGCTACCCCTTGTTACTTGACCGCCAAGCTGAATAGCTGCGTTTTTCTAACCTTCCAATTCAATGGCATGATATAGCCATTTATATATGCATTTTTTGATGGACCAGGGTCAGTCCTAGAACTCTATATGAGAGGGAAATTTATGGAGGTTAGTATTTAACTAGAATTCTCAGAAGGAGAAGAATAATCGTCAAATTCGTATGAAAGATTCAGACTCGCAGTCTCACTGTCGGCAGGTAGCCATGTCTAGCTGCGCGTGCATATAGCTGTGATGTTCTGACGACAATACTGCATTGTATCCTTAAACCGACATTGACACGTAAACCAGCAGTCTACGTTATTGATTAATTTATGCATGACTTATATGGACTTATGTTCTACTCCTATTTGAAATGATCATCCTGTGTGTACAACTGTGAATTAAATGTATGGACTCAATGAAATGACTTATCAAATCAATCGTATTCCAAGGTTCAAGTATTGTTCGGAATCTTCCACCCCCGCATTCGCTTAATCTTCCATCGAAGGCACGATGCACTATCACTGAATAAAAAAACTAACATATCAAAGAAAAAACAATGGCCAGAAATTTATAATTGTTTTATTCATATCACATGGAACATTGTTCAGAGCAAACCACCTTGCAACAGTATACTGGTTCAAAATTCCATAATTTTTTTCCGTGTTAGTCTTCAATAATATTGAAATCTATAAACTACCACCTGTTCACTTCTTTCTACCGCTATTTTCAAACTAAAAACGAGAGTCTCCCATATTACGTCAGAAATACGTCCTTTTTTATAAGAGCTAAGGTTGTTTGCGTGACCCAATTGCCGAACATATTTTGAATTTGCATCGTATTTTCAGACGACTAACGACAATATCGCGCGTTCGCTAGGTTTTGATTCAAACCATGCGTGCAGATGGTATCATTTTTCTGTCTCTCCCTTCTCACTCCGTCTGAACGAATAGGCTTTTCGTGTCACAATGTTATAAATAGTTTTTCGAGGACACTAGAAAACGATGGTACTATTTATTCCACAATACTGTCTGCTAAGATCAACGCGCTTGCGGCGTGGGTGAAGAAGAAACTTCATAACTCCACTATTTTTATTTCTACCTTATTTTTCTACTTACAAATTAATAATTTTATCGGTGCATCGATGTACTTTATTACATCCTCCCAGCAGTATAACCAATGAGAAACTAATACCCAGAGACCTCCCCAAGAAAAATCGAAATTCTACAAAACCCGATATTCCCAAAGTAACAACAATCCTGATCAACTTGCAAAGCCTGTGTGACAGCACGGCCACCAAGGTCAAGGCAAAGGGAAGATCCCTACAGCAGGGACATCTGATCAGGGCAAGCACACTGGGCCAAACCGCATCGGAAGTTTGCATACAGCCTCGCAAGGAAGAGTCAATGTCATTGATTCTCAACCTGAGGGGGAGAGACCCTCAACGCGAGGAACTGTAATTTTGAACGGTACCTCAACAACTTGTCTTTTTGACACGGGATTATCTTTTGATTGTATTGTCGCTAGACACCTTGTCAAACCCGGTCAGGAGACAGAGGACACCGTCAAACTAGGTGGAGTTTTTAAGAGTGACGCACCCAGGACGCTTCCTATTGCACTGGTAGAAATACACTCTGATTTTGTCAGAGGTGTTATTAAAGCGGCCATAATGGATGATCCTATCTACCCAGTTATCCTGGGATGTAGATATGTGTTTGTTGGGAGACCAAAAGAGCCGATTGTGGCAGCGGTAACCACAAGAGGGCAAACCAAGAAGGAGAGCGAGCCTGCGCCAAATTTGTTGCCGAATGAACTGAAGGAGGCGCAACAAAAGGACCCTACTCTGGAGCCCTGCTTTAGAAAATTGCCCATGGCTAAGGACCCCAGACACCACGGAGACATCTTTTCGAAGGATGGAGTATTGTATCGTAGAACGGGCTGCCCTGATACAGGGAATAACCAGCTCCTAGTACCGACGCAGTACAGAAGTTAGATCTTAGAGATGGGGCACTCTCTTCCCTTTAGCGGACATATGGGACAAAACGCCACTATTCAGCGAATAATAACCCACTATTAGTGGCCGGGAATGAACTCTGAGATTATCAGTTATGTGAAATCCTGCACCCAGTGCCAACGTGTAGCACCCAAGCACTTGACACCCCCAGTACCTATGGGGCAAATGCCAATGGTAGGGACTCCATTTGACCAGGTTGCTGTCGACACCATTGGACCCCTGGAAAGGACCTAAAGAAGGAACAGGTTCATCCTGACCTTAGTCGACACTTGTACAATGTGGGCCGAAACTATACCGCTAACATGAACGGATTCCAAGCATGTCGTAGAAGCCCTCGTGCAAATTTTTACACGGTTGGGATTCCCTCAACAAGTTTTGGCGGATAATGGATCCCAATTCCGTAGCCTGTTAATGGAGGATATCGTTAAGATCTTGAGGGCCAAACACATCCACACAAGTCCCTACCATCCGGCCGTAAATTGGCTCGTGGAGCGTTTTAACGGCAGCCTCACCATGATGTTACGTAAGCTGGGTAAAGAGAAACCGGAAGATTGGGACCTATATATATTTGCTGCCTTATTCGCCTACAGAGAGGTTCCCCATGCATCTACGGGATTCCCGCCAGCTACACTTTTATTCGGCAGATCTATTAAGGGGCCACTAGAAGCCTTACCTCGGTCCCTGACAGACCAAAAGGCTGACGAGACAGTCGTCCCTGCAAGCAAATATGTATCTGAGCTCAAGGAAAGGCTAAAGCTAGGATGGGATCTAGCTGCAACCAACCTTAAGAACGCCAGCGCAAAACATGCTAAAATACACAATAAAGCTGCAAAAGAGAGATAACTCCAACCAGGGGACAAAGTTTTGTTGTTCCTTCCAACCGGACGCAATAAACTTCGCATCGGATGGCAAGGGCCGTTTACCGTCCTTAAAAAGATCTCACGCATCATTTACAAGATCTCCATTAAAGGAAAGGAGAAGGTCTTTCCCATAAATCTGCTAAAGAAATATTTGGAAAGACCAGTGCCGTCCTCCGAGCATCTCCTGGCGGTCTCCATAGCAATGGAAGACAAGGAAGATGATGATAGTTGCATGGAGTACCCATTGCAACAAACAGAATCCTTTAAAGATGTCAAATTCGGCGACAATCTCTCAGAAGAACAACAGACAGAAACCAGAGCGTTACTAAAACAGTACAGTGCAGTCTTATCGGATGTACCTGTTCGAACAAATCTCATAGGATTTGATATGAAATTAACAAACGAAACCATTTTTCGAACCAGAGTTTACCCCATTCCGTACGCTAAAGCGGGTGCACTACGCGGAGAAATAGAGAAGCTGCGTCAGGCAGACATTATCAGTGAGTCTACATCTCCTTACAGTTCGAGTGTAGTAGTGTTGCAGAAGCCCAATAAGGAAGTTCGGCTGTGTATAGATTACCGCTTACTAAACCCTGTAACGGAATTCCAGCCCGAACCTCTCCAGACTGTTTCTGAGTTGTTCACCAAGCTTAGCAAAGCAAGAATTTTTTCCAAGATTGACCTGAGTAAAGGTTATTATCAAATATCAGTCAAGGAGGAAGTTAAACCTTTGTTAGCTTTCAGCACTAGTGAAGGACATTATACATTTAATGTGATGCCGTTCGGATTGCATAACGCACCAGGAGTATTCACCAGAATGACGAGGAAGCTTTTAGAACCTTTGCACAGTCCCCATATCCATAATTTCATGGATGACATCTTAATTGCATCGGAAACCTACGACGAACATATTGCTACGGTTGCTATGCTCCTCAGGAGACTACAGGAAACTGGTCTCACAGCCAGACCTAGCAAATGTCTCATCGGGTTTGAAAAGCTAGACTTCCTGGGGCATACTATTTCTCACGGCTGCATGTGGCCTGTTAAGAAGAATGTGGAGAAAATAGTTGCAGCAAAAAGGTCCCGAACGAAGAAAGACACCCGTTCTTTCTTACCCCTATGTGAGTATTATCAAAAATACATCCAGAATTTTAACGGACTTACTGCACCCCTGACTGACCTTACAGAGAAAGGTCGTCCTGATAAGGTTATTTGGGATTCAAAGTGCAAACACGCGTACAGCACTTTAAAAGGACAGTTGTCTGCATACCCCATTTTGAGGTTACCTGACCTCAAGAAACCTTTTGTATTGATGGTCGACGCGTCGGGTCAGGGCATCGGGTCAACATTGCTGCAAGCAGATGACACCGACCCGAATACGTTATTCCCAGTTGCGTATGGCAGTCGAAAATTGAATAAGGGTGAACGTAACTACAGCACAGTTGAAAGAGAATGTCTAGCTCTGATTGACGGCATAAGACGCCATCAAGAGTTTCTCTACGGGACATCTTTCACGGTGCAAACAGACCACGTTCCCTTAGCATTTCTAGGCGCAAATAAGAAATTTAACGAAAGGATCATGAGTTAGGCCTTGCTATTAAGCGTTTACTCCTTCAAAGTGGAATACATTGCTGGAAGACAGAATGTCGGGGCTGATTTCATGAGTAGAAACTGGACTACGGAGGAAGAGGACGAAAACGAAGATATCAATCATCCAAAAGCTACCTACCAGGGCAGCTTCATTGTCATAAACGAAACATGAAAAGATGTTTTCATGTCTCAAAAGAGGGGACGATTGTGACGATGAAACTCAGCTGTCGATGAATTGTTAGATGATATAGTAGGGCACTCGAATAACATCAGTACCCCTGAATATTTTTGTAATTGTTTTCGTCAACGGGGAACTCTACCACCGGGGCAAATTAGTATGCATCATTTCCACGTGGATTTTTAACACGTTGGATAATTAATATGTAGACTGTTATCATCTGTGCATTTAGGAGATCGCATTGTCTTAGGGGAGGTTAAACCACGCCCACTGCTATCTCTAGAGCAATTAATAGCAGTTATTTTCCTTACCTTTGCCAGTACGCCTGCCAAGTGGGGCGTTGCCAGAGTCCAACGTGGAAAGCGGGATACGATCAAAGGCTGTAGTGGTCCCCAAAACGGACGAAGCAGTTTCCGCTGTCGTTTAACACCTCAGTGTGAACCAGAGAACCGCTCGCAGAACGAGACGAACGGGGAAAGTCTAAGCGGTAGAGAGTTGGGTAATAGAGTGGGGACTGGCGGCAAAAAAGCACGATAGTTCCCTGAGTTCAAATAAGGTGTGAAATTTTCACGTGTCCCCCCGATCTTTCATTTCATTTAATATATATAGAGACCACTAAAGAATGCAATTTATCATTCGTTTGCCAGAGATTTACAGAAACACTAGCTTATAGTTGAATCCTGCTAGATTTCCTTTGGATTTTCGGCTATATTGGAGTGAAGTCATTCTGTGCTAACGGTATAATACATTAGTTTCAAGTGATCAGTGGTCTAGTTCTTTCATTTTATTTCACTGGATTTTGTGTTAATTTAAATCTATTAAATTAAACCTATCTCAAAAGTTTCCAGTTGTAAATTTAATGATATATCTATTACACTATTTCCAAAGATAATAGATGCTTAAATTAACTTTTAAAAGTCGCGAAGGAATTTATAACTAATTAATTTAGTTATATATATATATATGTATATATATATATATATATATATATATATATATATATATATATATATATATATATATATATATATATATATATATATATATATGTGTGTGTGTGTGTGTTTTTTTAACCATTAGACTCGCGAAGTGTTTTCTTAAATATATAATTGAATACGCGAGTGTATATAATAGTCTTAAAGGTAAATTTATCGTGCGTTAGAATATTATTTGATTTTGCGGTATGATTTCATGTTTTCTATTTTCCACATAGGGTGATCATAAACCTTTGCGTCCCAGCAATTATGTAGAGTCCTCCAGACTCGGTTCTTAGAAAACCCTCAAGAGATTTGATGAATAGTTTAAATTTAATCTTGTGGCGATCCTGTTGGGGTCCCGCTGTCTGAATTTACCAGAAAGAAAGCAAACCCAAGATGTGTGTGAGAAAATGCGGGATGGCCATTGCTAGCGTGCATGAATGAATGATATATACAGTTGCAAAAATTATAATTTGCTTTACCTGGTAAATACTTTATTTTTACTGTATTCCTTGTATTGTTCCCTTTAAGTGGGATTTCTTAACTTTGTTTATTTCCCCTCCCTTAAATCTGCTTAGTAAAGGGAAAACAGTTGAGAATAATAGGACTTGTTTCCTACACCCCATACCTAATATTGTAACCCCTCTTATCAGAATAAATTAATTTACTGTTTTGTTAAATTATCTATTTCTGATAACCACCTGTCTTTGGACTGAGTGTTTCTTTGTCTATACAAGCGGGAAGGGCATATTGGATACTACTTTTCAACCCCCCCCTTGTTATTTGTATTTTCTGTAACTATGATTATTGCCTGTAACATGATAAATTTTGTGATTTTGATTTAAATGATAAATAAACACCTTAAACTTTTAGTACTGTGTTGGCCGACCCACGCCCTATTACCCATATTTGTTCTACGTAGTTTGTATTCAGGTAGCGTCTGTGTGTTTGAAGCACCAAATTGGTGTGTGGAC
This sequence comes from Oreohelix idahoensis, assembly GCA_024509875.1. Lineage (NCBI taxonomy): Eukaryota > Metazoa > Mollusca > Gastropoda > Stylommatophora > Oreohelicidae > Oreohelix > Oreohelix idahoensis. Next base: position 164,425 of record JAMPIV010011081.1, on the reverse strand, counting down.
ATGAGTGTTTGGAAACTGGCAAATAATTGTTTAGCTAGGAGAGATTTAGGAGTCTACTGAGAAAAAAAAAGATTGTCGTAAGATAAGCAAATCGGAGAAGAGTACACGATTTCTTAGACTGTCCTTACTCTTCCCAGCACCCCTTGTAAATCAACTATCTCTTTCCTAACTCTTTCTATCATAGAGCCTTCACCATCATTCTTCACTCTAACGGGACCACTATTTCTAAGACCTATCTCAAATAAATTTACGGCACATCAATAAAAAATATTGTTTACAAACAAGATGAAAAAAAAAATTATCTCAATAGGCCCTCCCCTCTGGTAAAGGAAAAAAAAGAAGATCATAACAGAGGTGATTAACCCAAAAGATCAATTTTAACAGTAAGGTGGGAAATAGTCAGTATGGGAAAAGAAAAGGTTCATAATTTAATCTATCCCGTGACTACTCAGATTAGTGAGAAGAAAAAAGAGAAGATTAGTATACTGAGGGTAACAAAAGAAATATGTTTCTTTCTCCGTTCATTCAATTTCACATACATACAGTGGCCACTTTCAGATTTGCTTACCCAATAGTTGTCGCAGGCATTCCATGGAATTAAACTCTAACAGGTACTAAGACTATTCAGTCATATTCTTTGTCAATTTCAGCCTCAGACTATCCTGTTTGCTGACTGCAATTTTCCGGTAGTCGCTGAGATTGATGCGGTAATTATTTTCCTAGATCTTTCTCTTTTCACTGCAGTTGGTTGTTTGGGATAAGTGTTCTATGTGGTAGCACCGTCATAAGAATTAATATGTACATATTGTTCAGATGTTGTCAAGCCGCCGGTGGCTGATATCCTCGGTGACGTGTTGAAAAAAATTAAAGAATGATACTCATCGGCTGTTCCCTGAGGTGATGGCCGAGTATGACCAGTGCGTTCTCTTGAGTGTAATCCAGTAGAAAAGCTTACTGTCATATGTTTGAAAACAATAGTGATCTAAATTCTGCCACAGCAGGCTAGTAATATTTATATGGAAAAATGTCTGGTAATGTTCTGTTCCAGTTATAATTTAAAAATTTATTGTTAGTGTTCTTGTTTTTGATCACTCTCATGAATGGAGTAGGTGGACCGCACAGGGTCACAACACGACGATCCAACAACAATAATCTCTGGATGTTTTAAGAACATAAGGCCGTAAGACCATAAGACCATAAGATCACAAGTCCATAAGATCGCTAGAACGCAGGTTATGATCAGCCTAGATGTAGGAAAATACAAAAATTTTAACAATATTATAAATATTTCAATCTAATGCGCGTTTAGTTAGGACCTCTTTAACCACTCCGTTAAATGCTAATAATATATATTTACCGCAACACAGAGAAAATGAAGATCTCCACGTATTTAAGTAATCAAATTGTAATATGGCTCTATAATAGCGAGCTAGATATATTTCAAAAATCTTCTGCAGCGAACTGATAATTGAGTTCTGAGAGATGGGCATATATACTGAATAGATGGACTTTCCCTCCTTAGTACGAAAATTCCCACCTACAGCCAAGTTAGGGCAAAACTACTGTTTGATTCCTGAATTAAAGGTTGTCTGCACACCATTGCCGAACACATAGACTCTTGCTAGCGAGCAGACGTCTTCTGATCCCGTCTCTAATTAATTCCCATGAGAACACGAACAAACGGATGTGGTCGGTAAATGTGATTATCGCCCCTTTTTGGCATTTCTTAATTCCCCTATCAAATGTAACCAATCAAAGGTACGTCTTCTGTCTTATCGCCCTTCATTCTACAATTAACGACACGATCTCTTCCTACACGCGTTTATTGTCTGATCTGTCACTATTCAGTTAACGACTCTAGTTTCATCGCGCTTCCGGCAATCGCACTAGGCCCGTCCCCTTTTGAAGGAAAGACGGTTAGAGATCTGGATAGCTGGTTTGATAGCACGTAAAAGAAGACAGGTAGGTGTGGCTAAACTATAAGTAAGACAGATAGTGAAAAGGCATGGCTTTTGAGCAATAATCCGTGTATGCTAATGAGGGAAGCAAAGGTGGGGAACCCACGTTGGTCGAGTTGATTGAAAAAAGAATGAGGGGTGCCGGTGAGAATAAAGAGGACTGATCAAGGTAGTCGATTCTCATACTCTGTCACACTCACCTCTTACAGTATTTACTATTTTCGTTTTATACTTCCAGTATCGTGTCATGTCTGGGACTAATGGACCATTCCTTACTGATTATATCGCTGACATGAATTGAACCCATATTGACTTCTGGAATTGTATAGGGAAAAGTTCGGGTACGATTGCATAACACACTTCCGACCAGTCAGTAAAGGCACGGATTACAGCACAGGAGTGGAAGTGCCATCTGGTTTTTTCGTGAGTCGCTAACACGGCTATTGTTACTGTGTCGAGCATCTTTTGCAGGCCACATGTGAGTTTTATATTTGAAGTGAATGTAGTGCTCACGTATGTTTGTACATCTTTTGTCGCAATGCGTAAGTCGCATATGACGTGAATCTGTTTTGGCCTAGCGACGAGTGCAATTCCGCTTTGTTTATTCGAAGTGTATGCACGTATGTTTTTGAGTATGGAATATGTTCCCTTTGGAACTTATAGATAAATAAGTGAAATATATAGTTTGCGTCTAGATATGGACTAAGCTGTGGAATATTGGATCAGTAATACCAATTGTTATAAGGAATCATTCAATGTGTAAATATACTGATGTTCGTGATGAATCATAATAAATTGTCTATGTGGACAGAGGAACTGATGCACTTGATGTCGTTGCCACAGTTGTCCAGTTATATTGTTTGATACTGTTTTGAGAAAGCTTCATCAATGACTCGGGCCATCTGTTATGAATCATACCTCACCTCAAAGTTCCGTCACAGTTATCTCTGATTTTCTGTCTGGGGTGATACAAGAAAACTAGATTGTTGCCTGATAAGTTGTTCGTTTACACATAAAGGTGTCGGAAATGTCAATCTGTGACAAATCAAGACACGGACATGAAGATAACGAATGGGATTTTTGGAGCACGAAAATTATGTAATCGTTTCCGACCAGAATTTGTTGTAATGAATAATTACAAGAAAGCAAAATCTGAAAGAGATTATCCGTAATAGATTTATGACGTCGTGAGTGTAATCATGATGAAAATCAACTGAAAAGGCAAAACCGTATATGGTCTTGCAAGCCAGACATGAATTCGTAGATGACGTGCAGAGCCCATTAGTTTAATTTTGTCTTCTAGATTCTAGATAAACAAAGGTAGTGGACACAAACCCCTACCAAAATTAGCAAGTTATTTGCTATTTGTTTGGTATTTGAGATGTTAAAATACATCTTTGATGGGACTTCACCTCCACGTAGCAATGTGGATGCGTGGGCCGAGGGTTGCTTAAAATCTACACCCTTTTTAGATATTCCACTGATAAGTCAACTCGTCAAGAAGACAGTTCAGACAAACCACGATAAAGAATGGAATAAGGATTCTAATTTAAAGGACCGTATTTAAGCATTTCTACATTTAGACAGTAAGAAAACTCTACCTGTACTAATACAGAAATCCCGGAATCATATGAACCTGGATACGAAATCATTCTATTGTAAAGTACAACCCCAGACTACTTGTAAGAGGCATCTTAGCCAAGTTGCCGAAACTATTTCCTGTAGCAAAATCTGTGAGATAATCGCTTATTTCAGTAAGATTTTAGTCCTATGATGAATAAATACACCAGCCCTCAGGTGTCTGACTGGTTTCATCTTCAACGCCAGTAGAGCTGCCTTTTGTGCAGTGGGAATGCTAAGAAAATGACCCGCCGTAAAAATCTAACACGCTTTAGTTTCGGTTTCGAAAACGTACAATAAACATTTTAACATCTCGCCGATCTGCTGCACGAAACGGGAGAAAAGCTTGTAATTAACGACTTGCCAGAACTGTGAGACCAAACTGGCGTTTGAATTAACGTAATATGTTAACTTTAACACTAACATTTGTAATAATTCGGACATTTCACAGTAGTAAGAAGGAGACGATTGTAATAATTAACGCAAAACACTACCAACGTTTTTTGAAAAACCCCTCTTCGCTCTGCACGCGGTCTCTTTAATATATACACGCTGTGGGCAAAGCCAGCAGAGGCAAACACACAGACAATTTTCCAGTTCCTCCTAGCGGTAATATTCTGACGTCACTCAAACTAGTTGGTTTATTTGAATAGTGAGGAAAATGTTAGAGACGGGGGGGAGGGGGGGGGGGGGGGGGGGGGGGGGGGGGGGGGGAAGATGACCGACTTGTGTAAAATTTATATTTGACGATTGACAGTGACAGAATTGGAAATCTAAACCATACTGAAACTGACCATAAAAATCATATGGTAGTATAGCGTAGAGTCCCCTGAGCAAAAATGTGTTTTTAAAAATATGGTATTCCAAGTATTAGCCAAGTTATTGAGAAAATACTAAATGTCTAAGAACGCTTGGCCGGACAGACTGTTGTTCTTGCTCGTTACACATAACGTTATTGGGGACGCTAGTTTAAAAAAGAGGCATTGTAGAAATTCAAATTCTATTGGTTGGTATAAGAGTATAGGAGTAAAAGGGGAGAGATAGGAAAAATGTAACTAAAACTAAACATCTTTTTCTATTGGCATAACTAACGCAGACTGACCAATGGACTACGAGGCACATAGTTTGTTTGGAATTGTTTTGTTTTTTTTCAAAACTAAATTCAAAAAGATGTAGTAGTGCCTGCTTTCATTGGTCGGCTCTAATAGATATTGGCAAAAGGCATAGTAGTCTTGTGGCCATTTGACTAGAAAATTTTATTCAAACAACTACGTTGAGATCAGATGTGATAACTTGTAAAATTAACTACTATATTCACTATCTGGACGGAGGAGAGCAAAACTGAGGCCATATTCCTTGCCAGTGAACGTTATTTGTGACATATTTCTTTGAACTAGTGGTAAGAATGCTTTATGTATTTACATGCTTGATTAAAACTGAAAAAGTCAGATACTGCTGTGGAAAAGTGAAGGACATACCGGAAGCAAACATTATTGAGTCCTCACATTGAACTGTATTTGACTGTTGCATAATATTATGATTTTGTATTAATATTTTGTATTGGAAATGTTAGGAAGCCTCTGTGTTCTATGAACACTTTTCGACATGTCTAGAGCGTTTATAAGTTAGAAAAGAAAAGAAAAAATCATATAAAAAAAGATGTGGTTACTCCACGTTATTGCATTGAAGCAAACTATGTAAAAGTACTGTGGCGTATCTGCCATAGGGACCTGTGGTGTGGTCACAGAAAGGTGTGAGTCATAAATTAGGGGCTGATGCACATGAATGCACAAGAGGCTGACCCCATACCAGCATGTATACATAGTGATAAGAAGTTGTAATCAGGTATGAAAAGACCAGGGTGTCATTTTATTGCAGAGTTTTTATTTCCTGTTACCATCCGGTGACAGGAAACCTGATGAGTGGGTGAAAAGTCTCTATTATAAAGCTTATGCTGTCAGCTGATAGTCTGAAAGAGCTTGCGTGTGGGTGCTGATCTACATTGTCTCTACATTGATATACTGACTTATATTCGACATACCAAGAATCCCAAGTTGACACGTTATCAGCTGGGACCTCTGACATTTCATCCTAAGAAACTAGTTCTTATCAAATTAAAATTGAATTGTATGGGGCATGATGAAAACAACAGCTCCTCATAACAAATGACAATCACTAGCAATTATTAAAGTTTTAGTCTGTGAATACACCTACAAGAACTCTATATTAACAATATATTCATAGGACCAAGAGTCCATATTTTTAGTTAAAGCATTATATGTAAATATATTTCCTCATTTTCAAAGACCTGTCCAAAAGAGTTGGTGGGACAGGCAGATTAAATTGTATAAAGAAAAAACATTCAAATTTTAAAAGAAAACTTTAACCAACGTCTTATTCATTTTCTTATAGTGAGTTAAAGTGTATTGTGTTGATGTACCATCATCTTCATTTCACCCCTAGACACTAGAGACATCATACACCAGCCACTAGAATCAAAATACGGACTGTGTGAGATCTAGGGAGGTAGCGTTAGGTTCCCTGATACAATATATCATCATCATCATCATTTTATTATAGTCAGGGACCTACATGTGCTTGACCTCACACAGTTTACACAGACACAACTATCTTTCTTGTTAGGTATAACATCTTAACCTCCCCAGCAAATTTACCTTTGTTACATAAATTGGTAGGCTTGTCCGGGATAGGAACTTCTAGTACTACATATATTAGGGTCCAGTTGGGGATGTAGCTGTAACAAATTTTTCTATTTTCCCAGGGAATCCCCATTATTAATATTGCCCAAGATTTGGGAATGGATGAAGTGTCAGAGCCTGGATTAATTAATTAAAATTGTACTTGTTTTAGAAATTGATTTAGAACATTTTAGTATTTATCAGATGGCGGATTTGGCCAAGTTTCGCTCTACTGCTGTGCAGATTGCCAAAGAGTTCAACATAGAGGGTCAAGTTTTGATTGACTAGGTCACCTCAGTGTAGCAGCGTGGGTGTTTCTTTTATTATCTATTTAACTAGGTGACTGAGTCAGGCCTAGTTATCTATCATTCACTTTCTTTCTTCTTTATCTTTCCTCCAAGTGAGACTATTTCTCCTACTGGCCCCCTTGTTCCGCCAGAGATGGTGATTCCTGGATGATATAAGGTTCGTCTTTTGTTCAGCCCAGACCACGTTCTTCCCTCCTTGGTGGTGTAAAGCGACTGATGCGTATAGGGTGTTCTATTATTTCTATCTCTCCTGTTACTCACTTCTAATAACTCTCCATTCTTTAATCTCTTCACACATCAAAACAACCTGAGTGATGTGATTCAATTTCGAAAAAAACTTTTATTTACATAAGAGGATCCAATATCAACCAACATAATTCAATCAAATGTCTCAAGCATAGTTATATATTATTTCTCCTGTAGCCTCTTTGTTAAACTCTTTCTTTGTGTAGTTGTTAACTCATACTGGCTACTAGTTGTTGAATCATGCTTTATTTGCTAAATGATGTGAATGTCCACCAGTGGATAAATGTAGATGTTGGGACTGGTGTAGTAAAGTGTAACGATTGTCAACTCATCAAACCCAGCACAGTTTTGGTCATACAGGTCATCTTGTCCTGGAACATGATGAGGCTCCGGCAAGAATGTGAGTGTAAACAATGAGTGTGTATCTGAATGTCAGTACGCGAATGGTAGAATGATTCGATAGAGTTGACAGGTTGGTAGTACATCACTCATACTCACACTGTTCGAATTCAAGAAGTACTGGAACTACGGTGGTCTTTTTATAACATTTAATGGGACGCACACTTGGACAGTACGTGTATGGTTACAGGAACAAATGTCGACATAGACAGCATAATGTTGATCACAGGAATATCATCTTAAGTTAGCATTCATGCTTGGCAAATATCATAATGGAGCATTCGTAAATAAGCATTCAGCGTTCCATCATGTAAATCATCTGGCTTTACTGACTGGGCACGTCAGACCATAACCAATACATAGGAAGGCTCCTAGACCTAACCTCGTCTAGCGAATATTCCTTCACGTAAAGTTCAATATATATATATATTTCATAATATAGGAATCCCAGACATGGGTTCTCACATGTAGCAGTGATCTCTTGGTTCATCGAGCGATAGTACAGGCATCCCTTTTTCTCACTCGATAAATACAAAGTATATGAATTTCAACATGGCTGTTCTCTCTCTCGTGAGCTTCACTCACTATAGAATATAGACCAAAATTAGTCATTCATTAAATGTCCTCATTTCTTCATAGGTTCTCTCATAGAGGTAATTGAATAATATCATACAATCCAGTGCTGATACATAGGAATGTCTTCTTCCTTTGAATGGATATTCTTTTTAAAAGTACCACTGTGCATCTGCTTATCAACAACGATGGCGAAGCCCAAGTTCATAATAAATTGTGGTTTTACCTTTTTATGCGAAATATAACTTTGCCATTCCTTGGCAAAAGAGAATAAACACTGGGGTAAAGTACATACAACATGTCTAAATGATTATCACTTTTCCCCATCCATATCTAGATCACTATTTCGGCAAAAAGCCTGCTACAACAAAACTCGGCATCCTCACAGGATGACAGCCATGGATCACACCCCTTTGCTAGCGATACTTCCGCTGCATAGCCTTTGACCTTTTCTAGCGACAACCAAATTAGTTCGACTTAGAAATGCAAAGATATCCATATATAAGACAGACTCGTCCTACTCATACAAACACTACGTATAAATTCAGGCCATAGATATACTGAAGCAAGAACAATCTATTCCTACCCAGCCACAGAATAAATCGCAGTAGGCCTAGAGTCGTCTGCGGAGTCCGATCGAAGATGACAGAACTATTTTCAAGGGAAGCAACCCAAAAATGACTTCTCCTTAAGCACTTAAAAAGGAAATACTTTGCTTCCAAAATATTTGCGAACATAATAAGAATATAAATGTATTATATTGCAAGATAGTAAAAATTGCCCTTTACACTCTTGCAATTTTTTGTTGTATACCTAGCTTCCTAAAGTTCCTTCTCATTTTCCACTATTTTTCTCATATTTTCCTACAACAGTTCCTCTAAATCCTTGGAGCCATGTTCTCACCCAATCTCAACCTAGTTAGGTTTAACTCCTTTAACTGCAGCATATAAGATTCAATAGCTACACCTGAAATAATCAAACAATGTCCAACACCAAAATGGCCTCCCTCATACTTACTCTTATATGAGAGAGCGCATGAGATGTTTCATGCATATCAGATTCACTTGTGGTGGCGTCTTCATACTTACTCTTATATGAGAGAGCGCATGATATGTTTCATGAATGTCAGTGCTGTAAACCCTTTGTTCAATACAATCTTGTTTCATAGCAATGCCTCATCTTCTTGGTATGACAGCCCATCCTGGCTATCTGATAATTCACTTTTTTAAGCTTTAATATTGCCCTTGCTTCAATATTATCTTCTGTAGCTCGCTCCCTTAAATGCGAGCGTTGTTAGCCTGACACATTTGCTGAAAGTCAAAAAAATAGTTCAAAATTTCCTCTTACCGTTTTAAAACGAAGTCCAGCACCTATCACAATCCCTACTGTTCACCCTTAATCTATTCCTAATATGTTCATCTCAGTATTTAACCACAGATAATCTACTCTCCTGAATTCCTATCGCTAAGAAATTCTAAATCTAGCTATCAGTTTCTGAATACGAACACTTGTTGACCACAAGTTCGTTTCTTGAGAGCCCTGGGCGGCACGGCACTTCTTGCTTCCGCAAAGTTTCTAATGGGACTGATCTCTTCTCGTCCTTCAATTTCTTATCTGATGGTCCAAAGTTGTTTTTGAGTGAATGTGATTGGTCCGTTATTCAGTTCACTCACCTATCGCCACCTACACGCTTAATTCTATGCTGTCAACCTCGTGAACTGTGCTCCATAACTGTTTATTTCTAGTCACTATTTTCACGTGCGTTTTACTCTGCTCTGCGTTCTCTTAACTGTAAAGGGCGTTAATAATATTGTTATTCCCCTTTGTACTTTTTACCTTAGTTTCATTATTCCTTCTATGTCTCTACTAAAACTAGTCTGATATGCAAATTTGATAAACTCTAATGATGTATATTTAGATTACTTTAAAGTCTAAAAAGGTTCCCTCCCTTACAAAAAACACTACATTTTCATTCTTTTATCTCCCATGTTAAGAACGAAATAGCCCATCACTTAAATTATTCTGATTTTCTAACACATTTTTATATACTCTTTCATCTTGTTAACACCAAATAACTGCTCGACTGACTTTAACTGCAGCGTATCTTACGCTGTACAACCAAACGGTGACATCAGAATGTGATAAGTTTATTGCTAGGGAAGAATATAAGTTAGCTAAAAAGAGGAGAATGCAGTTAGAAGACGCTAGAGAGAAAGAAATAAAACGGTTACAAATTGAGGCTGAGAAGGAGGCTAGGGCCTTAAAGGCTGATAGAGAGGCTGAGATCAAGAGGCTCCAGTTTGAGGAGAAAAAATTAGAAAGGGAAGCAGACGAAAAACGACTGCAAAGGGAAGCAGAGGCAGAAGAAAAAAGGTTGCAGAGAGAGCATGAGTTGCGACTAAGGGAGTTGGAGTTGCAAGGCCATGCTCCTGAAAATGGTCACAGCCCCTCTACCTCTAATACGACTGCTAGTCAGGGGGCCTCCAACTCAGCTATGGGGTTTCATTTAGATTATTTTGTTGAGAGAGATGATGATATTGAATAATATCTAAGTAGGTATGAGGTATTAGCTACAACTTATGGGCTAGAAAAAGAATGATGGAGCTTGAAGTTATCTCAAGGTCTTCGGGGAACAGCTTATGAGGTTTTTTTCAAAATGAGCAGGGATGACCAAGACAGTTATGACATGTTAAAGCAGGCTCTGTTGTTAAGATACGAAAAGCATGGTGAATTTTACAGGAAAAAGTTTAGAAATCCCAAGCTACTGTCGGGTGAGACTTATCACCAGTTCTCTGCACGGTTGGAGACTTACTTGGAGAAATGGACTGCTCTGGGGAAAACCCAAGATCTTAAAGAAATGATCCTTATTGAGCAATTGAGAGAGTCCATGGCTCCAGACTTGAGAAAGTTTCTCATGAAACAGGGTGCAGAGAGGCTGGGGGAGTTACTTAATGTCGCTGAGAGGTATCAGGCAGCCCAGGCAGAGGTAGCTGGCACCAAAAAGAAGCATGTAGATAATTATAGGGCCCCACAAAACTCAAATAGGTTTGATAATAAAGATCAGGGTAACAAGTTTAAGCAAAATTTTGATAGGCCACGCAATGATAATAAACATAAAAACTCACAGTTCAATGACAGGAAATATGAGGAAAGAAAACCCCTTTATCAAAATAGATACTATTGCAAATGGTGTAAGAGAGAGGGTCATGATTTGGATGTGCTGCGATGAAGTTGGGGAAAAAGGAAGAAAAGGTAAAACCTACTGGACAGCAGGAACCTTATCATCCCCCAGTATGTGAGGACGTGGTATGTAATGGAGTCACAATTAGGTGCCTTTACGATACCGGTTTGGATTTCGATTCCGTTGTGAGTGCGCACTTGGTGAACCCGGATCAGTATACCACAGAAACAGTGGAGATTCAAGGGGCGACCAAGGACCTACCACTCATGAAACTTCCCATTGCAAGGATAACAGTGAAAACTCGCTATGTGGAAGGGATAATCAGAGCAGCAGTGATAGACGCACCCATTTACCCTCTGATATTGGGATGTCGTTATGTCTTCTTGGGGAATCCCAAGAGACCTGTGGTCTTGGCAGCAGTCCAGACCAGATCACAATCCAGAAAGGAAGAATATGATCCCATAAATACTCATCCAGAGGAGGTGAGAAAGGCAAAGGCTGAAGATAGGTCACTGAAGCCTTGTTTTAAGAAATTACCTAAATGCCACACACCTCCAAGTAAAGGAGAATTTTACATGAAGAATAAATTGTTATATAGGAAGGCCGGAACTGGTTCAAATGGTCACGGACAACTGGTACTTCCCAAGATGTTTAGGGCAGACGTAATACGGAGTTTACATGTTGGAAAAGATGGGGACCACGAGAAAGTAGGTACCATCTGCCAAAAAGTTGCTCAAAATTATTATTGGCCTGATGTAATGGTCATCGTTGAAAATTTTGTCGAAGCATATAGCATATTGCATGAGGAAACACCCACAAGTGGGGAAAATAATAATCAGGACCTAGAAACGTCACGGGGCAAACTTAAGCCTGAAAATGGAAAGAAAAATGACATTAATAATGTAGACAAAGTGGAATGGGAACCCCCTTTTCACACACAGTCTTCACTTGAATGTGTTAGAATGGCAACTCTGCGTCGAGTACAAAGAGTGATTTTACCCCAGAATAAGCCGACAATCCCTCGGTCGGAATTATGTGAACTGGGTGAAGATAAAAGAGAGAGAAGATCTCTCACAAGGAATTTAAAGTGGGGAGAAAACCCCAGGAAACGAATAGGTAGTGGTAGATTTTTGTGTGATGACAAAAGGAAGAAACGTCCTCAACACAATGCTTCCAGTGTTATGAAAAATATGTCAGAAAAATTAAAAGTCCATATGTAACATTGTTAAGGACGTGGACAGATGAGAAGGCAGAAGAGACTGTTACCTCATCATACCAATATGTGAACGAACTGACCACTCGTTTAAAAACTAGTTGGAAACTGGCAAATGAAAATTTGAGACAAGCCAGGAAAAAGCATGCTGCTTATTATAACAAAAAAAGCGAAGGATAGGGAGCTTGCTGTAGGGGAGAAGGTGCTTCTTCTTTTACCAGGCAGCAACAATAAACTTCAGATCGGATGGCAAGGTCCATATACAGTTTTGGAAAAGGTATCCAGAACAAATTATAAGATAGACAAGAAGGGAAAGGAAAAAGTCTATCATGTGAACCTTTTGAAGAAATATCTGGACAGACAAATCCAGGAAGGAACACACTTAATGGCCTTGTCAATTGCCACCGAAATGAAAAATGAACCTCTCACCTCAGTTGAATATCCACTGAAGCCCAGTGAAACGTTTGAACAGGTGAAGATCAGTAATCACCTGACAAAAGGACAAAGGGAGAGGATTCAAAAGGTCCTGGAGAAACATACAGACGTGTTAACGGATAAGCCGGGGCACACAAATTTGTTGGAATATGATATGAAACTACTAGACCCAACACCCATCTGTATGAGGCCTTATTCTATTCCGTTCGCTAAGGAAAAAGCTTTGAAAGAGGAGATAGATTATTTGTTACAAGAAGGGATTATTTCTCACAGTGAGTCTCCTTATAGTTCCTGTGTGGTTTTGTTGCGGAAACCATCGGGAGAACATAGACTGTGCATAGATTACAGGAAACTGAATGCTGTCACAGAAGATCAGGTGGATCCATTACCTGATACTACTCAACTTTTTGCCAGGCTGAACAAGGCAAAATATTTTTTCAAGGTGGATCTGAGCAAAGGCTATTATCAAATTCCAGTAAAGCCTGAGGTTCGACCTTACTTAGCATTTAGCACCTCGGAAGGTCATTATGAGTTCAACATGCTACCGTTTGGGTTGAAAAATGCCCCGAGTGTGTTTTCTAGGATGATGCGAAAATTGTTGGATCCCCTGAAAAATCCATGTATCTCGAATTTCATGGATGATATCCTCATTGCTACTGAAACTTTTGAGGAACATGTTAACTCTTTGAATATGCTGTTTGATAGACTCAGAGAGGCTAACTTGACTGCTAGACCAACAAAATGTTGTATTGGGTGTAAAGAGTTGGAATTCTTGGGACATACCGTACATCAGGGTAGCATGACCCCTGACCCCCAAGAATCTGGAGAAACTGAAAAGAGCACCTAGGCCACAAACAAAGAAAGATGTGCGATCTTTTGTGTCGTTGTGTGGTTTCTACCAAAAGTACATTAAACATTTTAACTCTATATGTGCTCCTCTGACGGATTTAACTCGAAAGGGACAACCTGATACAATAAATTGGTCCGCACAGTGTGAATTGGCTTACCAGGAGTTAAAAGAAAAACTCACAAGCAGGCCAGTATTGCAATTGCCTGACTTGAATCAAGAATTTATCGTGAGAAGTGACGCAAGCAATGTGGGCCTGGGCGCTACATTGTTGCAAAGGTCCTCCTCACAAGATGGGAAATTGAACCCAGTCGCTTATGCAAGCCGCAAGTTGAACAAGGCGGAAAAAAATTATTCAACAAGTGAGAAAGAATGTTTGGCGTTAATATGGGCTATAAAAAAAATTTCAGATTTATCTATATGGCAGGACATTTGTGGTCCAAACGGATCATTCACCTCTCGTATTCCTGTCACAAGCCAAGCATGAAAATTCCAGATTATTAAGATGGTCATTATTATTACAGCCATACTCATTTCTGATTGAATATATTCCCGGCCCTCAGAACGTCGGTGCAGATTTTTTGAGTAGACATCCTTGTGATGAAAATCAGATGAAAACGTAGGACTTTATTTGCGCTAAGTTATCTCACAGATTGTAACCTGCAATGGATGCATGTTTTAGGAAGGGAGGTGTGTAGCAAAATCTGTGAGATAATCGCTTATTTCAGTAAGATTTTAGTCCTATGATGAATAAATACACCAGCCCTCAGGTGTCTGACTGGTTTCATCTTCAACGCCAGTAGGGCGATGCCTTTTGTGCAGTGGGAATGCTAAGAAAATGACCCGCCGTAAAAATCTAACACGCTTTAGTTTCGGTTTCGAAAACGTACAATAAACATTTTAACATCTCGCCGATCTGCTGCACGAAACGGGGGAAAAGCTTGTAATTAACGACTTGCCAGAACTGTGAGACCAAACTGGCGTTTGAATTAACGTAATATGTTAACTTTAACACTAACATTTGTAATAATTCGGACATTTCTCAGTAGTAAGAACGAGACGATTGTAATAATTAACGCAAAACACTACCAAAGTTTTGAAAAACCCCTCTTCGCTCTGCACGCGGTCTCTTTAATATATACACGCTGTGGGCAAAGCCAGCAGAGGCAAACACACAGACAATTTTTCATTTCCTCCTAGCGGTAATATTCTGACGTCACTCAAACTAGTTGGTTTATTTGAATAGTGAGGAAAATGTTAGAGACAGGGGAGGGGGGAGGGGGGGGGGGGATGGCCGACTTGTGTAAAAAGTTAATTTTGACGATTGACAGTGACAAAATTGAAAATCTAAACCATACTGAAACTGACCATAAAAATCATATGGTAGTATAGCTTAGAGTCCCCTGAGCAAAAATATGTTTTAAAAAATATGGTAGTCCAAGTATTAGCCAAGTTATTGAGAAAATACTAAATGTCTACGAACGCTTGACCGGACAGACTGTTGTTCTTGCTCGTTACACATAACGTTATTGGGGACGCTAGTTTAAAAAAGAGGCATGGTAGAAATTCGAATTCTATTGGTTGGTATAAGAGTATAGGAGTAAAAGGGGAGAGATAGGAAAAATGTAACTAAAACTAAACATCTTTTTCTATTGGTATAACTAACGCAGACTGGCCAATGGACTACGAGGCACATAGTTTGTTTGGAATTGTTTTGTTTTTTTCAAACTAAATTCAAAAAGTTGTAGTAGTGCCTGCTTTCATTGGTCGGCTCTAATAGATATTGGCAAGAGGCATAGTGGTCTCGAGGCCATTTGACTAGAAAATTTTATTAAAACAACTACGTTGAGATCAGATGTGATAACTTGTAAAATTAAATACAAATTCACTATCTGGACGGGGCAGAGCCAAACTGAGGCCATATTCTTTGCCAGTCAACGTTATTTGTGACATATTTCTTTGAACTAGTGGTAAGAATGCTTTATGTATTTACATGCTTGATTAAAACTGAAAAAGTCAGATACTGCTGTGGAAAAGTGAAGGACATGCCGGAAGCAAACATTATTGAGTCCTCACATTGAACTGTATTTGACTGTTGCATATTATTATGATTTTGTATTAATATTTTGTATTGGAAATGTTAGGAAGCCTCTGTGTTCTATGAACACTTTTCAACATGCCTAGAGCGTTTATAAGTTAGAAAAGAAAAGAAAAAAAAATCATATAAAAGGAGATGTGGTTACTCCACGTTATTGCATTGAAGCAAACTATGTAAAAGTACAGTGGCGTATCTGCCATAGGGACCTGTGGTGTGGTCACAGAAAGGTGTGAGTCATAAATTTGGGGCTGATGCACATGAATGCACAATAGGCTGACCCCATACCGTCATGTATATATATGGATAAGAAGTTGTGATCAGGTATGAAAAGGCCAGGGTGTCTTTTTATTGCAGAGTTTTTATTTCCTGTTACCATCCGGTGACAGGAAACCTGATGAGTGGGTGAAAAGTCTCCATTATAAAGTTTAAGCTGTCAGCTGATAGCCTGAAGGAGCTTGCGTGTGGGTGCTGATCTACATTGTCTCTACATTGATATACTGACTTATATTCGACCTACCAAGAATCCCAGGTGACACGTTATCAGCTGGGACCTCTGACATTTCATCCTAAGAAACTAGTTCCTATCAAAATAACATTGAATTATATGGGGCATGATGAAAACAACAGCTCCTCATAACAAATGACAATCACTAGCAACTATTAAAGTTTTAGTCTGTGAATACACCTACAGGAACTCTATATTAACAATATATTCATAGGACCAAGAGTCCATATTTTTAGTTAAAGCATTATATGTAAATATATTTCCTCATTTTCAAAGACCTGTCCAAAAGAGTTGGCGGGACAGGCAGATTAAATTGTATAAAGAAAAAACATTCAAATTTTAAAAGAAAACTTTAACCACCGTCTTATTCATTTTCTTATAGTGAGTTAAAGTGTATTGTGTTGATGTACCATCATCTTCATTTCACCCCTAGACACTAGAGACATCATACACCAGCCACTAGAATCAAAATACGGACTGTGTGAGATCTAGGGAGGTAGCGTTAGGTTCATACAATATATCATCATCATCATCATTTTTTTTAATAGTCAGGGACCTACATGTGCTTGACCTCACACAGTTTACACAGACACAACTATCTTTCTTGTTAGGTATAACATCTTAACCTCCCCAGCAAATTTACCTTTGCTACATTTCCCAGAAGTCCGTATTGCCCAAAGTATGTGGGGGGAGTTATACATTTTATAATTCTATATTGTGTCATATTAAAATGTGAAAATTGCTGGTGGATATCCAAGTTCATACAAAGATAACAACCTCATCATATAGAATGATGTGTTCATGAACCACCACTGCAAGAGCAGGTGACTGCTTCATGCGGGTTTCTCATAGAGAACCAAAAGCAGAGGTAGTGCCAAGTCCCATATGGAGCAGGGAGAGGATGATGACAGAAATAATTTACATAATTATTATATCAACCTTTTTAACAGTGCATATGTAAATGTAAACATGTTTTATATAAATGCAATTGGTGTTTCCCGCTAACTGGTATTAACATTAATGATCGGAGAGGGTAAAGTTCTGAGGCAGATAGGATGGGGGAATGAAAGGGATGGGCATATGATTTTCGTGTCACGAGACCCAATACTCAGGAGGGATATTTGTTTCTCTCTCATTTCATGATACTAGACGGTGATACCAATTGATAGTACTAGTCTGCAGAACAAGTGTTTGGTATAAGTGCCATCAGTCATGAAACAAGCGAAATTCTCTTCTCAAAGAAGGTCTGGGAAGATACTAAGCTCATTACGGCCTTGATAATATCAGCTGTGGTGCTTAATTTCATAAATTCCTACGAGACTCCCTAGAAATGAAGCATCATTCTTCAATTCACATCTCTGCCAAGAGTAATCTCGAGCGAATGGTAGATACTTTTGAAGACCCTCAGTAGATACTCTTAATTGTGGCCATTGTTAAACCATCACTGCAGAGCAAGGGGAGAAATCACGTGGCAGTAATACATCGCATATTTGCATACGTAACTGTTGTACTAAATCATACGTTCTCACACGCAATTGTTGCAGTAAAGCGATAATTCACACGTTTAATTTTTGTACTAAAGCAATAATTCACACTCGTAATTGTTGTACTAAGGTACAAGCTCACACACATGATTGTTATACTGAAATACTGTAGTGGTGTTTGATGGTATTGTATGATGGTGATGTTACTAAATGTAATGTATGAGGCCAGCTGTGAAGGCTCCTGAGATAAAATGTAGTTGAGAATTGTCAGAAGGCCTTTCTTGCTACCACTACGACCTCACACTTAATTTTTTTTAATGAATGTGGCTACGTAAAGTGTCTAGGGTTATGCTATGTAGTGTGGTGTAATAGGTTATAGATATACCCACAGATATTCAACAAGACTAATAATATTAATAAATGTTAAAATACACTGAACTAACTCACGTGTGTAAAATTTTTTGATAGAATTATATTACATTTATTTTGTTCTGGATCAATTTTTTAGGTTGACCAGAACTTAAAAGGATTTAGAGATTATGAAAGAAATACATGGAATATTATATCATAAGTGCAATAGTGTACATATATATGTACTATACTAGTTAGTTTTATTAAAATGTTCTAGTAGTCATCTACTTGGGAGGATAGTTAATGTTTGTGCTGTTGGGGTGGCCTCATCACACCTGTCTATATTGACTACACAGTGTCCAGAAAATGGTGGGAATTTTTATGGGATATTAGTAACTACAAAGCGTTGGTGAATGTCCAGCAGACCAGAGGCTCACTCATCTGGTAGTTGTAGCTCTGGTGCTGAAATCTGGTGGTCCCACCTCTCCGTGCTGGCGGGCAATAATGGTGGTCTCTGTCACAAGAACTGCACAGATACACTCGAGTAAAGTCACCAACTGAATAGACACTGCTTTGTTGACAACAGAAACTCACAGCTCAGATTATGAATAAATAACACAGAATTGCTAGCAAAACTCAGCTGAGCTGCTGGCTATAGTATGGCGTCCCTAAATTTATTTCACTTTCTTTCATATGGAAATCACCACACTTTAAAATCTGTGTCTATCACTGAACAACTATTGAAGAATGGCCCCACTTTCGCGTCTGAGCGCTAATGATATGATTGTCTGTGGCCAATCACTGCCTAGGTTTATTTTAATTTCAAATTTCCTACCATAAAGTCATTTCAGTCATGCTTCAGTCAAGTATGGATGGTTATCTGTTAGTCTGTCCGTCTCTACTTGTGTTTCTACAAAATGTACTTGATTTTTGACCCAACCTTTCTCTCCCCTCCAAAATTTTGTCGTTAAAAGTTATTTTTAGACACAGCCACCACAAATGTCCCTCTCTTCCATACTACGTAGATTTGAACACCTGCGTCTCGAGGTCGTGTTTTTTTGTGCAATTAGCGACACTTTTAGATTCAATACAGTCTGTCGATGATGTGACTACACTGTCTTTTGTCATTATCTTCAATATTATCTATCCGTCTGTAAAATTAAGAACATATTAGTTCACTGCTCAGAATGGGCCATCCGGCCAGCTAATTTTTATATTCCTAACATTAATATTAAGAAAAAAGTACTTTTTTAAATTTTGTAATATTTCGAACATCTGCGTTTAGCCGCTGAATTCAAATCAAAAGCTTGGTATCGCGCAAAAGCGTCCAATAAATGACTGTGGCGTAACATATCTATGGTCCCTTCTGTCGAGTTGCTTACTTTTTATGTCAACTTGGGAAACGTGACTTTTCTCCGTTTCCCCCCCCCCCCCCCCCCCCAATTGCGTCTCCTTAGCCTTTCCAGTCTCACGCAATCTTTCCAGTCATATTTTTTTCCTTTTTGATCCGCCGTTCCCCTCCTGTCTAGCAAGTCAATTATTATGGAGGATGATGACCCGCGGTCTAGGCGATCATGTACTATTCGCAGCCTACGCATTATGTTTTTATCCTTAAATGTTATCTTTGGAGGTATTTCACCGTTGTATCTCTGTCAATTTCACTACACATCTCCCCACTTGAAAACATGCCTATGGCAAGTTTCAAAACCAGCGATACACATAGGTAAAATTACTCCTCACGTCTGCCACTACTCTAATTTTGCAGTTTGAGAATAGGCTTGCTAGTGAGTTTTTCCTTTAACTCTTGGAACGCTAGTTCACATTGTGCAGTCCAAATAATTTTATCTGGAAGTCCCTTGCGAGTCAGATCAGTCAGAGGAGCACAAATAGCGTTAAAATTTTTGATGTATTTCTGATAAAATCCGCATAACGACACAAATGATCGCACGTCCTTTTTTGTTTGTGGCCTAGGTGCTCTCTGCAGTTTTTCCAAGTTCTTAGGATCAGGGGTCATATTACCCTGATATACAGTGTGCCCCAAGAATTCCAACTCTTTACATCCAATACAACATTTTGTTGGCCTAGCAGTCAAATTCGCCTCCCGAAGTCTATCAAACAACATCTCCAGAGCTTCAATGTGTTCTTCAAATGTCTCTGTGGCGACGAGAATATCATCCATGAAATTTGTGATACATGGGTTATTCAGGGAATCCAACAATTTGCGCATCATCCTTGAAAACACACTCGGAGCATTTTTCAGTCCGAATGGTAGCATATTGAATTCATAATGTCCATCCGAAGTGCTAAAAGCCAAATAAGGTCTCACTTCAGGCTTCACTGGGATCTGGTAATAGCCTTTACTAAGATCCACCTTTGAAAAGTATTTTGCCTTGTTCAGTCTGGCAAATAACTGTTTTGTGTCTGGTAATGGATCCACTTGTCCTTCTGTGACAGCATTCAGTTTCCTGTAATCTATGCACAATCTGTGTTCCCCAGACGGTTTTCTCAACAAAACGACACTAGAACTAAAAGATGATTCACTGTGCGAAATAATCCCCTCCTTCAACAAATACTCTATTTCTTCCTTCAATGCCTTCTCCTTCGCGAACGGAATAGAATAGGCTCTCATACAGATTGGGTTTGAGTCTACCAGTTTCATGTCATACTGTAGCAAATTTGTATGGCCTGGTTTATCTGTTAATACATCTGTATGTTCCTCCAGAACCTTTTGAACTCTCTCCCTCTGGTTTTTAGTCAGGTGCTTACTGACTTTTACCTGTGCTGCTGTTTCACAAGGATGTAATGGGTATTCATGTGAGGTGAGTGGTTCTTTTTGCATCTGGGTTGCAATAGCCAAGGTCAATAAGGGGGTGCTTTCCTGGAGTGGTCTGTCCAGATACTTCTTTAACAGGTTTACATGATAAACTTTTTCCTTCCCCTTTTTGTCAATTTTATAGTTTGTTCTAGACACCTTCTCTAGAACCGTATATGGACCTTGCCAACCAATTTGTAATTTATTCTGGCTTCCCGGTAGTAGAAGCAGCACCTTCTCTCCGACTGCCAGTTCCCTGTCCTTTGCCTTCCTATTAAAATATGCTGCATGTTTCTTCCTGGCTTGTTTCAAATTATCATTTGCCAGTTTCCATCCAGCTTTCAAACGAGTGGTCAGTTCGTTCACGTATTGATACGATGAGGTAACAGTCTCTTCCGCCTTCTCATCTGTCCAGGTCCTTAATAACGCTTCTAATGGACCTTTTATTGGCCTCCCAAATAGCAGAGTTGCGGGAGCCATCCCGGTTGAACTATGTGGTACCTCCCGGTACGCAAACAATGCGGCGGGCAGGAATTGATCCCACAGATCCGGTTTTTCGTGTGCCAGCTTTCTCAGGATAGAAATGAGAGTCCCATTGAACCTCTCTACCTGGCCGTTCCCTTGTGGATGGTACGGACTACAATGAAAGTGTCTGGCTTGAAATAGCTTAAAAACTTCTTCCGTTAGTTTCCCCTTGAACTGAGAACCATTATCCGTCAAGATTTGATGCGGGAATCCTAATCGGGTAAATATTGTAAGTAGTGCCTCTGCTACATGTTTTGAATCAATTGATGGCAGGGCTACCGCCTCTCCCCACATAGAACAAGTGTCCACCAGAGTAAGGATGTAACTGTTCCTCCTCTTGGTCCGAGTGAGAGGTCCTACAATATCCACTGCAACCCTCTCAAAAGGTGTTCCCACTATGGGCATTTCCCCTAGAGTTGCAGGAGCAGTCCAGTGCTTAGGAGCTACCCTTTGACATTCTGGGCAGGATTTGACATATCTTTTTATATCCTCCGTTATCCCTGGCCAGAAGTAATGACAAGCTATACGCTGTCCTGTGGCGCTGATCCCCATGTGACCACTGAAGGGAATCGCATGCCCGAGTTCCATCACTTTATCTCTATATGAAGTGGGAAGAACCAGCTGGTTGTGACCATTTGTTCCAGTTCCGGCCTTCCTGTATAAGAGTTTGTTCTTCATGAAATATTCCCCCTTGCTCGGAGGTGTGTGGCATTTGGGCAATTTTTTAAAACAGGGCTTGAGTGTCCTATCCTCAGCCTGCGCCTTCCTCATCTCCTCTGGATGAGCATTTATAGGTTCACCTTCTTCCTCCTTCTTCTGTGACCTGGTCTGCACTGTCGCCATGATCACAGGTTTCTCGGGATTCCCCAAGAAGACGTATCTACACCCAAATATCAGAGGGTAGATTGGTTCATCTATCACTGCTGCTCTGATTTCTCCTTCCACATAGCGAGTTTTCACCGTTATCCTTGCGATGGGAAGTGTCATGAGTGGTATGTCCTTAGTCGCCCCTTGTATTTTTCCTTCTACAAAATTTGGTGTTATGGTTATCCTTCTTGCACCATTTACACCATCTTTTTCCTTGGTTCAATGGTTTTCTTTCATTGAACTTTTGGTCATTGAACTGTGAGTTTCTGTCGCGATAGTCATTTCTTGGCCGCTCAAAGTTTGTCCTACCTTTATTTCCCTGCTCTCTATTATCAAATTTATTAAATTGCTGTGGAGCTTTAAAATTGTCTATGTGCTTCTTCTTAGCACCACTTACCTCTGCCTGGGCTGCCTGATACCTCTCAGCAACATTTAAAACTTCCCCCAACTTCTCTGCACCTTGTTCCATGAGAAATTTTCTCATGTCTGGAGCCATGGACTCTCTCAATTGCTCAATCATGATCATTTCTTTAAGATCTTGGGTCTTCCCCAGAGCCGTCCATTTCTCCAAATAGGTTTCTAGTCTAGCAGAGAATTGGTGGTATGTCTCCCCAGACAACAGTTTGGCATTTCTAAATTTCTTACGATAAAATTCACCATTCTTCTCGTACCTTAATAACAAAGCCTGCTTTAACATGTCATAATTGTCTTGGTCTTCCCTGTTCATTTTGGCAAATACTTCATAAGAAGTACCTCTCAATCCTTGTGATAGCTTTAAGCTCCACCTCTCTCTCTCTAACCCATAGGTAGTAGCTAATAACTCAAAACGTCCTAGGTACCCCTCTATGTCATCGTCTTTTTCAACAAAATGGTCTAAATGAAACCCCATAGCTGAGTTTGAGGCTCCCAGACTAGGCGTAGCATCTGAGGCAAAAGGGCTGGCACCATTTTCAGGAGCCTGGCCTTGTAATTCCAGCTCCCTTAGTCGTAATTCGTGCTCCCTTTGCAACCTTCTATCTTCTGCCTCCCTTTCGGCAGTCAACCTTTTTTCTTCTGCCTCCCTTTGCTGTCGTTTTTCTTCTGCCTCAATTTGCAGCCTCTTAGTCTCAGCCTCTAACTTCTTCTCTTCAACCAACCTGTCAGACTCCAATTTTCTTTCAGCCTCTTTTTCTAATCTCCTTTCTTCCCGTTCAATATATTTATCACATTCAGCCGTTACGTATTGAATTAAAATTTGACCATCCATTCCCATCTCCTTCGCGGTGAGCACAGCAGCTGATCTAAATTTTGCCAGCTCCGCCATACTTTTTAGACAATATAATAATATACAAGATAAATCTCTAACCAGTAAATACACTAAGTACTTCTTATGACTATAGTCTAACCAATTCTAACCAACCAGTTAACTAATTAATTATTACTGGCTGTGAAGATTCACCAACTTTTATCTGCAGGGACACTTTTAATTTTAAAGGGAATTTTACAATTTATTTCCCTACATTTATTTCTCCCACCAGGAGATCCTAATATTACTGTTGGGCTAATTATCCCTGGACAAGACCCCAATTTATGTAGTGGTGTTTGATGGTATTGTATGATGGTGATGTTACTAAATGTAATGTATGAGGCCAGCTGTGAAGGCTCCTGAGATAAAATGTAGTTGAGAATTGTCAGAAGGCCTTTCTTGCTACCACTACGACCTCACACTTAATTTTTTTTAATGAATGTGGCTACGTAAAGTGTCTAGGGTTATGCTATGTAGTGTGGTGTAATAGGTTATAGATATACCCACAGATATTCAACAAGACTAATAATATTAATAAATGTTAAAATACACTGAACTAACTCACGTGTGTAAAATTTTTTGATAGAATTATATTACATTTATTTTGTTCTGGATCAATTTTTTAGGTTGACCAGAACTTAAAAGGATTTAGAGATTATGAAAGAAATACATGGAATATTATATCATAAGTGCAATAGTGTACATATATATGTACTATACTAGTTAGTTTTATTAAAATGTTCTAGTAGTCATCTACTTGGGAGGATAGTTAATGTTTGTGCTGTTGGGGTGGCCTCATCACACCTGTCTATATTGACTACACAGTGTCCAGAAAATGGTGGGAATTTTTATGGGGATATTAGTAACTACAAAGCGTTGGTGAATGTCCAGCAGACCAGAGGCTCACTCATCTGGTAGTTGTAGCTCTGGTGCTGAAATCTGGTGGTCCCACCTCTCCGTGCTGGCGGGCAATAATGGTGGTCTCTGTCACAAGAACTGCACAGATACACTCGAGTAAAGTCACCAACTGAATAGACACTGCTTTGTTGACAACAGAAACTCACAGCTCAGATTATGAATAAATAACACAGAATTGCTAGCAAAACTCAGCTGAGCTGCTGGCTATAGTATGGCGTCCCTAAATTTATTTCACTTTCTTTCATATGGAAATCACCACACTTTAAAATCTGTGTCTATCACTGAACAACTATTGAAGAATGGCCCCACTTTCGCGTCTGAGCGCTAATGATATGATTGTCTGTGGCCAATCACTGCCTAGGTTTATTTGAATTTCAAATTTCCTACCATAAAGTCATTTCAGTCATGCTTCAGTCAAGTATGGATGGTTATCTGTTAGTCTGTCCGTCTCTACTTGTGTTTCTACAAAATGTACTTGATTTTTGACCCAACCTTTCTCTCCCCTCCAAAATTTTGTCGTTAAAAGTTATTTTTAGACACAGCCACCACAAATGTCCCTCTCTTCCATACTACGTAGATTTGAACACCTGCGTCTCGAGGTCGTGTTTTTTTGTGCAATTAGCGACACTTTTAGATTCAATACAGTCTGTCGATGATGTGACTACACTGTCTTTTGTCATTATCTTCAATATTATCTATCCGTCTGTAAAATTAAGAACATATTAGTTCACTGCTCAGAATGGGCCATCCGGCCAGCTAATTTTTATATTCCTAACATTAATATTAAGAAAAAAGTACTTTTTAAATTTTGTAATATTTCGAACATCTGCGTTTAGCCGCTGAATTCAAATCAAAAGCTTGGTATCGCGCAAAAGCGTCCAATAAATGACTGTGGCGTAACATATCTATGGTCCCTTCTGTCGAGTTGCTTACTTTTTATGTCAACTTGGGAAACGTGACTTTTCTCCGTTCCCCCCCCAATTGCGTCTCCTTAGCCTTTCCAGTCTCACGCAATCTTTCCAGTCATATTTTTTTCCTTTTTGATCCGCCGTTCCCCTCCTGTCTAGCAAGTCAATTATTATGGAGGATGATGACCCGCGGTCTAGGCGATCATGTACTATTCGCAGCCTACGCATTATGTTTTTATCCTTAAATGTTATCTTTGGAGGTATTTCACCGTTGTATCTCTGTCAATTTCACTACAAATACATGTTCTCACTCGTAATTGGTGTACTAAAATATAAATTATCTCACGTAATTGCTGTACTAAAGTATAAATTCTCCCATGTAATTGCTGTACTAAGGTGCAAGTTCTCATACGTAATTGCTGTACTAAGACGCAAGTTATCACACGTAATTGGGATCCTAAATTCCAAGCGTATGCTTGTCCGTACCTAAAACGCACGCTCATACTTAGTTGTTTTATGTTAAGCTAATTTTACATTAGTTATTATTATTAAGATTGATCTTAGCTTCACAAGGAGCATAGGCCATTCAACAAACGTATACCACGTCTTCCTGTACCGTGCCATGATCGAGGTTTTTCCATGCTTTCTTTCGTCACTGTCATTCCTGTCTCCAGTACTCTTCTTCTTGTGTGTGTGTGTTTTTTGTTGTTGTTGGTCTCCCTCTATCTCTCTTACCCTGTGGATTCCAGAACAAGGACTGCCTTGTAATGCTATCTCCAGGTTTCCTCAGTGTGCGTCCTATCCATCGCCAATGCCTTCTTCTCATTTCTTGTTCCACAAGCAGCACCTGTCAGGATTCTGTCATGAGTTACACGTTGGTGATCTTGTCATATCATTTCAATTCTGCTGTTCTACGCAAGCACTCATTTAAGAAGGTAATTTTATACTCAATACCAGTCTTGAGGCTGTGCGACTGGAGCGATCAACTTGGGCCAGTGGCGTATCAAGGGATTTTAGCGCCCGGGGGTGAGCCAGGAAAAATGCGCCTCCGGTCACCCCAAGATAAAATACATGCTAATTTTGTAGACAAATTAAAATAAAGTTTAAAGGACTATATCAAGCACTTTCGTTAATTTAGAATTATGTTAATAACAACAGTATGAATTAGTTGGAAAATACGAAATTTAAGAATTAATTAAACATAAAATAAACGAAATAAACAGCTCTTTTTAATAAGCTTTTTATTAACATTTCTACTCCATATTGATCTTTCGCACCTTCATCCCTGCAAATTGATCAATTATGTGATCAAAATAAGTCCCATAGATCCTCATAAATACAAAAGATTTAGCTTTAGTTTACTAAATCACTACTGGCTACTGAACTAGAATTCGTTAGTTGAATTTGCAATACTATCCGTAAATTTTGGAATATATTATTTCCGTAAGACACCACGAATGAAGGTAATTCCAAAACAGTTGTTGGAACAGAATCAGTTCGCAATTACAGTAGCATCCAACAGTCGCATATCTACGATAACAGTTCTTTGCCATCAATGTCTGTGTCATAAAAGTGTGCCAGATCAGTGCACTGATGGATTTCTTCAGCATTATCTGTCTTGAAAAGATTATCTAAGTTGAGAAGGAATTCAAATTCTGTGTTTATAATCTTCATTCGACTGACATGTGTTGACATTTCCTGCCGTAGTCTGTCTACGATGCTCCTCATCACTCGCGCAATCTCATCTTCTGCCGTAAGTGTTATGTCTTGTGCTAGTTCATCAGACATTACTCGTCGACCTTCAAATTTGATCCCCAACTTTTCTCATACGGTCTTTACATTCAAAACTGATTCTTTGCAAAAACAGTCACTCGACGACTCGTATTCTTAAGTTCTCTTTCGAGAGACTTCAAATCAAGGGTCACATCTTTGATGTTCATTGATGGATCTTGTAAACGTTTTTGTACGCTGTCAATTCCTCTAAGAATTTGATGACATAAATAAAGCAAAGCAATAAAATAGAAATTAAAAACATGTTGAAGTAGACTGCATGCCTCGTTTCTTGTGCCATGTATTTGGTTTGTATCTTCGGACAGCCTCTCACGTTGATCTGCCAGTTCATCAAATGTGAGAAAGACAAGATTCGGAGTGTGTTACTAGGACACATGTATTCGCAGAGAAACGATCTGACATTTTGCTCCCTTTCCTGTGGCTTCTGGGACCGTCGCCCTCCCCCTTGCTATGACACTGCCCTGAGCGCAAAGTGCAAGGGAACGACGACAGCAGGTAGAATAAAAAATATAATCATTCATTAAGAAAGTTAAAGTGCCCAAAGTAAATATTTTATAAGAAAACAATAAAATCAAAATGTGAAATTCTTCTTTTTCTTGTTTATTAATTTTGTGTTTGTTTAAACATTAAGTTTTTATTTGTCGTCGTGTATTTCGTCGTGGAGGCAATCACGTTCTATCTTATACAGCTCATGAATAAAGTGATTTTTAGTCAGCTAACTTGCTGGTTTTCCATTGGAAATGTGGTGAAAGTACCTTTAAACCTGAAGACACCGCGCTACTAAGTACCGGTAGGAAATGGCTAGTCAGAAATTTACCTTGGTTAAAAAGTCTTCCCCCCTCCGTCACCTACAGATCTACCAGATGTCTAGGATCTACTGTTAGACAAATATCGACTGGTCTCCGACCCCTGTTCTACTGTAAGCATCAATAAAATTCAAATGTAGAGTCGGTTTTATATCTAGCACACAAAGTGAAACATTGCTTTCTGTCGTAAAGTTTTTCTTTATACTTTTACCACTGTAACGGTGGATTTTACTGGCTACTAGAATGTGGATGTAGGTCTAATGTTGTTGCTAAGATGTAGCCGTGTAATGTACCACCATAGACACCAGGGATGTCGAAGGCTGTGAAGTAAGGTGTCTTGTCTGGACTGTTGCTTGCTGTGAGTATAGATGAGATGAAGTTCCACAGGTCTACAGTACATGGGTCATGAGGACAGTACATTCACTCACGACGTGTAAGTCATAGAAGTATGAACTGCTGGTGACGTTTCCATCATTTATTCAGGACGCCACAATGACAAGTACGTTGACATCAATATATATATATATATATATATATATATATATATATATATATATATATATATATATATATATATATATATATATATATATATATATATATATATATATATAATATATATATATATATATATATATATATATATATGTACAGTACTTTGCAAAAAAAATGGCAGTCATATTGCGAAGCTAAATAAGCTGAAATCTAATTAAATATGCATGTTCTGCCCCAAATTTGCACTCCACTTAAGTGAGCAAACACTACCAAAAGTAAAAAAAAAATTAGCGTAGAGTAACGTCCCTTGATAATAGAGCAGACGACAATTTCTAATGCTAGTGGCAGAAAATGGATACAAAGTCAAAGTGTATGTAAATTTCCCAGCTTTGGAATGAAGGAAATCAAACATGTTCCAACATTTCTAAAACCTTGAACATTCCTGAGCGGACTGTCTACAGAGTTGTGAGTAAATTAAAAGCAGGTAATGGAATCGAGCGAAAAGAAGGTAGTGGGGGGCCAAGAATTTTGGTCACAAAGGACCATCGGTGTCTCGCCCAAATCGTTCGGGCTGGGCCAATGAAGAGTGTAGAAAACATACGGCAGCGCATGATCGAGTTGGGAAGCCCAGAGGTATCTAATGCTATTGTCAACCGGGAGCTACACAGGATGAATTACACAAAAAAGCGGGTAATTTCGTCACCATTGCTCACACTCACAAACAGATGCGCTTGAACTGGTGCCACGAACACCAAAATTTGTCATGGGACAATGTGATTTTTTCAGATGAATGTTCTCTTTGGTCTTATCCTGCTCAAATAAATATTTGGACGAAAGGCTCTGTAACGCCTGTGTACCAGCGACCGAAACATACCTAGAAATTCCATCTTTGGGGAGGGGTGTCAGCAAGAGGTGCCACCCCACTGTGTGTTTTCACAGGAATTCTCACGAAAGAAAGGTACATCGACATACTAGAGGGACACCTTCTGCCATTTATGCAGGTCATGTACCCCGATGGGTGCACATTTCAACATGACAATGACCCAAATCATACAGCTCATACCCCCAAAGCATGGCTGCAAGAGAAGAATGTGATAGTGCTGAGGTGGCCCAGCAACAGTCCCGATCAAAACCCAATTGAAAACGTTTGGGCACTACTCAAGAATCATTTAAAAAAGAGTGGACTCAGAGACGTTGAATAATTGAAGAAGGTAGCTGAAAAATACTGGGACAGTCTGACTCTCAATTACCTACAAACATTTGTGGGAAGTATGCCTCGCCGCATCCAGGCTTGCCTTGCTGGAGAAGGCAACATTATATTGTACTGAAACCACTGTTAATAGATAGGGGAGATACCAATCTTCCTCTGGACATACAGTTTTTATTATTATTTGCTTCTATGAGTGTGCTGCGTTGCGAAAATATGACTGCCATTTTTTTTGCAAAGTACTGTATATAAGTCACAGACACTGCAGGACATAGTAATCAGCATAAACAAAGTTCCTCAGTAAATCGTGCATATATTATGTAAGCTGATCTCGATAATTCCAGCTTACAACAGCTTCAGCTCCATATCATCACTCTATGAGTGTAACAAACTCCACTATGATACTAGTGGATCAGGTGTGTAAATAAGTCTACCGCAGGCCGCACGGGAATGGCGGGTTTATGTGTACAGTTCAAGTTGACCTTTGTAGGCATTTCTAAGTCTAACCTTGATGAAGGTATAATCGCTGACATAGCGAAGTTCACAGGAGCATAGAAACTGTTCTCTGGGCCTAGAGTGACCCGTATACATATAAATCTAAGGTATTAGGATACCTGGGTGTATTTCCTAGTAGAAGAGCCTCTCCTGCCTGTAGATAGTGAGCGAGCAGAGAACGACAATGTCAAAAATCTAAGCTGACTACAGATTTCAATATTAGGAGAGCATTTACCTTGCTTCGGAAATAACACCACAACACACACGCCTCCAGGCGTTTAGAATCATGTAGGGAAATCCTCGTTAGATAAACTAACACACACGAGGACTACCAATTCCCCATCAAAAGATCACAGACGCTGAAAATGCGTCCTGCTCTGCTCGTAACAACTGCGGGACTCCCGGACGGAAGTCTTTCTCAAACCGCCCTAAATTCTACACATGCGCAGAAGCGCTCGACCCCCTGAGTTCAACTCAAACGGGCCGATGTTGGACACATACCAAGCAAAGATACTGACCAAATCGCGCCTTATATGGTCAGGGAATAAACATCAACTCTGGTTGCAAACATTCCAAGAAAAGCTGACCTATTCGAGTCATAAAAGGACAACGACCAGACATCGATCTAAGAATAGACCGGCAGTTTAAGACACAAGAGAAGGTAACAACCGTAGTCAAAATGTAACCTCAGTTTACCAAGAGTTATGAACCTTTGATCACAAAAATTAAAGTGTACAAATAAGACTAAGAAAAATTTATATTGACTCAGAAAAAATCTGTGCGTAACAACCACATTTACCCATCTTGTTTGTTGTTGTTGTTGTTTTTGTCATTATCGTCATTACCTTTCAACTCCTTAAGGAACATAGGCCTTAGCAAATTCATGTCCAGCCTTTCTGTCCTGTGTTATCCCTTCCAAGTATTTTCAAGTTTTCTTTATCCCTTTGATGTCTGTCTTCAGCACAATAATCAGTGTTTTGTTTTTTTAAATAAAGTTTTGCCTCGTTTTGGCGAGGCGCGTCCCGTTCAACCTAGTCGGTTATATTAGTGTGATGAATTCACCGTGATACAACGTTAAAATATCTCCAAATATAAAGATAAAATGTAGGGATAAAAATAATGCGTAAGATACTAGGAGACATGCTCGCCCATGCCCGCATTTCCTACCGCCATTCAAACTAACTAGTTAGACGTGCAGACGAAACGGTTTACCCTTTGTAGACGGGAGGGAAACGGAGATCAAAAAAGGAAAAATATGACTGAACACGTGTTTGAATCTAGAACGGCAAAAAGACGCAATTGGTAGTAAAAGAAAAAAAATTCACGTCACTAGTTGACACAATGTAAGGAAATGGACAAAAAGGACCTTAGCTCTTATTCGAAACAGTCATTTCTTGGACGTTTTTCGATACTTGGTCGTTTTATTTGAATTCAGCGGCAAACGCCGTAGAGAAGGTTCTCGAACAAATTTCAAAAAAAACTAAACTTGAGAAAAATATGTTTTTTCTTAATAATAGAGTTATGAATATAAAACCTAGCTAGTTTGATAGCCCATCTTAAGCAAAGAACTAATATACTTTAAATTATACAGACGGATAGATAACAAGGAAGATATTGACAAAAGACTGTATTGTTCATATCAGACTAGCGACTGTACTGTTCATGCTTTCACTAAAGTTTCAAATTTTCGTCCTTGAGACACGCAAATGCAAAAATCAAGCTGTAATGCACGAGAGGGGGAAGGTGGAGAATTGTGGCTAAAAATAACTTAGGAGGCAGATTTGTGTAGGGTATTGCATGTAGAACCAAGTGTGTTTTTGTGAAAAACCAAGTAGAGACAGACGGACCAACAGACAATAATACATACTTGACTGAGATCTGACTGAAATTTGACTTTTGGTTGTAGATTTGAAAAAGTTAGGGGGGAAGTCTGTGATTGGACAAATGTAATCATATTAGCGGGACAGAGACGCACATTTTTGCCATTAGATACAATTCCGTCCAGGGACACAGTTGATTATTGCCTGTGGTGTTTTTCCCAGAAGATATTACATACATTTAGTGGGACGACATCATATAGCCAGCAGCTCAGCTGAGTTTTGCTAGCAATTAACTGTGTTCTCAATTCTGAATTCTGGTAAGAATGAAAGCATTTATTTTGTATATTTTAATATTTTGAGTGATTGATACTGCCATATCATATAAAATGATTACGACAAGTAAGTGTTCGCTCTAGGTCCCCAGCCCAAGTTCAGGGTCTAGAGACAAACAAAATATATGGACGCCTAACTAAGACTATGGAAGGCGGATCTATTATTGAGATCAGTGGGAACATATCACCTGTCTTATTGAATAAAAGGAAACTATTGAACATATCTCAGATGCAATGCAGTCTTGGGGAACTAGTACTATACGAAAACAACTGGGTAAGATGTGCTGTGTGGTCAGAGAGATCTGACCCATTCTGTGTAATGTTGATGTGTTGTGCTGTGTGTAAGAGTGGTGCAGTAAATAGAGTACTGACACATAGCACAAATTTTGTTTCAGAATTGTGAGTTTCTGTTGTGGCACTAATGTAGTGCCACATAAGTAATCAAGATTACACAAGCAGATGTGTGTGCAGCCAAACAGTGTGTCGGTGCAGTCTAGCATTGTATTCTAGCTACCGAGAGGAGTGGGCCACCGGAATCCAGCATCAGATCTTCACAGACAAGATGAGTGATTAGTGGCCTGCAGAGGATTCACCATAACTCCTAAAGATTTATAAATATTTCCCCATCACAAATATACTGAATTTTGGGAAAGATAACATTTATTACAGTTTATAAGACAATGGACAAAGCTTGTTCTAGTCACAGAGGGGGTGTGATGACACCACCCCAACAGCACATCCAGTAATAGTTCTCCCAGAGACATTATAAATATAATTAATATTAACCAGTCTTATAAAATACTTATGTACACACATTCCATTTTATTATGCATTCCATTTATAACTCCATAACATTTCATATGTTCTGACCAAACTAAAACATTGGTTCAGAACAAATAAATTTAGAAAAAATTTTAATATTTAAACTAAAACAGTCTGAGTTAGTTCAGTGTGTTATAAATTTTATTAATATTATTAGACTTATTAATTATTTGTGTGTGTTTGTATATTCTACTACAACACAGTACATTTCAGTACCCTAGACTTTTAACGTAGCTACTACATTCATAATAGTAAAAGAGATATGTTTGAGGTCGTAAGTGGTAGTAAGAAGGGCCTTCTGTAATTCCCATAAACATTTATCTCAGGAGCCTTCACAGCTGACGTCATACATTACACTAGGTAACATCATAACCATACGATACCATCAAAAACCACTACAATTAGGGCGCATATCCAAACACAAAAGACTCTTAGGTCTGAGAATAATCAGTGTATTTTTTGGCATGACTTTGCCCCTCGTAAGCCTGGGAATTCCAGAATAAGACGGCCTTGAAATGCTATCAGCTAATTACCCTCATGTGTGTCCTGTTCAACACCATCTTCTTCTTCTCACATGGTATTCCACTAGCTGTTGTCTGGTTCTGGCCACCAGTTCTACATTGGTGATCTCCTCATTCTATCTCAGTACGGTCTGTTCTACACATGCGTAAGGTTTATAAGCCTTCTAATCTTCTAATGGTGTTGCTTATATTATTGTTTATCAGTTATCCTTCTCATTGTATGTGTTCAGACCAGCTTCTTTGTCTTCGCCTTCTTCTTCTTCTTTGTTTTCGCCTTGTTCTTCTTAATCTTCTTCTTGTTCTTGTTCTTCTTCTTCTTCGTCGTTTTCGCCTTGTTCTTCTTAATCTTCTTCTTGTTCTTGTTCTTCTTCTTCTTCGTCGTTTTCGCCTTGTTCTTCTTAATTTTCTTCTTCGTTTTCTTCTTCTACTTCTTCTTCTTAATCTTCTTCTTCTTTTCATTATTATTCCTATTATTATTATTATTATTTATTTTATCCTTCTTCTATTACCATACAAACATTTATCTGACCTCTTTGTTTCTTCCTGGTCTAATTAGGTCTGCAAAACATTTCGAAGGTCAATTTTCAGTTTTCGCGGAACGATACCATCTGGAGTAATCAGATGTTGCTTGTATTATCTGGCAATGCTAGATAAGATGTTCGCCTGCATGGAGCTGTGATACTTACTTGTTTGTTCAGTTTCTTTTACGCTCGCTAGTAAGAACTTTTTATCAGAACGTGTTGTGCCTTCTTTGTTTCCAGAAAATTTTCCAGAAGATAAAAAAAGATTAGGACAACTTCTCCCTCAGGCAAATCGTAAAATACGACACATGTGAGGTTATGCGTTTGTTTGGGGAAACTCACCACGTAAAACTTTTGCTGCAGAAATTACAGCTACAAGAGTAAACGGTTTGAAGTTGGCTTCCAGAAAAGGGACCATCAGCATTAATTGCTCCATGCTTCACAAGGAGTGAAAAATGCGATGATGATGATGATAATTCCACTTTACTGTACACTTGGTTTTAATTAAGAGGAACTTTACACTCGTATTAAGTAAAGTGCAAATTCCCATCCACACTTATAAGTTATAAATCGCATGTTCACAAACGTAATTGTTGTACTGTAGCACGTTTCACTAGCTTTGCCCAACTTCAAAATGCTATATCTCAGCGAATATATAACGCATATAAGTGAAATTGTGTGTGTCAATTTTAAATGGTATAAACCCTATGAATTAAATTTTTCATTAAAATGCAGCCATTGGTTTCAATTTTCGTTTCTTTGCGATATAATATCAAAAGTCTACTTGCCAATACACATCACACACACACATTTTGAAATGTGTACAGTAAATTATACGACATCATTTGCACATAATTGGTTTATCAAACAATTGGCATGATTTTAGCGTGAAATTGCGTGAAATTGCACTTCTTGAACACAAAACAGTTTATATCCGGTATTACTCACACATTGTCAATCAGTGGCGTGTCTACAAAAAGTATTGTGTGGTTAAGTAGGAAAATGAGTCTGCGAGTACATTTTATGACATTAAAGCTAATCACAAATATGATTTTTAAATATTTCTGCAATGAAGCTACTCGTGGAAAACTATATCATTCTATTTCAAACCCACAAAAGAGGACTATTCATGCCTTGGGGATAATCAAACGATCATTGCACCGCTGGATAGCGACATCTGAAATGTCTAATTCCAGTGTTTTACACACGAAAATTAGGCCAAGAGTGGTGCATAATTTTGACAGAGAATTGATCCGCAGAGAAATTTGCAATATGTTTCACAATAATGAGGCAGTGACTTTAAGGAAATTGAAAATTTGGTTAAGAAAGAATAATGACATTGATATTTCCAAATCTACGCTATGGAGGAGTATTATGTGTTTGGGATTCACTTTTAGAAAATATGTTGGTGTTAGAAACCTAATTTGTGAGAAGCCTCATATAGTTGCAATGAGAAGCAAATATTTACGCAAGGTCAGAGAAATGAGAAGAGATTGTTATGATTTTGTGTATTTAGATGAAACTTGGATCAATGCGCACCACAGTAATGAACGAGAATGGCAATCATCTGATGGGACAACTAAGAGACTAGTACCAAGCAGCACAGGACAGCGCCTAATAATTGCACATCCAGGAAGCAGCCATCATGGGCTTCTAAATAATACTGAACTCATATTTGTTTCAAAATCCACATATAATAGGGATTATCATACAGAGATGAATGGCAAGATATTTCAAGATTGGATTGTGAATCATGTACTTTCTTCCTTGGATAGACCGTCGTGTTTGATAATGGACAATGCTTCATATACAACGTTGTGGCACCAGAAGATAAAGTTCCTAATTCATCAAGTACTAAAGATGTAATAAAGATTTGGCTGACCATAAACAACATTCCATTCAACGAAATGTCCCTGAAGCCTGAATTACTTGGAATTGTAAAAAAGACACAGCATACAAAGATATTTCACATACACAAGGCAATCCATGAACATGGTCACAGATGTTTAAGATTGCCTCCTTACCATTCTCACTTAAACCCAATAGAATTAGTATGGGCTAAAATTAAGGAACAGGTAGCAACAGGAAATAAACGTTCAAATTAAAACATCTTGAAATACGTATAAAAGCCGCCATCTCCAATATAGCCAGGGATTATTGGAAGAAATGTGAGAACCATGTGTTACAAGAGGAAGAGGAATATTGGAAGAATGATGGTTTGTCCTTCATTCAGCCGAGATTGATTATCAATTTCTCAGAGACATCTGATTATGATTCGGATGAAGTTTAATTTCTTTAAAGATGACCTTACCGTTATTTACAAGCACATTAGAGGAGCAACGTTCCATTATGATATTTATGAACCGCAAAGAGGTGATACCTATTGAAATAATTAGATCAAGGAAGGTCCAGTTTGGTAGCGCATTAAATGTCAATGACAAACAATGTCACGAGTATCTCGCATGCAGATCATTTAAGAAATCAGCTTCAACAGGTATTCATATGCAAACGTGATGGCCACATTATTGTAATAGTAGACACGCCTATGCCTAATCAATTCACAGAATCTGTGCATGAAGTGGTAAAATTTCTTTTTTCGATACACAATAATTAGTATGCCGACAAAGATCAAAGGATTTCATCCGTTTATGGGAACTGGACAAGATGCACAGATATAAAGTATATATTTGTTGGGTCTAACCCAATATAACATCGTATGCAAAAAATGGCATTAATACGTTGGACGGTTAATTAGATAATTACATTTGTTTGAGGGCAAAGCTAGTGAAACGTGCTAGCACGTTTCACTAGCTTTGCCCAACTTCAAAATGCTATATCTCAGCGAATATATAACGCATATAAGTGAAATTTTGTGTGTGTGAATTTGAAATGGTATAGACCCTATGAATTAAATTTTTCATTAAAATGCGGCCATTGGTTTCAATTTTCGTTTCTTTGCGATATAATATAAAATCCTACTTGCCAACACACATCACACGCACACATATTGAAATGTCTACAGTAAATTATACGACCTCAATTGCACATTTTTGGTTTATCAAGCAATTGGCATGATTTTTGAGTGAAATTGCGTGAAATCGCACTTCTTGAACATAAAACAGTTTATATCCGGTGCAACGCACACATTGTCAATCAGAGGTGTGTCTACAAAAATTATTGTGTGGTTAAGAAGGAAAAATGAGTCTGCGAGTACATTTTATGACATTACAGCAAATCACAAATAGGATTTTTAAGTATTTCTGCAATGAAGCTACTCGAGGAAAACTATATCATTCTATTTCAAACCCACAAAAGAGGACTATTCACGCCTTGGGGATAAGCAAACGATCATTGCACCGCTGGATAGCGACATCTGAAATGGCTGATTCCAGTGTTTTACACACGAAAATTAGGCCAAGAGTGGTGGATAATTTTGACAGAGAATTGATCCGCAGAGAAATTTGCAATATGTTTCACAATAATGAGGCAGTGACTTTAAGGAAATTGAAAATTTGGTTAAGAAAGAATAATGACATTGATATTTCCAGATCTACGCTATGGAGGACTATTAGGAGTTTGGGATTCACTTTTAGAAAATATGTTGGTGGTAGAAACCTTATTTGTGAGAAGCCTCATATAGTTGCAATGAGAAGCAAATATTTACGCGAGGTCAGAGAAATGAGAAGAGATTGTTATGATTTTGTGTATTTAGATGAAACTTGGATCAATGTGCACCACAGTAATGAACGAGAATGGCAATCATCTGATGGAACAACTAAGAGACTAGTACCAAGCAGCAAAGGACAGCGCCTAATAATTGCACATCCAGGAAGCAGCCATCATGGGCTTCTAAATAATACTGAACTCATATTTGTTTCAAAATCCACAGATAATAGGGATTACCATGCAGAGATGAATGGCAAGATACTTCAAGA
The DNA here is from genome assembly GCA_024509875.1 of Oreohelix idahoensis. NCBI lineage: Eukaryota > Metazoa > Mollusca > Gastropoda > Stylommatophora > Oreohelicidae > Oreohelix > Oreohelix idahoensis. The sequence goes on along the minus strand of JAMPIV010011081.1, from coordinate 126,448 downwards.
TTGGATTGTGAATCATGTACTTCCTTCCTTGGATAGACCGTCGTGTTTGATAATGGATAATACCTCATATCACAACGTTGTAGCACCAGAAGATAAAGTTTCTAATTCACCAAGTATTAAAGATGTAATAAAGATTTGGCTGACCATAAACAACATTCCATTCAACGAAATGTCCATGAACCTGAATTACTTGGAATTGTAAAAAAAAGACACAGCATACAAAGATATTTCACATAGACAAGGCAATCCATGAACATGGTCACAGATGTTTAAGATTACCTCCTTACCATTCTCACTTAAACCCAATAGAATTAGTATGGGCTAAAATTAAGGAACAGGTAGCAACAGAAAATAGAACGTTCAAATTAAAAGATGGTGAAATACTTATAAAAGCCGCCATATCCAATATAGCCAGGGATTATTGGAAGAAAAGTGAGAACCATGTGTTACAAGAGGAAGAGGAATATTGGAAGAATGATGGTTTGTCCTTCATTCAGCCGAGATTGATTTTCAATTTCTCAGAGACATCTGATTATGATTCGGATGAAGTTTAATTTCTTTAAAGATGACCTTACCGTTATTTACAAGCACATTAGAGGAGCAACGTTCCATTATGATATGTATAAACCGCAAATAGATGATACCCATTGAAATAATTAGATCAAGGAAGGTCCAGTTTGGTAGCGCATTAAATGTCAATGACAAACAATGTCACGAGTATTTCGCATGCAGATCATTTAAGAAATCATCTTCAACACGTATTCAACTGCAAACGTGATGGCCACATTATTGTAATAGTAGACACGCCTATGCCTAATCAATTCACAGAATCTGTGCATGAAGTGGTAAAATTTCTTTTCTCGATACACAATAATTAGTATGCCGACAAAGATCAAAGGATTTCATCCGTTTATGGGAACTGGACAAGATGCACAGATATAAAGTATATATTTGTTGGGTCTAACCCAATATAACATCGTATGCAAAAAATGGCATTAAAACGTTAGACGGTTAATCAGATAATTACATTTGTTTGAGGGCAAAGCTAGTGAAACGTGCTATAAAGTGATAATTCACACGTGAAGTTATTGTATCAAATAGATAATTCACACATGTAGTTGTTGTGCTAAAGCGCATGGTCACACACATAATTGTTGTACTACAGCGAAAATTCACACACGTAATTGTTGTATTAAAACGATAATTCACACATGCAATTGTTGTACAATTGCGATAATTCATACATGTCATTGCTGTATTAAAGCGCAAGTTCTCACCCGTAACTGTGTGACGGTATTGCCTCCCCTGCTTTGCAGTAATGGTAACAGTGGCCAAAACTCAAGAGTATCTATTATAGGCTTCAATAGAGTCTATCTTTGCACAAGATTACTCGTGACAGAAATGTCGATAGAAGAGTGGTAAAGCTTCTATCACATGGGAGTCTTCATAAGATATTCAGATAAGCGAAAACAATGCTGGCTGTGGCTAAGCACGTTAATTCTATAATCTGCCGACACTTCTATGAAGAATTTAGCAATGGTTTATTCTAGCTCGTTAAGCCCCCACCGCTGAGTTAATCAGTGGAATTTATTATTATAATGTATATATAGCTCTGTTTAGAGTGTGTGTTTAGCAACTTTGACTGAGACAAACATGTAGTACATTTAAAAGATTAAATCGAAGTTAAATTTGTAACATTACAAATAACAGAATTTAATCATCATTTTAGGTTTTAACAGTTGGAATATAAATTGAAAAGTTATGAATCAAGAAAAGTTACTCATCACGTTGGTGATGGTATTGTAGGGTTATAAAAAGTTCAAGTGGCAGCACATGGGTTAACTTAGCTGCCAATGATAATTCTAATCCTCCTCCTGATGGGTAGGTTTTCAGTACACTGCTGTCACTCGTCCCTGGTCAAGGTTTGTAGGGTGAAGCTCGTTTCCCAGGAAAGTCTAGGAGAGTCTTCAAAGCTGGTCTGCCATCTTAATGCGTAAACCGCCTGTCCCTGCTTGTGCCAGAAATGGTCCTTTCTGCTGGTACCACCAATAAGCCAATCCCGGCTACAGACATGTCGCACTGATGAATAAAAGAGACGAATCTTTCTCTTACACGTGTCTGGGATTTCTTTTAATTTTACAATAGATTGCCCCTTCTGACTCCGTGTTTCTTCAGTTTCCTAGTTCCGGTTTTCCTTATTAAAATGTGAAAGAGATTTTTTGTGCTTTATAAGTCTTATCTGGTTCTCCTATAAAAGGTTCTGATAACAAATAGAAATTATGAATCTAGTTCTTCACTATGGCGAAGGTCTGATGTTGGCTTGGCAAACGTGCAAATTAAAGAGAAATAAAACTGTGAAATTTTCAGCTTATACTCCCTCCAATGATGTTATGAATCTAATCAGAAAGATTCAATCATTTCAAACAGGTCGGGTGTGGCACTTTCCAAATATTTCCTACACGGAAAATTTTTCCAAAAGGTCACGTCTCCCATATATGGTAATATGATGTTTTGCATGCACTCTCACCAACACATTTGTAGACTCGTATTGTCTAAAATGTAATAAGTCCATGATTACTTTTTAACGAGTGACCGGAAGCGATTATATCACTCTTGTGTGCCCACAGGTGTCACACAGACGGTAATGTTGGTGTAGCAAGGATGACCGGAAACGCTTATGTCATAAGTTCCGCCTTGTGTACGGTTATAATGTGTTTCGCCAGACAAACAAATCTGGTTCCATTCAACACTCCTTGTCGCTTGAAAAGATGGTCAGAACGTTCTACTTCTTTATTTCTTACGAGTGCCTGAAAACATACCTTTATGTTTGTCTAATATTTATTTACTGTTTACAGGCCTCGGGTTTCCCTTCCTTATGTGTTATTAATGTTTATACAATAAAAGAAACCTACCCTCTGTTCTATACTACTGTCCTTAAGTCTTCTATCATTTACTGGACACAGTATCAAGGTCTTTGTCTTGTGTGGACTGACATATACTGCAGAAATAGAGGAACAACAGAAGTGATTGCGTCATTAATAGGCTGAGGTGCCCATTGTAATTTTCCGGTGTTGTCTTGTGTTTCGCACTGATGACCGGTCAGTAAAGCATCTTTTTTTGGGGATGCCTAGCTGGCCGGGAGGATAGTGTGATTCGCTTGTATAGCTAGGCAGTGTTGTCGTACGGAAGGTACGGGGTTCGAACCCTGGGTAAGCCACTCACGTCTGTTGTTTTTCTGTTGTCTAAGTGTTCTACTTCTTTATTTCTTTCAAGTGCCTGAAAACATACCTTTATGTTTGTCTAATATTAATTTGGAGAAAGGGACAAACTTGAAACTACTTGCGTCGGACGTGGAATGCTCATAGGCCAGCACAGTCATTATCCATTAATCTTGGAGCACCTGGCTAGTAGGGGCGAAAGAAAAAAAGAAAAGAAAGCCTGTTGTTAGTAATTGCAGGACAATACTTTGCTGATTGCGGAAATGTAAATATGGGAACCCTAAGATAATAAAAATGTAAACATTGTTACTGTTTTTTAATTTCTTTGACCTAATAATGGTTTTGGAATTTAAAATATAGAAAATAAAAGCTATTTTGAAAGCAAACCTTTAACATGATTGCTAATTAAATTTAAATAACAAAAACATATTTTCTCTCTTACTTTTGTTGTTGTTGTAGCGTGTTACCGGGTCTGAAGGGGAGCAAAGACAGTAACATTGTAACCTGCCATGCGGAGCAAAGATAGTAACATTGTAACCTACCATGCGTCTCATAAAAAGCAACCTTAGATGGTTGGGCATGAGACCGGTTACTCCATCCTGTAGAAATTATAAACCATAAAAACTTCGACACACAACATAAAGAGGAAGAATTTTTACTAAAGTACAGACAAACATGTCTCATGAAGCACCTCACTGAAAGCCACAAGGAATTAAGGTTGCCGATAACATTTTAAATGAAATTGATGAGCAAGGCATGAAAAGAACTTGAACTGATAACACACAACACGACAAGAGGACTCGGCATGTGTTTGTTGAAGCTCATGCTCCTTGGGGAACTGAAGACGAGTTTACACGTTTTTTATTGTAGGAAATCGCATGTTCGCACACGTAACTGTTGTTGTTGTTCTTCTTCTTCTTCTTTCGTTCGCTTGAAATATATTGTCTATATCTGCAATGTTGTTTCTTGTATAAACTTCACTGTCTTTTGTAGTTCATACAGAGGTCCATATAGTTTTGCTTCCAGTGTTGTTTCTCTGGGCCAGTGGGTTTGCCTCAATATATCATATTCGGGGCAATCTTGAAGTACGTGCTCCGCAGTCTGGGGTGCCTGTCCACATGTACACATGGCTGAATTGACAATCTTGAATTTTGTATACATGTGGCTGCGGAGTCGGTTGTGTCCTGTTCTGAGGCGCAGAATGACAATTTGTTCTGATCTGTTGTTAGCTTGGTAGTCATCCTGTGTTGGTGTTGGTGGCTTTCTGATAGATTTGATCATCTTTTTCTTCTGATGGTACGTAACTGGTACATCCGGTTGCTCGTCTTCAGCATCTTCTTTAGCCAGTCCGTCTGCTCTCTCGTTTCCTGGTATTCCACAATGAGACGGGTTCCATTGCATGGCGACCCTGCACTGGTTGCACAGTTCAGAAAGTAGGGCTTGTATAACTGGAAATTTTCTGGACTGAAGTGCTTGGAGTGCTGATCTTGCATCTTTCAGGAATACTACAGGCTGTGGACCGAGATTGGAGTTCAACAGTTTCTCAGTTGCCACCTTGATTGCCTGGATTTCTGCATCATAGTTGTTACATAATTTCCCCGTTGGTACTCTGACCGTATCCCTAGTGTTGTTTTGGGTATTCTATGTACACTCCTGCTCCTCCATTCTTTACTGCATTCTGTGCTGATCCATTCGTGAATACTCGGGCCCAGAGGTCCTGTGGGTATTCATCATCCAGGAAACTGAGAGTGACTGTCCTACGTTGCACGCTGTTCTGTTCCTCCCACTTTCATTCCATGTGGTAGTTCAGCAACCAGGTCGTTGATGTAGACTAGGAAAAGTGTGGGGGACAGAACCCCTCCCTGAGGGACGCCATGACGCAGTAGAATTTTCTTACTCTTGAGGCCATCTAGTTGTACTCGGGATCTTCTGTTATGCAAGTATGCTTTCACCCATTTGTACATCCTACCATTCACTCTACAGTTTCTCAGTTTCTTCAGAAGCCCTTCTTTCCAAACCTTGTCAAATGCTTTCCTTAAATCTATCCATGCTGCTAGTACCAGTTTCTTATTGTGATAGGGTGGGCGAGAGATGATGATGCTATTGTGATATGTGATCACTTTCTTGCACACTCGCACCGACCCGAACAACAATACAACTCTTGATTCTAAAGCAGGGGCTGTATTTATTCATACAACACTGTCAGTGACCCACACCCACAAAGCAAACTAATGAACATACATTAAACAAGTAAGCAAACAAACCAAACAAACAAAACACCCTGCCAGTGCTCAATTGCTAATGTGTTCAAGGCATCTACAGATCGACTCTGATTTCTTACTCTGGGTGTCTCACATCTTGCCTTTACTGCGAATCTCACCAAACTGACCGTTTCTCCTGCGTTAGACTTTCACACGCCAGCTATGAGGGCTCGCGCAGTCACGTGGGCTGGGGCTTTATTGTGGCCCTCACGTAGTCACATGGACTGGCGTACTCGTTGGAGCGCGCACATCGAAAATATATGGGCATTAAACATATAAATATGACATGAACTTGAGGGGCCTCTGTGGTGTTTTTATGGCCCCATCACATATCGCCCTCCTGAAGATGTTGTGGTCCCCACAACCTACTCTCCACCGTTGGCCCTGCGCCTGATTCTTTCTGAGCGGCGAGGCTTGGGGCTCAGATTCTGAGGGAGGTAACAGCCCGGCTTGTGACCCTTTTGGTCGTCATGTTCCTAGTCGTACGTTGTTGGGCTGGCAGTTGCTGTGTTTTGGAAAATTCGTCTACTTGTGCAGCGTCGCTGCTTGCTTGTGACCTCTGCTTGTCAGTGCATGCAGCTGTCGACTTTAGAGGTTGATTGCTTCTAACGTGTTTTACACTTGTTTTGTGTGGACGGTGGCTTATATTCCCCACAATCTGCTTTAGATGAGTTTCCTCTTCTGAACATCGATGTGCATTCCCTCCTATCTGCTTAGGACGAGTTTCCTTCCCAAACGACGACCAATTTTCTCGGCGCCCCTAGGGTGACAGTTGTCACGGCCATCTCTTGGCTTGCACCCTAAAGGCAACCTAGTTGTGGCAGTACGTTTAGGGAAAGAGCTCCTTGAGGAATCGGCGGATATCAAATGTTCTGTTGACTTGCACTTAAAGCATCGTTTCGTAAGCGGGCCTTGAGCGCATTTGGCTGCCATTTGGTCTGAAAACTCTCTAAAATTGTAGCACCTCAACTTTGTAGACTTTCTTTGTGCCATGGGTCACCTCCTACTACCCTTACATTCCTGGCCGCCAATGCCGCATACATAGACTGCTTCCATGCCCTGGACAGATGGTTTGCTATCAAACTCTACTTGCTCGTTCCTTGCCAGACTCCGGAATCCCTTTCTGAAGATCTTGGTCTGATGTACGAATACATCAATACCTCCATCATCTGGAGTAATAAACCCCCATCCCCTGTCGACACTATACCACTTGCAAACCCCTTGTTGCCATGTCGGTGCAACTACGTTTGTTGTTACTGTCAGATCACAGCTTTCCTTGTCAACAGCCTGACTCTCACCTACAAGAAGGTCTAGTTGAGGTTCCTGCTCACACACACCCTCGTCGTGCTTTGACTGTTTCCGCGGTTGGCATGGTGTTTTCTTTCTTCTTCCTGCACCTGCACTGGTCTGTGCTAGCTGGACTTTAGGAGAGATACTCCTTCTGCACTGGCTACCTGCACTAGTGGTATCAGGCTTTTTGCCTTCCCAGAAAACTTGTGCTGGCGAACTGGTCTGTGCTATGCTGGGACTTTAGGAGAGATACTTCTGCTTCGAGTGCGCAAACTCCTTTAAGCAAACAAACCAAACAAACAAAACACCCAGCCAGTGCTCAATTGCTAATGTGAGCTTATAGATCGACTGCACTGGCTACCTGCCTCTACTAGACCGCTGTTATTTTCACACGGCTTTTTGCCCAATCTTCCTTCTTTTTTTAACTTGCGAGAAACAATGCATGATTCCTTAAAAGGCCCCTGATGTTCTCAGCGTGGCTCCTGGCCTGTGGTGGAAATCTAATCCACATATATAAATTATTAGGTAAATATGAAGCCTAACAAATAAAATTAATAAAGGAAGAAGAATGGTAAAGAACAGTGCTGTCACAATGACAGTACTCGAAATCCCCCTTCTTTTCTACTTCGTCGGCAAATTGTAACGTTTCACGTTGATATTAAAGGCCTTCTGCAACATACACTTTCACTGTAAAATGTGCTGCTTTCTTTGACAATTACACTATTTACCAAAAACAAGCAACTTCTCGGGATCTGGCCTTGGCTCCGGCACGTGATATTCCGTTAGTTCTGAAAAAACCTAGGGGATACCACTGGTGTGACATTATTTCCAGATAAAACGTCTACCTTATCTTCTGCAGTAAAGGGCTCTACCTTCCACACGGCCTCTACGTCTTTCACAAACTCTTGCCAAGTGGGACTTGCCTTTCCACCAAATCCCCTTATCTCCGGTCAAAAAGTATTGAATTGTTAATTTTTGCCTGGATATATGAATTTAGCAAACCTGATGTAAAGCCTATAATGCTCCAGCAGAACGTTTCATATATTTACTTTCACAGGAAATACATCGTCATTGTTGACCTGACCTCGGTAGCTAGAAACCTGTTTTAATTTAAGACCGACTACTTAAACTTAGGTAGAACCAGTTTATGCCACTTTAGGAAACCCCCACGTGACTTTTAACGTTATTGATTGGAGCGTCTATATGATGCCAAAGTCACGTGATGCACGCTTTGGGTCACGTGCCTAAGGGGAAATCACACTAAAAGTGCGCCAAACCCGGCCATTTTTCACTTGCACACAGGAAACCGAGAAAGCTAGACCTAATCCAGATAGTAGCGAATTCATGCATTAAAAACACTGAAGCCACGTGTCTAAATTGCTGGTTAGAGTCCATCTCTGAGTAGGTAAGTGAAAATCTCGCAAGAAAATAGTATTGTGATGAAATGTGTAGTACCTTGTAAAATCGACGCAAGATTGGTTTACTTTATTCATATTTTGGTTTTACGATCACATCTAGCCACATGTGATCGGGTGTATTTTATGATCCCACAGGATGATATGTACAAAATGTTCATAATAATGTTAACGGGAATATATATATTAATTTCTATATTAATTCTTTATTTTCGACCGACGCTTAGATTACAGGAAATTAATATTAACAATAATGTTGAAAGACCGTGACATATATTCATTATAAATTACATGACGATGCGACCAGAAATGAAGTGTGATAATGTTGTCAGACAATTCTATAATACTGGTGTCCGACAATTATAGGTTAATTCATCATAATTGACATGACGATTAGGCTAGAGGCACAGAACTAGAATACTGTCGCCCGACATTTCTAGGATAATTTGGTGGGTTTAACTGACATTTATAATAATTCATCGTGTTACGTTGACGATAAATCAGTACTAAAGAATTATAATACTGCCACTTGTGCAGAGAAATATAATAAGAAAGGTAGGAAACTTGATTTCAAGATTAGGCTCTAGACATATGATGTTAGAGACTAAAATCTGAGATGACTGGCAGACGGACGGTTTAGGGAAAGACGGCTTTCTAAAGCTAGAAAATTAATGAAGTCGTATTTGTCTTCAGTCTATCTTCTTTTATAAGGGAGGGGGGCCTCGTAAAATATAATATAATCCCAATATAATTAAGGGTAAAAATAATAGATATCTGAGAAGGGGACGACGGTAGCAAGAGACCAAATATCTATTTACAAACTTTGCCAGACCTGTCTAGTTAGGAGAATTTACCTTCTTTGTCTCCCTTCAGCCAATGGAGAAACCCAACAGTATTTCTTGAGCCAAATCTTCCTCGGGTTGATGCAGGAAAATTCACATTCATATCTATTTTTTCTTCTAAATAAATCATTATCATTCCTACGCTACCCCACACTGATGTCTCAGTCCGGGATTTGAACTTATGTATTTATATCATACCTCTGGGATAGTTTCATTCATTCATTACAGTATACCGATTAAACACATGTATTTTCACACAATAGCTCTAGAAAGACAGAAAACATTTTTTCTAGAATTTCAGGCAATAATTTTCCAATAGAAATTGGCTCAGGCATTGATTGGTGAATCTCTTTATATATGTTGTGTTTTAACTAAGTTAGTTCATGATTGTGTATTTCATTGAATTACAGACATTAAGTCTCCATAACTGTAGTAATTTCATTCTCTAGCAGTTTGATAATTAGTTAGTTTTTGCTTGGTGTTAGAAACACTATTGCAAGGTAGCACTAGCTTACTCAGTGGGGACTATAACAGCAGGAAAAATGGCTGAAATAGTTAAGCTTAAGGCAGCACTAGGAGAGGCCGGTAGAGATTTAGGATATAGTGGGGTGGACCTTGCTAATTATGTCAGTGTCGAGACTGATAAGTATTACGCTAGAGAAACAGCGGAAGCTGAAAGAAAAGAGCGAATAAAGTTAGCCGAAACAGATGAAAGGATAAAAGCTGTAGACGCTAAGGAAAGAAGCGAGAGAGATGAACGCGAGCATGCACTGAAGATGAAGCAGTTAGAGATGCAGGGACAGGCTCAAAGGGTTGAACCGGTAGCCGGTGCGACAGCATCTACATCATCAGACAACCTATCGCCACGATCAGATGATATGCCCTCCTTGCACACGGGGAGCACAGGACCTTTGCCATCCTCACACGTGTCAAACTTGGGACCCTTGACGTTTCAATTCGAAGCTTTCTTGGAACGAGCTGACTCTATCGATGTGTTTTTGGACAAATTTGAGAAGTTTGCCACCACGTTTGGTTTGGAGAGAACCAAGTGGAACCTGAAGCTGTCGCAAGGGCTTAGAGGAACTGCTTATGAAGCATACAGCAAGCTGCCCCCAGGTTTACAGGAAGACTATGACTCTCTGAAAAAGGCACCACTGGTTCGTTATGAGCTACATGCTGACGCTTACAGGAAGAGGTTCCGTAGCTCTAGGAAAGAAGTTGGAGAGAGCGTTGCTCAGTTTGCTGCTAGACTAGATTCCTACGTGGAAAAGTGGGGTGCCCTAGGGAATTTTTCTAATGATTGGGAAGGCCTGAAGGAAATTGTCATATTTGAACAACTGAAGGAAACCATGACTTCCGACGTGAAAAGATTCCTGACAGAGAATGGGGCCAGCACTTTAGAATCCATAGTCCAGTTAGCGGAACGGTATCAGGCAGCACTATCAGAGAATCCACCACCCCAGCGGAAACAACCAGATTACGTATCGAGACAAACAGCTCAGTCACACGTGGACCCCCAAGGGAAACCACCTTATACTAACTTCAAAAAGCATGACAAGCCAGACTACAAGACTACTCAGAGATCAACTTTCCAGCAGCAGAGGCAAGTTGAAAAATGGTGTAAGCACTGTAGAACAATCACCCACAATACGCAGGAGTGCAACCGAAGAAACCCACCTCATCATGCTGCCAGCTTACGTAAAGGTGCCGAAAGGGGAAATGGACCGGAAGAACCTCTGGACAAACCCCGACATCGCCCGGTCATTGAGGCAGTCCTCGTAAACGACCAAGAGGTGACCTGCCTTTATGATACAGGCCTTGCGTTCGACGCAGTTGTCTGTGCATCCCCAGTCAAGCCTGAACAGATGACAGAAGACAATATAGAAATACAAGGGCCTACTAAAAATGCAGCACCTATGCGTTTGGCCATAGCCAAGATTGAGGTCAAATCGAAATATGTGACTGGGGAAATCAGCGCAGCGATCTTGGACGACCCTATTTATCCCTTGATCTTAGGGTGTAGGTATGTGTTCTTGGGAGAACCCATTCACCCTCTGGTTGTGGCGGCTGTCACCACTAGAGGACAGGCCAAACGGAATACGGAGTTGGAATCCCCACCCAACATCCTTCCTGAGGAATTAAAAAAGGCACAAACTGAGGATCAATCTCTAGCGCCCTGCTAAAAAAAAATACCGAGAGCACACCCTGCTCTCCAAAAGGGAGACTTCTACAAAAAAAATGGGCTGTTGCATCGGAAAGCAGGAAGTGGAGGACAGAAACATGGGCAACTTGTTGTTCCGTCAGCATACCGAGCTTAGGTCCTAGAAATGGGCCATGCCCTTATATTCAGTGACCATATGGGTGTAAGTGCCACGATTCAGCGTATTTCATGTTATTATTATTGGCCAGGCATCAACGCAGATATTCAGAGATATGTGAAATCATGCCCGCAGTGCCAGAGGACAGCGTCGAAACACTGGATGGCCCCAGCTACTCTGGGAGAAATGCTCATCTTGGGCACACCATTCGAACGAGTAGCGGTGGATATTGTGGGTCCACTTACTCGTAGCAAAAAGAGAAACAGTTAAATACTCACGTTAGTGGATTGTTTCTCCATGTGGGCAGAGGCTATCGCTATGCCCGCCTGTTATTCCAAGCATGTTGCTGAGGCTCTGCTCACCATATTTACTCGGCTAGGGTTTCCATCACAAATCCTGACAGATAATGGTTCCCAATTCCGAGGGAAACTCACATGAAGTGTTTAGGATATTTCAGGCCAGACATATCCACACCTCTCCTTACTACCCCCAAGCAAATGGCCAGGTGGAGCGGTTTAACGGGACCCTTATTTCCATCCTTCGGAAACTTGCGCAAGAAAAACCAGAGCGCTGGGATCAATACTTACCCGCAGCACTATTTTCTTACCGCGAAGTACCCCACACTTCTACTGGTATGCCACCTGCTACATTGCTGTTTGGTAGACCTATAAAAGGACTTCTAAAGGCACTGTTACGTACTTGGACAGATGATAAAGCTGATGAAACGGTCACCTCTGCATCTCAATACGTGAATGAGTTGACCCAACGCCTTAAAACAGGATGGGAACTGGCAAAGGAAAACGTACGCCGTGAACGTCGTAAACATGCGCGTTACTACAACCGCACTGCGAAGGATAGGGAGCTAGAAGTAGGAAAACATGTCTTATTACTCCTGCCCAGTAGCAATAATAAATTGCAAATCGGGTGGAGAGATCCACATAAAATTGTTGAGAAGATGTCGCGCACCAATTACAAGATTGCCATAAAGGGGAAGCAGAAAATTTACCACATAAACCTGCTGAAGCAATATTATGAAAGACCGGGTGCAGAACCGCACATTTTATGACACTGGCTATTGCGACGGAAACTGAGGCAGAACCCCTGACCTCCTGTGAATACCCTCTTCGCCAGGGCAAAACTCACCAAGGTGTTAGGGTCAGTTCAACTTTAACGGAGGATCAGCAGGCACAGGTGAAACAGTTGTTGAGAAAGCACACTAGTATACTCACGGATAAACCTGGCATGACCAACCTGATAGAATTTGATATGAAGCTAACAGACTTCGCCCCGGTACGAGTTAAGAACTATCCTGTTCCTTAGGCTAAGGCAAAGGCATTGAGGGAGAAAATTGAGTACCTGCTTAAGGAAAATATTATCTCAAAATCAGAGTCTCCTTATAGTGCGAGTGTGGTGTTGCTTAGAAAATCCACAGGAGAACATCGCCTCTGCATAGACTACAAAAGGCTAAACGCTGTAACTGAATTTCAAGCGGAGCCCTTACCTGATCAGAATCAGCTTTTCACCAAGCTGAATAGAGCGCGATACTTTTCGAAGATAGACCTTAGCAAAGGGTACTACCAGATCCCGGTAAAAGAGGAAATTCGACACATGTTAGCATTCAGTACTTATGAGGGCCATTACGAGTTTAATGTATTGCCATTTGGGCTACGCAAGCCCCAAGCGTCTTTACTCGTATGATGAGGAAGTTACTGGAACCCCTGAACCACCCTGAGATAAGTAATTTCATGGACGACTGTTAAGAGGTGATTTATTTGTGATGTGGAACATGTAGAGTATCACCCTCAGACACCAGAGATGATGGAGGCGTAGAAATATGGTGTCTTTGGTCTGGTTTGTGTATACGTGTTGTAGGTGTGTAGCTAAACAGTTAGCAGGACAGTCCACACAGGACGTCACGTAAACACACGACGTGGAAGTCAATTAACCTGGTAACAGCTGGTTACGTTTCCAAACATTTATTGAGATGCCACAATAGTTACGATGACATTGACGATCAATCACAAGCAATGTATAGCATATCAATCAGTATATATGCGAGTTAATCAACTCTTTCCTGATACAAGTAGATCAGATATGTAGGCATGTTTAAATACCAGCCGCACGAGCATGGCGGACTATGAACTCAGTTCACGTTGACCTTCTGTGGACATATTTTATAAGTCTAACCTTCGTAAAGGCGTCTTCGCTGGCATGGCGAAGTTCGAGAACATAATATTAATTGTTCTGTGGGCATAAGTAGCCTGAACCATAGATATATTAGGCATCGAGATATCTGGTGTGCTTCTAGTAATAAAGTCTCTTCCCCGCCTGACAGTGCGAAACGAGTCGAACAATAATGTCTAACCTCACCGACTACAGGACAACATAGGAAGAGCAGTTTTACCTTTATGGTCGAAAAACACCACAATTCCAACCGTCTCCAGACGTTAGAATTACACACATGGGATTAATATGAATAAACTGGCCATCAAAATCACAGAAGGTCCTTTCCCATGATGAAAGAATACTCGGGGACACAAGAGCATATCTTGCCCCGACACAGATCACATCTCGACCGCATTCTGCCACAAACTAAACTGGGCGGAAGCTTGTTCAATCTACAACCAAAAGACAGACATGCGCAGAGAACCATTCCCGTGAGATCAATTCAGTAAAGTACGTAACTATGATCCTATACTGAGAACAACATATAAAATCGAGCCTTATTAGGAAAGAAATAGCAACATTGCAGGTTGCCAACCATTTCTAAGAAAAGTAGACCTGTACGCTGCTTAAAAGGACATGAACCGAGATCGGTATGACATTATACCGGCAACCTTCGGTCACAAGAAAAAGATAACTACACAAAGTAAAACAGTGAGTTCATTTCCCGAGTTCTATCCCTTGCATAAGGAAAAAGTAGCGTACACGGTTAACGTTGCATAATTATTATGTTTAACATATTACCGCAACCTCCCGATAAAAAAAATGTTTCATTTTTTTATTTTAAATATCCAAGAGCAAGCTAGAAGCGGTTCAAAACGCACGAATGATGCGCGGATAAATAGACAAACTGCCCAACATGAGGCTAAATCGACACATGGAGTGTCACGTGAGAATATATCTCAACAGAAAAAAATCTGTCTCAAAAAATATATACATATATCGTGGAGGTGCCACCAACACACATCACGCTAGCATGTAAACATAATATACATATGCAAGTGTAATAATAATCATTATCGAATAGCGGTGTCATACTCTAATACCGTTTCAAAAGGATGGACTCATGTGATAGTAAATATTACATGTAATAATATTACAATACATAATGAAATAAGTTAAAAAATATATGAAGATCCAGGACAAGGCGTAATGGATACAGCTTTTGTCTTGTCCTAGGTAAGTACATCCTCCATAATTCTACATGCTTGACAAGGAGTAAGGTAACTTCTCAGATCATCAATGACTTGCTGAGAAAATACAATCAATATAATTCTATTTAACAACCATTAGGATTCCTAATATACAATACATTATTATAAACAATTGTGGCCGAGTAAACTTTCGGCCCTTATATTGTCTACTCAGCCTTCTTCTGTTATACTAAAGATGGTAACAGAAGAAGATGATAACAAAGCACAATAGTATGAGTTCACATAAAGTGAGGACAGGTGTGCTAATGTATTATGATAATATAAGAGTGTTATATGTTCAAAGTATATCTGGAAATATAGGACAGAAATATTAGTTAGGAATCATGTGAACATCTAGACAGAATGTCAGCCATCACATTATCCGAACCACGGATAGCTCGTACCGTGAAGTGAAAAGGTTGAAGAGCAATGGCATATCGAGTGGATCTCGAACTCTTCAAGTTCTTAGTTTGAATAGCTGTAAGAGCTTTTTGATCAGTTTCTAGAATGAAATGTGCGCCCAGGAGGAATCTTTGTAGTTTGAGAATTGACCAAACCATAGCCAACAATTCACGGTCTAGAACCGAGTAGTTCCTCTCTGCCGCATTTAGTTTTCTAGAAATGTACATAACAGGATGCAGAGTTTCAGAATATTCCTGCATAAGTGCTGCTCCGATCCCAGTGGATGAAGCATCACTTCGAAGAACAAAAGTCCTATCAAGAGTAGGTAATCTTAAGATGGGAGGAGATGAGAATATATTCTTAATCTGGTCCAAGGAAGATTGGCATTCTTGAGACCAACGAACCAGATTAGGCGATCCTTTCTTCAACAACGTCGAGAGAGGTGCCATAATTGAAGATAGATTCGAAATGAATCTCCTATAAAATTGAATTAACCCCAAGAGACTACGAACTTGTTTCTTCGTCTTGGGTACAGAGATGTTCAATATCTTCGAAGTATTGTGGTCTTCTGTCTTCAAAAGACCATGACCAACACGATGACCCAGGAAAGAGATTTCACCAAACCCAACATAGGCTTTAGATGGTCTTGCTATCAAATTATACTCACGTAGAGTCGACAGTAATTCGTATAAACCCAAGTAGTGATCTTCCCATGAATCACTGAAGAGACAGATATCATCGAAATATGCAATGACATCTGAACGATGAGAAAGAATTCGCCGCATCATGCGTACGAAAGTAGCAGGGGCGTTCATAAGGCCAAAAGGCATAACATTCCATTGAAACAGACCCCTAGGTGTTGTGAAAGCAGTAAGAGGTTTGGCACGATCTGCTAAAGGCACTTGCCAATAACCTTTGGACAAGTCAAGTTTAGTGAAGAATCTAGAATTAGAAAGTCTAATAAGTAGATCTTCTAGTAAAGGCATCGGTTCAGCATTGAATTTTGTGACTTGATTCAATTTGCGATAGTCATCACAAATTCGTATGTTCTTGTCTTTCTTCCGGACAATAACCATGGAAGAAGAATATGGTGAAGTCGATGGTTCAATTATGTTTAATCGAATCATTTCATCTAATTCTTTCTCGACTTGTGACTGAAAGTGTATAGGGATAGGATAAGGTCTAACCCTAATAGAATTATTGTCAGTAAGAATTATGTCATGTTCTATGACATGTGTGTGTCCAGGGATATCAGTGAGGACATCCTGGAATGTTTGTAACATCGACGAGACTTGTCGATGTTCCTCAACTGAAAGATTAGGAGAAATAGAAACGTCTTTCCAGGATTCCGTGGAATGTAGTGGAACCACTGGAAGAGGAAGATTGACATCAGAAAAAGTAGTTTCCTCATCCTGTATGACTGACAGGGATGAGTAATGACCATGAGGAACATGAGAATCTTCCGTTGCCTGGAAAATAGGCAGCAAATAGTCTGGACGTTCATGAAATTCCGTCAGCATGTTGATATGGAAAGTTTTATGTTTCCCATCAATATCGACCACATAGTCAACATCAGAAATTCTAGAGACTATTGCATATGGACCTTTCCATGCAATAAGAAGTCTATTTTCCCGGCTGGGGAGTAGGACGAATGCTTTGTCGCCTGGACAAAGTTGTCGTAGACATCTATTCTTATTAGCAAACTGCCTTGCCTTTTCTTTAGCAATTTCAGATGACGAAGTAGCTAGTTTGCATGCCTCAATGATCTTTTGCCTCAGAGCAATGGCATACTCATATGAGGATTGAGTGTCATCACTAATATCATCGGCAGTGATAAGATCGTGTAGTAAAGACATAGGGCCGCGCGGACGCGCGCCAAAGACAAGTTCAAAGGGAGAAAATCCTGTGTGTTCGTTAGGGACCTCTCTATAAGCAAAGAGAGCCGCGGGTAAAACTCTGTCCCAATCTTGAGGATGATCTTCAGTTATCTTCCCAAGCAAAGTCTTGAGCGTTCTATTTAAACGCTCAACTTACCCATTTGACATTGGGTGATAGATACTACTAAGAGATCTTTTAATATGTAAGGTAGACATTACTTGAGACATAGTGTCAGATATAAGTTGTGTGCCATGGTCTGACAATATTTCTCCTGGGAAACCCAAACGAGAAAATATCAGCCAAAGAGCATCTGCGATATCGGCATTAGATATGCTCTTAAGAGGGATAGCCTCTGGCCAACGTGTGCACATATCAACACAAGTAAGGATAAACTGATGTCCTCTGGCCGACTTGATCTTAAAAGGACCAATAATATCTATAGCCATTTTCTGAAATGGCCGAATAGGGATGTCGGCAGCCTGGATAGGCGCAGCATGTCGTGGTCCTCTAGACGTGACCTCCTGACACACCTTGCATGATCGGCAGTAGAGACGTATGTCCTTGTTTACAAAAGGCCAAAAGAAAGCCGCAAGGACTCTCGACTTTGTACGGGAGAAACCCATATGTCCAGCACATTGCGAATCATGAGCATGTTGCAATATTTGCACTCTCATGCTCTTAGGAACAAGAATTTGCGAATGTGCAGACGTCGTCGAGTCTTGTACCATACGTACAAGTACGCCGTTTTTCATGGCAATCCAAGATTTTCTATTTGTATCATGATTTGGATCACCTTTTTTTTGCAAGAATGAAGAATTTTTTTAGAGAAGGATCTTCTTCTTGTAGTTTTATGAAAGAGTCACGAGAAATAACCAAGTGACTGTCTTGGCTATGCACTTCATCATTACTAGTCAATGAAGTTTGAGGTGTCTGTAGAGCTTGTGCTCTTGTAACCACTGCATTGGTAGCTTGCATATTATGATCCTCCCAAGCAGCAATCTGCTGTGGGGTACATTCCCTAACTCCGTGGATACGACCGATAATAAGGTCCGCAATAGGATTAGGTAAGAGACAACCGTGCACATCTCCGGTAAAGAAAGGAGTGGCAATGTGAATTACGGCAGTAGGATATTTCTCTAGAGTGCCGCCAAATGTGACACATTTAATTACTTTTCCTGTAGCACAAGATGGATCTACAAGAGATTGTCTAACACCAATAGTGGTGCATCCGGAATCGAAAAGTAGTGAGACCGGAGTATCATTAACAAGACCCTTATGTAGGATTAAAGAACCTCTCCCGTCATGCGCAACTGCAGCAGGAAGAGCGGGAAGAGGGTGACCACAACTCAAAGTAGTTACGGTAGTTGGTTCGAACAAAGTACTGCATTGGGAGAACTTGTTTGCTCTCCCAAAGTCAAAGACAGAACATGTGACAGCGCTAGAGTTTTTATCATCAACAACCTGATTACAGGCTCCCTGAGATTCTTGTTGTACAGAGTTAGCCTGCTGATATCTCTTTTTTTTTGTATTGAGATCTACCGCGACTATTATTACCTCTGAAATTATCAGAGTTATTATTATCTCTGAAGTTATTGTGTTCCCTATTGTAATTATTATCCTGGTTTGAACACCAGTTTCCATGATTATTATCATGTCCACATTGATGCGAACATCTATTGGATTGGTTTTGAGGTTTTCGTGAAGAATAGCCTCTATTATTATATCCTCTTCTGAAATGCCTAAAATTATTAGGATGAAAGTAACGAGGACTATCAGCTCGTCTCCAATTCTTCGAAGAAGAATCACCATGAAATTGGTTTCCATAATTTTGAACGTAATTACGGTTACTCTTCCTATCAAAATTTTGTTGAGTACCCTGGAATTTACGAACAAAGTTTTGACCATATGGTGCTGCCGAAGCAACTGGCAAACCTTCTTTCACCTTAGAGTTACTAATCGTTATGTGAGGGTGGGCAGTGACATATTGGCAACAGAATTCTTCCATTTCCTTTATGGTTTTAGGTTTACGCTCATAAAGGAAAGCAAGAAAAGACTCATTGACAGAAGACATGACTTTGTCTCTAAGTATTAAGTCCATAAGTGCTTCATAAGTATGTTCTGTCTTAGACAGCTCAACCCAACGTGTAAAAGTGAGACGTATTTTTGCAATAAACTCAGAGAACTCTACTCCAGTTTCTGGCAACATATTTTTAAATTGAAGACGATAGCCGTCTTCGTTAAGTTGGTACTTCTTTAAAAAAGCGGCCCTGACAACCTGATAATTATTCTTGTCAGGTTCATCTACCATGCTTAGTATACTCGGAGATTCACCTTTTAGTATATTTGACAATTGATCGACATATAGTGATTTGTCTATGTTATGTGTTCTACATGACCGTTCAAATCTGTCAAGATAGAACGTTATGTCATCACATGAAGGACTAAACGCTGGTAGCTTAATCTTAAAAGTATTAGCATTAGCCTTATCAGAAGATGAACCCTTATTTGCATCATTAGCATTACCCATGCTCATCAATTTCAACGTTTCCAACTCTAAAGCTAAGAGTTTTTCTTCATGCTCCATTTTTGCTTTTCTTTCATCAGCCTCTCTTTGTAACCTTCTTTCTTCAGCCTCAGCCTGTATTTCCAGTCTTTTATTTTCAGCCTCTTTCTCTAGTCTTTTATTCTCAGATTCTTTCTCCAGTCTTTTATTCTCAGCCTCTTTCTCTAGTCTTTTATTCTCAGCTTCCAGTTGTAGCTGGAGTTTCCTCTCCTCAGCTTCTGCTTCTCTTTGTTTCTGTTCAGAATCTCTTTTTTGCTTTTCCATTTCCATCTGGAATTTCCTTTCATCTGCCTGCATCTGCAGTCTCAGATTCTCAGCATCTATTTTCTGCTGCTCAGCTTCTGCTTTCTGTCTTTTTTCCTCAGACTTCAGCGCCTTGTTAAATAGAGCAGTAGCATATTCCTCCAATTTATCACCAGTCTTGCGAAGGGATTTACCCTGCTCAATAAAGTACTCAAGTGTAGACATATTGTCTAATATTATGAGTCCAAAACCTGAAATAATTAACTATCTTATTTCAAACTTAATAATAACAAGTCTTAAATTAAGTACTTGAATATTCACTCACATTATATTATCCCAATCTCTGTGGGAAACAAGTCTTTGACAAAGAACTTGTATATGAACTTTTATGAAAATATCATCAGTCAATTCTTAATCATAGGTAGACTTTCCATTCAGTAGTGCACAACACTATTCATCATTTATTTATCATCAGTGTATTAGTAATAGTGCACCAGCTTAATCCATTAATTAATTACCATAAGTGTAACTAATCACAATGTCAACAAAATCACAATATAAACAATAACAATGTAAACAATAACAATGATCAGAAACAATACGAAAACATTCGCAGAAATCAACTAAATAAATAGCGAAAAGTAAAGAAAGTATCACGAAAAATGTAATGATATCTGCGATAGCATTAAACAAAATACATGACACCACAGTGTATAAACATAAATGGTGTATAAAACTAAACAATAGAAAAGAGGAGACCTACAATGTACAAACAAATCAAAACAAAACTAAAGAATGCGAAAAATAACGAAAACAAAACTGCACATGTCGTCACAACTAACAATAATAGCAACAAAAGTCGTTTAGCAAATTTCGCTATAGGAAATTTGCAAACCGTACAGAACACTCTCAATAGAAAACCTCTGTCACGTGATATATTCTAAAGGAGTCACCACCCAGCCAGACCCGCAGAAATATAACATATAAATATACAAATAACATATAAACATATAACAATATGAGAAAAGAATGTGAAGAAACAGAAGGCTCAGTAGAAGTATAAGGGCACAGTTCACAAACAAAACAAGCCACTTAACTTATGCGAATCCAATCGTCAGTACAGCAAAAAACAGATGACAATCAGCGTCCTAAGGAATGAAGATCCAACGATGATCGTACATCTGAACTGCTTCGAAACTGTCACGACGATGGTACTTGAGCTTCTGATATACTGCATAGGTAGTGTTGTTTCGGTACTTGGCCGTCTTATCCAACAGTAAATTGATTGAAATCGGTACTTGGCCTTCTTAAAACAACAACTTGACTCAGACAGCAGCAACTTGATTCAATCGGCAATATATATGTGCCAACGCCGGGACAGTTTCGAAGCAGTTCAGATGTACGATAACGCGAATGTCGTGGGTTCGATCCCCATACTGGCCACCAAATGTTGAGAGGTGATTTTTTTGTGATGTGGAACATGTAGAGTATCACCCTCAGACACCAAAGATGATGGAGGCGTAGAAATATGGTGTCTTTGGTCTGGTTTGTGTATACGTGTTGTAGGTGTGTAGCTAAACAGTTAGCAGGACAGTCCACACAGGACGTCACGTAAACACACGACGTGGAAGTCAATTAACCTGGTAACAGCTGGTTACGTTTCCAAACATTTATTGAGACGCCACAATAGTTACGATGACATTGACGATCAATCACAAGCAATGTATAGCATATCAATCAGTATATATGCGAGTTAATCAACTCTTTCCTGATACAAGTAGATCAGATATGTAGGCATGTTTAAATACCAGCCGCACGAGCATGGCGGACTATGAACTCAGTTCACCTTGACCTTCTGTGGACATATTTTATAAATCTAACCTTCGTAAAGGCGTCTTCGCTGGCATGGCGAAGTTCGAGAACATAATATTAATTGTTCTGTGGGCATAAGTAGCCTGAACCATAGATATATTAGGCATCGAGATATCTGGTGTGCTTCTAGTAATAAAGTCTCTTCCCCGCCTGACAGTGCGAAACGAGTCGAACAATAATGTCTAACCTCACCGACTACAGGATAACATAGGAAGAGCAGTTTTACCTTTATGTTCGAAAAACACCACAATTCCAACCGTCTCCAGACGTTAGAATTACACACATGGGATTAATATGAATAAACTGGCCATCAAAATCACAGAAGGTCCTTTCCCATGATGAAAGAATACTCGGGGACACAAGAGCATATCTTGCCCCGACACAGATCACATCTCGACCGCATTCTGCCACAAACTAAACTGGGCGGAAGCTTGTTCAATCTACAACCAAAAGACAGACATGCGCAGAGAACCATTTCCGTGAGATCAATTCAGTAAAGTACGTAACTAAGATCCTATACTGAGAACGACATATAAAACCGAGCCTTATTAGGAAAGAAATAGCAACATTGCAGATTGCCAACCATTTCTAAGAAAAGTAGACCTATACGCTCCTTAAGAGGACATGAACCGAGATCGGTATGACATTATACCGGCAACCTTCGGTCACAAGAAAAAGATAACTACACAAAGTAAAACAGTGAGTTCATTTCCCGAGTTCTATCCCTTGCATAAGGAAAAATTAGCGTACACTGTTAACGTTGCATAATTCTTATGTGTAACAACGACATACTTATTGCAACAAACACCTTTCATGAGCACCTGGACGCGGTTTCCCTACTCTTTTAAAGACTTAGAGAAGCAGGACTCACCGCGCGCCCTACAAAATGTCAAATTGCCTGCGAGCAGCTAGAATTTCTGGGACACACCATCTTCCATGGATGTATGTTCCCAGATGCACGTAATATTGGGAAGTTACAGCGTGCCCCACGACCCCAGACTAAAAAGGATGTCAGGTCATGTGTGTCTCTATGTGGCTTCTACCAGAGATATATTAAAGATTTTAATGCCCTGAGTGCGCCACTGATTGCGTTAACCAAGAATGGGAACCCGGACAAAGAAACCTGGACAGCGGAGTGTGAAAATGCCTACACGCTGCTGAAGGAGAAACTCACAGCTAGGCCAATTCTGCGACTGCCTGACTTAACTCTGAGTTTTACGCTTCGAACCGATGCTAGCAATATAGAGATAGGAGCCACTCTCCTCCAGCCTGGTGAGGGACCTTCCGCAACGCTATTCCCCATTGCATATGCTAGTAGGAAATTGAACTCGGCTGAACAGAACTACTCTACTATCGAACGAGAATGCCTGTCGCTTATCTGGGCGGTGCAGAAGTTTCAACCATATTTATACGGGAAAAATTTCACGGTAAAGTGTGATCACCAACCGTTGATATTTCTTGCAGCGTCGAAGAACCTTAATGCCCGGCTTATGAGATGGTTACTGCAGCCATATTCATTTCACATAGAATACATACCTGGGAAGAACAAAGTAGGGGCAGATTTTTTGAGCAGACATCCGGATGCAAACGAGGAAAAATGAGAAGCTGTAAAGGAAGAGGAAGACAGGACCAGAGGAGTTTGACGGTACGTCAAACTTGAGGAGGGGCTTGTGTGACGACTTACCCAATCTTCTCTTCTTTTTTTAATTTACGAGACATCATTTGTTCTCATCTTCAATGCATGATTCGAACGCCGGTGAAAAATATCACGGAAAATCCTGCTCGTGGATGTTCTCCTAGCGTTCGAGGGTGTTCTCCTAGCGTCTAATACTCTTTTTAGATACATCGTCATTGTCGACCTGACCTCGGTAGCTAGAAACCTGTTTTAATTTAAGACCGACTACTTAAACTTAGGTAGAACCAGTTTATGCCACTTTAGGAAACCCCCACGTGACTTTTAACGTTATTGATTGGAGCGTCTATATGATGCCACAGTCACGTGATGCACGCTTTGGGTCACGTGCCCAAAACAGTGAGCCAAACCCGGCCATTTTTCACTTGCACACAGGAAACCGAGAAAGCTAGACCTAATCCAGATAGCGGCGAATTCATGCATTAAAAGCACTGAAGCCACGTGTCTAAATTGCTGGTTAGAGTCCATCTCTGAGTAGGTAAGTGAAAATCTCGCTAGAAAATAGTATTGTGATGAAATGTGTAGTAACTTGTAAAATCGACGCAAGATTGGTACGAACTGCGTTTACTTTATTCATATTTTTGTTTTACGATCACATCTAGCCAAATGTGATCGGGTGTATTTTATGATCCCACGGGATGAGATGTACAAAATGTTTATAATAATGTTTACGGGAATATATATATATATATATATATATATATATATATATATATATGTATATATATATATATATATATATATATATATATATATATATATATATATATATATATATATATATATATATATATATACACATATACATATATATATATATATATTAATTTCTATATTAATTCTTTATTTTCGACCAACGCTTAGATTACAGGAAATTAATATTAACAATAATGTTGACAGACCGTGACATATATTCATTATAAATTACATGACGATGCGACCAGAAATGAAGTGAGATAATGTTGTCAGACCATTCTATAATACTGGTTCCGACAATTATAGGTTAATTCATCATAATTGACATGACGATTAGGCTAGAGGCACAGAACTAGAATATTGTCGCCCAACATTTCTAGGATAATTTGGTGGGTTTAACTGACATTTATAATAATTCGTCGTGTTACGTTGACGATATATCAGTACTAAAGAATTATAATACTGCCACTTGGGCAGAGAAATTTAATAAGAAATGTAGGAAACTTGATTTCAAGATTACTCTCTAGACATACGATATTAGAGACTAAAATCTGAGATGACTGGCAGACGGACGGTTTAGGGAAAGACGGCTTTCTAAAGCTAGAAAATTAATGAAGCCGTATTTGTCTTCAGTCTATGGTGGAGCCTTGTACGACAGTCCAATCTCAGAGAAGAATACGGAGTCGAGCACAGCGAAGGCAAATCCGAACCATTCCAGACCTACCTGGTGCAACGTCATAAGGAGCCCGGAGAACAAACCACGCTTCACTATCAGCCGGGGACTAAAAAGATAAGTTCCTATAAAAAGGGAACTCACTATGTCAATGTCATATCTTTAGCCAGCCATGGTGCAAAATACTTGAATTGTGAGACGCATATTACATACAGCAGACTGTTACTGGGCTGTTGTTCCCAGTTGATGCGAGAGTTTGCTTGTTGATACAAGGGGGTCCTTAATGATTATGGTTTCAGACTGTTTATACTGGCTCTTCTATTTACGTTTACTTCCATTTATCCCTTGTCTTTCTCAGTCAATTATGATATCGTGCTAGTGATGGTAAATTACGCGAAGGTGGGATAGAATATTGGTCGACTTCAGAATATAATCAAATTCCAACGTTAGAGACTTGATAAGTCATTCCTTGAGTCCACATACATTTTATTATATCAATTCCATGCACGAACAGTTCACATATGGTCATCATGAAGAATTATACATAATAAGTTGCAGTTCATACTTCATATATTATTCCTTTACAAATCAGTCCTTTGTCTCGTAGCTTGAAAACATAATAGTCAGAACAACATAACTGTATGCACGCGTGGTTGGTAATTCCAACGACCGACAGTGAGATTATGCGTCTGGCATTAGAATAACTAAAGCGGCCTATTAATCTATCTTGACAAGGTTTAGTCACTTACTAACCTGTAACTTCATCTTTCTTCATCATCACATTGGACTGACCCATGTCCATTATTTAATACAATATAATCGTGTGGCAATACATGCCCGGCAATATAACATTCCAAGGACACGTCTTCTCGGTTCGACGGTCGTCTAAAAAAGGGTCCCGTCTCTTGGTCACCGTGCGTGACTACTAACGCTGAAACGTCACAGCGTTCACTAGACTAATAATACTTTTACATTACATTACACGTTGTAACCCCTAAAATCGCATGCTGCTAACCTCTAGCAGACCATGCCAATTAATCTACCGTAACAATTCCCTGTCCACCGGGGGGAAAAAATCTATTAGATAGATTTTTTTTTTTTTTCAAAAACCTATCTGAATGAATATCAAAAAATTTAACAATATCAAAAAATTTAACCAAAAATGCGGCATATGGCCTACGATGTTCTGTCTAGAACAAATGTCGTGGTCATGTCGACTAACTAACAGTCATCTAATATATTAATCATCATATTATACATAAATGTTATACATAAATTTTATATGAACTAAAAGAGAATGGCTAATGTTGATACCTAATTAAATAATTAACTTAAAATATGTCGTAATGAAATGTCATGTCAGACTAATCTAAAGAGTAAAAATTAAACTAATTACTTATATTGAGTGTGTAATAAGAATAAAGTTGTTGAAAATCTAATGTAAGAGAAATGAAAGGATATGTTAAGGAGAGAAATAAATAAATGAAGAATAAAGTAGCGAAAGAAAGTAATGTATAAATTTAACTTAGTTATGTGTGTTGGACATCAATTAAGTGTAGTATTAAGTTGTTAATACCTATCTAACTACTTCCAATAATAATATAGTATGTAATGTATCAACATAATCTTTAACTATATAATATAATAGTTACATACAATAATAGTATATAAGAATCATGTGAGTTCTTATTTTTTTCTTTTCTTTCTTTCATTTTTTTTTCAAATTTCATCTTTTTTTTTTTTCATATTCATCTCACTTTTCATTTTAATTTCCGTTATTTTAATGTACTTAATTAAAATTAATTAAAGTTGGATATGATGATCCATACGTAGGCTTGATCCTTGTGAATTCCGATTAGAAGAAATGTTTATATGTTTTAGTTCATAAGTATCGACGTTTTTGACAATAGTTCATGTCGCATACTGAGTTACCTTGATATTGTTTTCTATTATTTTCACTTTATGTACGGAAATGTGTCCAATAGTTTTATCATAAATGGATATCAGGCAAAGTCATGGCGTAAGTACGAACATAGTTTCAATTGATTTTGTATTCACTATGTCTTTATTAGACAGATACGGGTGTTGTAGGCAATAGTTCATGTCTATGTAAAACAGTCAATATAATTCTACGTCTCTTGAGTAAGTATCTGTGACGATACTATAGTTCAGGAGTCGACATCAGTAGGATTTCGAGATAGAGTGTCTGCCAGGACGTTATCTGCTCCTGTTATGTATTCGATTGAGAAGTCGAACGGTTGGAGGAGAATAGCGAATCTGGTGAGCTTTGGACTTTTATGATTCGCCCGTCGTAGTGATGCTACGGCCTTCTGGTCTGTTTGTACTACGAAAGGGGCTCCTAACAGGAACTTCTCCAGTTTCGTTATCGCCCATACCACTGCCAAAAGTTCGCGGTCGACAGTCGAGTATTTGACTTCAGGTGGTTTCAGTTTCCGTGAGACGTACAAGTTTGGATGGAGGATGTCGTCATGATATTGGAGCAAACATGCGCCAATTCCGTAGTTACTCGCATCTGTGCGGAGAATAAACTTTTTGGAAGCATCAGGTAGTCTCAAAATTGGTGGGTTTGAAAATATATTAATTATTTGACGGAAAATTCTATCACATTCATTAGTCCATGTCACCTTCACTGGCATGTCCTTCTTTAATAATGAGGACAAGACAGCCGTGATAGATGACAAGTTAGGTACGAATCTACTGTAATATTGGACTAGACCTAACAAGCTTCTAACCTGTTTCTTCGTTTGAGGAACGGAAATGTTTAAAATTTTTGAAACTGTACTGGGTAGTGTTCGGATATATCCTGCTCCAATAATGTGACCCAAAAAAGTTATTTCATGAAATGCCACTTGTAATTTTGTGGGTTTAGCAGTTAAATTGTTAGTTCTTAAGGTATCCAAAACGTATTCAAGACCCAAAAAATGTTCCTCAAAAGATGAACTAAATAAGCATATGTCGTCTATGTATGTAATAATGTCTGGTCTACCTGAAAAAATGTGTCGCATCATGCGAACAAAGGTAGCTGGAGCGTTAACAAGCCCAAAAGGCATAACATTCCACTGGTATAGACCTTGCGGAGTGGAAAACGCTGTGTAGTATTTAGCTTTTTCGGTTAGTGGTATCTGCCAATAACCTTTAGTTAAGTCTATCTTAGTGAATATAGTTGCTGTCGATAGACGTGGCAGTAAGTCGTCGAGAAGTGGATGTGGTTCGCTATCAACTATCGTTTGTGCATTTAATTTTCTATAGTCGACGCATAGTCTAATGTTATTGTCCTTCTTTCGGACAATAACTAATGGAGAAGAAAATGGGGAATTACTAGTTTCAATAATTCCTAAAGATAACATCTGTTCAAGTTCCTTAGTAGTTTTAGTAAGAAAGTGTAGAGGAACAGAATATGGATGTACCCGAATTGGAGTATCATCATTAAGAGTGATGTCATGACTAATGACTGATGTGCGACCTGGAACGTCGGTCAACACATCTGGGTAAGATTGTAGAAGTTCAGCAATCTGTTGATGCTGTTGCGGTGTAACCGACGAAGAGATGGTTACGTCCTGCCAAGATTCACTAGGCTGTACTACAGGTACAGGTAAAGCTAACTGTACCTCAGGAAAAGAAGATTCTTCTTCCTGGATAACAGACAAATTAGAATAGTGACATCTAGGTACGAAAGTGTCCTCTAGTTCATGAAAAAATAGCTTGTAGATGTTCAGGTCGAGTATGAAATTGTTTGAGCATATTTATGTGAAATATTTTGTGATGTCCCTTAATGTCCAGGACATAATCAACATCAGAAATCTTATTGATAACCTGGTATGGACCGTTCCACGAGATGAGTAATTTATTATTGTTATGTGGCAATAACACATAAGCTTGATCTCCTGGAAATAATTGACGTAATCGTCTACTATTGTTTTTGAAAGTTCTAGCTTTCGCTTTAGCAGCCTCAGATGAAGCTGTTGCCATTTTACAGGCATCAATAATGTTATTCCGGAGATTAATTACATACTCATAAGATGACTGGGTATCCTGAGTCATCTCGGAGTCAATCAATAAGTCTTTTATTAGTCCCATAGGACCTCTTGGCGGAGCGCCAAAGACTAACTGAAACGGAGAGAAGCCAGTTTGTTCATGTGGCACCTCTCGATAAGCGAATAACACGGCTGGGAGTACTCTGTCCCAGTCCTGTGGATGGTTAACTGTAACTTTATGTAACATTTGTTTGAGTGTGCGGTTAAGTCTTTCTACAGCACCATTACTCATTGGGTGATAAATGCTGCTGAGATTTCTATCTATTTGCCAAGTCTTCATTACTTCAGTCATAGTCTCAGATATAAATTGAGATCCATGATCTGACAAAAGTTTTCTAGGAAAACCTACTCTAGAGAAGATTAGGTGTAGTGCATCAGCTACATCTGTGGTGGTGGTTGTTTTTAATGGGATGGCTTCTGGCCATCGTGTGCATAAATCGATGCACGTGAGAATAAATCTATGTCCTCTGGCTGATGGTAAAAGTGGGCCAATAATATCAATGGCCATCTTGTCAAAGGGTCTCACAGATATGTCACAAGCCTGAATAGGCGCCGTGTGAAAGGCTCCTCGTGCTTTCACTTCTTGGCATATCGTACAGGAGCGTACGTACTGTGAAATATCTCGTGATACTCCCGGCCAAAAAAAAGAAGATAATACTCGCGAACGTGTCCGAGTATATCCCATGTGACCTGCACACTTAGAATCATGTGCGTGTTGAAGTATGTACCGTCTAAAAGCAAAAGGTACCATGACCTGTTGTCTTACATGAGTTTTATCCATAAAACATCTTAATAAAATGTCATTTTTAATAATAAACCAGTGATTATTATTATTGTTCATAACAAGATTGTCAACTTTGTTGACCAATGCAAAAAATTTTGTTAATGACCTGTCTTCCCTCTGTTTTGCAGCGAAGGATACTCGGTCAATAGCAGAATGAACCTCGATACTTTCATGTTTGTCTGTTTCTTTGTTTTCCGTGTCCATATTCTCTAATTGTTTTGTATGTGCTCTGGTTATTACTGCATTTCCTATGCATAGATTATCTTTTTCCCATTTGATAATATCTTCCGGTGTGCAATCTTTACTTCCGTGTATACATCCCACCATAAGGTCGGCAATTGGGTTTCTTAACATGCATGCTTTAACGTTGCCTGTGAAATAGTTGCCACGTTATAATTCATTGCAAAACAAGTAGACGAAGACTGTATTTTGTCATTAGTAGATGAACTCTGAACCCCAGGGGTTGTAGCAGTAGTAACGGCTGCCCCTGTATTATGATTATAATTTGTCGATCTACGAGAATGAGAACGATGACGAGAATAATCAGTTGAATTATCTCGTTGTCCTCTATTGTAACTGTTATCTCGATGTCTCGAGTTATAATTATCGCTATTGTTCCACTTGTTACCATTATTATAATTATATGACCGATTATAACTTGAGTTACGTGGATTACTGTTGTATCTGGACTGAGGTGAATAATTTCTGTTTTGTGGTCTTCCTCTATTAAAGTTATTGTTATAACTATTACGCCCCTTATGAAAATTAATGTCATAGTTTCCTTTGAACCTATCTCTGTCCACACTGTGTGTTCTAGGTTTGTTATTACTATGATATGCCACATTGGAGGCTACAGGAAGTGGTTCTCCTTATTAACGAGCCAGAAATGTTAGCATTCGGATGAGCGGTGCAGTAATTTAAAGAAATTTTTTCTAACTCATCAATAGTTTCTGGTTTCCGTTTTTGCAGATAACACTTTATCCCTCAATAACAAATCGACTAACTTGTCGTAAGATTTGTTGACACCTGACAGTTCAACCCATCTATTAAAAGTATTGCGTATGTTAGCAATAAACCCTGTAAAGTCTTTATTATTATCTGGCAACAAACTTTTGAAACGTAATCTACATGCCTCTTCGTTCAAATGGAACCGACGTAATAACAAAGTCTTAATGGCCTCATAGTCTGTGGCTAATGTCGGATCAATATTTTGTGCTGCACTTGCAGGTTCTCCATCCAGAATTTCCTTGAGTTTAAGTGCCCATGCTGTTTTGTCAAGGTTATTTACCTTACATATATCCTCAAAGCGCGCCAGCCATGATGATAGGTCGTCCACGTGTAATTTGAACGGTGGTAGCTTAAAGTAATAATTGCCCTTAAGTCGGTTGGAAGAAGATCCCGATTGAGCATTATCATTTTGGCTTGCTGCAGCACCCTGCGAATTAAGTTTTGCTGTTTCCAATTTAAGCCGTTGCAATTCCATTTCTTGCTGCAGTATGATTTCCTGTCGTTTCAATTTATTCTCTTCTTCAATCCGTAGGATTTCATCTCTTGCCATCTTTCTTTCTTCTTCTTGTCCTAATTCTTCTTTCTCTGCCTTAGCAATAGCTTTCTTTTCAGCCTCTTTTCTTTCAAGTTCTTCCATCTCTGCCTTATATTTTGCAAGTTGTTGTTCAGCAAATTCAAGGAGTGCATCTCCCTTTTTATTACAATCTTTTCCAATTTTAATGAAATGATCCAAGGTAAGCATTCTTGAAGTTGAATTATTTACGTATTCAATTACTTATGTATAGTAATCACTACTAGAATCTATGTCGATAATTCTAATTACTTAAAGAATGGTTAATCAATATAAGAAATTTATATCCCTAAATAATTAGGTTATTTAATCTTAATAGTTATTAAGTTCACACTGTAGTACTGAGAAAGTGTACTAATTAACATTAAATATGTCTTAATATGTTATAAAGTTTTAATAATTAATCATTATATATTATGCCATAATCATGAGATATAAAGTGCATTGCCCATTTCTTGGACTACCACTGCAAATTGGTGCAAAGTCCCCAATTCCTCATTAAAGCTCATAAAAATTTAATCATATTAATCTACACTCTTATTAATGAATAAATTATAGCATTAATATTAAATTATAAATGGATGAGATAAAAACAAACAATACAATGTGTTAACCAAGGATTACAGAACAGTATTACCATACAACAAAGACATTTTCACAATAAAACTGCATTAATAAATAAGGTGACTAAACCGGAAGTGAGAGATTAAAGAATGAACTGAATAGAAAGTTAAGCTGCGTACACAACAATTAATGACGTATACATGGACTCGTTAACGGTTGTACAAAAAAAAAATTAAACTGAATGATAGTAAGGTCAGAAAAAACACGATAGGTTACAAACATTGTTACAAAACTGAATAAAAATTAGAAATAAATACACTAGAATACCCCAATTATAACTAGACTGGACATCTAACATGCAAGGTCAATTAATTGCAATTACGAACGAACGAAAATCATCGGAAGATCGTCGATGGGTTCTTCGTTAAAAGCAATTAACTAACGGCCTTAAGGAACATTCAGAATGAATATCGGCATCCTTAGAGCCATGTTATTCATTCCAAATCGCCACCCATCCATACCCACGAATAAAGGACAACATTAACGGACAAAAAAACAGATATAACATCGATAAATAATTAATAGAGAGGACATGCCTGCAACAAAAAAAACATGGGCTCAGTATTGTGCTAATGAATGACAATCGTCCTAAGTCTAAACTTATCTTTAGAAGGCTCCGGCGATGTCAAGTTCATCAACGGACTAGACTAGTGCCTAGTACTGTTTGCTCATGATTGGCTGATCACAGTATTCTCTTGTCTGGTCTTCTTGATTAAGCAAATATTAATCAAAACTGGAATGAGTTGACGGTTGTTCTTTCAGAGCGTGGCATCTGCGCATGATGTAGTGACGTCAGATTGGCATTTCGTAGTCATGTGTTCAACGTAGTATTATGCAAATCATGTGACTTGCTTGTAATCGTAAACAGTTGGCAACACATGTAAACAAGAAAAATTTTTCCTTCTTCTTTCGTCCCCGCGATGGCCAACCAGTTGTTACTGGGCTGTTGTTCCCAGTTGATGCGAGAGTTTGCTTGTTGATACAAGGGGGTCCTTAATGATTATGGTTTCAGACTGTTTATACTGGCTCTTCTATTTACGTTTACTTCCATTTATCCCTTGTCTTTCTCAGTCAATTATGATATCGTGCTAGTGATGGTAAATTACGCGAAGGTGGGATAGAATATTGGTCGACTTCAGAATATAATCAAATTCCAACGTTAGAGACTTGATAAGTCATTCCTTGAGTCCACATACATTTTATTATATCAATTCCATGCACGAACAGTTCACATATGGTCATCATGAAGAATTATACATAATAAGTTGCAGTTCATACTTCATATATTATTCCTTTACAAATCAGTCCTTTGTCTCGTAGCTTGAAAACATAATAGTCAGAACAACATAACTGTATGCACGCGTGATTGGTAATTCCAACGACCGACAGTGAGATTATGCGTCTGGCATTAGAATAACTAAAGCGGACTATTAATCCATCTTGACAAGGTTTAGTCACTTACTAACCTGTAACTTCATCTTTCTTCATCATCACATTGGACTGACCCATGTCCATTATTTAATACAATATAATCGTGCGGCAATACATGCCCGGCAATATAACATTCCAAGGACACGTCTTCTCGGTTCGACGGTCGTCTAAAAAAGGGTCCCGTCTCTTGGTCACCGTGCGTGACTACTAACGCTGAAACGTCACAGCGTTCACTAGACTAATAATACTTTTACATTACATTACACGTTGTAACCCCTAAAATCGCATGCTGCTAACCTCTAGCAGACCATGCCAATTAATCTACCGTAACACAGACACACTAATTCCATCGACAATACTATCATTCACCATCCATTCATTTTAATTTTAATAAACCAACTGGGTGTATATAATGTACCCCATGCCTTGTTCCTTCTATTAGATGTTGAATATTGCCTGATGTTTATCTTCCTTTATAAGGGAGGGGGGGGGGCCCTCGTAAAATATAATATAATCCCAGACTAATTAAGATTAATAATAATACATATCTGAGAAGGGGACGACGGTAGCGAGATACCAAATATCTCCTTACAAACTTTGCCAGACTTGTCTAGTTAGGAAGATTTACCCAATTTGTCTCCCTTCAGCCGGTGGAGAAATCCAACATGATTTCTTGAGCCAAATCTTCCTCGGGGTGATCCAGGAAAATTTCACATTCACATTTATTATTTCTTCTAAATACATTCTTATCCTTCCTACGCTACGCCACACGCAGTCACGTGGGCTGGGGCTTTATTGTGGCTCTCGTGTAGTAAGTTGCCTGATCTTCGGTAGAGTAACTCTGCCTAAAGCCCGCCTGCTGTGGTACAAGAAGGTTTTCACTTTCAAGGTACCGCTGTAGCCTGAGGTTGATGATACGTTCCATTGTTTTGCAGAGACAACTTGTAAGGCTGATTGGTCTGTAGCTGGTGGCCGTGGAACTGTTTTTACCTAGTTTTAGGAATGGTATCGTGATTGCTCCCCTCCAGGTCTGTGTAACTCTGCCTGAGTTCCAACAGATATTAAAGATCTTCAGCAGCTTTGTTTTTGCTACGGTTCCCAAGTTCTTAATCATTTCATTGGACACTACATCGACTCCTGGTGAATTTCTCATTTTCAATTTGGATATTGCAAGCTCCAGTTCTCTGAATGTGATTAGTGCCTCCATAGCTTCAGGTGTGGTTCCATTTCGTCCTGCGTATTGTTGTTTCTCACGAGTCTCCAGTTGCTTCTCTGGGCTAACTTCGATGGTGTTGTCTTTAGCAAAGGAGTCTGCAAAGTGATCGGCTGCCTGTTTTCCCATGAGGATGTTTCCATCTTTGTACAGTGCAATCTTTGAGTTTCTTCCTGTAGCCTCATCGTTAAGTTGTTTTACCAGCTTCCACAGTTTCCTTGTATCTCTTTTGAAGTTCAAGGACTCTGTTTTCTTCTTCCAGCTTCTCCGGCTGGCCTGCAACTTTGAAATTTGGCCTTAGCTTGCTAGTAGTTATTGTGGTGTTCTTGGTATGGACTGGTCTCTGCCTGCTTTCGATATGTTTCCACGTCGTTGTGCAGTTGCTCTAGTTCACTATTCTAATATGGTTTGTAGTGCTTACAAGCCCCTCTAGGTATTGTTTCACGAGTAGCCTGTAATATGCATCTGCTGAATTCATCGACTAACTTATTGTCTTTGTCTACAGTCAGATCACTAGCCAGTATACTGGTACGATGCTGGTACATTGTCCAGTCTGCCTTCTTGTAGTTCCACCTAGGGAGAGCGCTGCTCTCCTTGACAAGTTCATTTTCCACAATTAGGAAGACTGTCCGGTGGTCGCTGCTTCCAAGTTGTTTCCATACAACGCGTGTGATGTTCCACTCCAGGCCTGGTGAGTGGAATGCCAGGTCTGGTGTAGAGGTGAAGTGCCATAATCTCGAATAGAAGGTTGGTGGGTCGATTAGCTGGTTAATCAGGATAAGCCCATTGTCATCCTGCCAGTTTTCAAGCTCCTCACCTCTCCTGTCCATGTGATCATAGCCACAGCTCTGTGAGTGGTTGTTGAAGTCTCCGCATACAATCAGTCTTTTCTTTGCTGGGATTGTGTCTAGTGCCAGTGGGCGGTCGCTCGGACAGTAGTAGTTGAGCAGGTGGAATTCTGTACTTTCTGTACTGAGATGAAGCATCTGGTATTCCGCCCCCTCAATATATGTTTCCCGCTGACTTGCACTGATGTTATTCCTCACGAGTGTCAGTATTCCACCCTTTCGTCTGTCTTTTCGGTCGGATCGATTGCACTGGTAGCCTCTGATTTTGAAGGATATGTCCTTGTTGAGGTGGATTTCTTGCAATCAGCATACATTTACTTGCTCTTCATTCAAGATATTTTCGAGCTCTAATTTGTTGCTGTAACCGTCTTTTTTACGGTTGACGCCTTCAGAATTCCAGTGCATTGTTTTAAGTGGTCTTTGCTTTGTTTGGCTAGTAGCTCTATTCTCATGCCTCCTGACTCCACTTGGCAATTGAGAAGGACCCCCAGTAGTAGGGGTTGGGCCCTTTTGAGGCAGAGGGCCCGGCACTGCGTCTGCCTGGGTGTCCGTCACAGGGCGAGTGCCATAACGTTTTGTAGATATAGACATACTTCCATTGCGCGTGTGCGTGGCATCTTGATTGCTAAGGTGCGCCTCTTGGCTGATTGCCTCCGTCTTCAGCACCTTGGCGTGCTAGGGCAGACTGTGGTCTTGCTCGAGTGTAGGAGGGCCTGGCCAGTCTTGATTTTTCAGCCGCTGATGTATAGAACAGAGGGTAGGTTTCTGGTATTGTATAAACATAAACAACACATAAGGAAGGGAAACCCGAGGCCTGTAAACAGTAAATTAATATTAGACAAACATAAAGGTATGTTTTCAGGCACTCGTAAGAAATAAAGAAGTAGAACACTTGGACAACAGAAAAACAACAGACGTGAGTGGCTTACCCAGGGTTCGAACCCCGTACCTTCCGTACGACAACTCCGCCTAGCTATCAAGCGAATCACACTGACCCCACGGCCAGCTAGGCATCCCCAAAAAAAGATGCTTTGCTGGCTATTTATCAGTACGAAACACACAAGATAACACCGGAAGTATACAGTGGGCAACTCAGCCCCTTAAATGACGCAATCACTTCTGTTGTTCTCCTATTAACAGTATGTGTCAGTCCAAACAAGACAAAGACCTTGATACTGGGTCCAGTAAATAGTAGAAGACTTAAGGACATTAGTATAGAACAGAGGGTAGGTTTCTGGTATTGTATAAACATAAATAACACATAAGGAAGGGAAACCCGAGGCCTGTAAACAGTAAATTAATATTAGACAAACATAAAGGTATGTTTTCAGGCACTCGTAAGAAATAAAGAAGTAGAACACTTGGACAACAGAAAAAACAACAGACGTGAGTGGCTTACCCAGGGTTCGAACCCCGTACCTTCCGTACGACAACTCCGCCTAGCTATCAAGCGAATCACACACTGACCCCACGGCCAGCTAGGCATCCCCAAAAAAAGATGCTTTGCTGGCTATTTATCAGTACGAAACACACAAGATAACACCGGAAGTATACAGTGGGCAACTCAGCCCTTAAATGACGCAATCCCTTCTGTTGTTCTCCTATTAACAGTATGTGTCAGTCCAAACAAGACAAAGACCTTGATACTGGGTCCAGTAAATAGTAGAAGACTTAAGGACATTAGTATAGAACAGAGGGTAGGTTTCTGGTATTGTATAAACATAAATAACACATAAGGAAGGGAAACCCGAGGCCTGTAAACAGTAAATTAATATTAGACAAACATAAAGGTATGTTTTCAGGCACTCGTAAGAAATAAAGAAGTAGAACACTTGGACAACAGAAAAAACAACAGACGTGAGTGGCTTACCCAGGGTTCGAACCCCGTACCTTCCGTACGACAACTCCGCCTAGCTATCAAGCGAATCACACTGACCCCACGGCCAGCTAGGCATCCCCAAAAAAAAAAAATGCTTTGCTGGCTATTTATCAGTACGAAACACACAAGATAACACCGGAAGTATACAGTGGGCAACACAGCCCTTAAATGACGCAATCACTTCTGTTGTTCTCCTATTAACAGTATGTGTCAGTCCAAACAAGACAAAGACCTTGATACTGGGTCCAGTAAATAGTAGAAGACTTAAGGACATTAGTATAGAACAGAGGGTAGGTTTCTGGTATTGTATAAACATAAATAACACATAAGGAAGGGAAACCCGAGGCCTGTAAACAGTAAATTAATATTAGACAAACATAAAGGTATGTTTTCAGGCACTCGTAAGAAATAAAGAAGTAGAA
Source organism: Oreohelix idahoensis (assembly GCA_024509875.1). Taxonomy (NCBI): domain Eukaryota; kingdom Metazoa; phylum Mollusca; class Gastropoda; order Stylommatophora; family Oreohelicidae; genus Oreohelix; species Oreohelix idahoensis. The sequence goes on along the minus strand of JAMPIV010011081.1, from coordinate 88,833 downwards.
CACTTGGACAACAGAAAAAACAACAGACGTGAGTGGCTTACCCAGGGTTCGAACCCCGTACCTTCCGTACGACAACTCCGCCTAGCTATCAAGCGAATCACACTGACCCCACGGCCAGCTAGGCATCCCCAAAAAAAAGATGCTTTGCTGGCTATTTATCAGTACGAAACACACAAGATAACACCGGAAGTATACAGGGGCAACTCAGCCCTTAAATGACGCAATCACTTCTGTTGTTCTCCTATTAACAGTATGTGTCAGTCCAAACAAGACAAAGACCTTGATACTGGGTCCAGTAAATAGTAGAAGACTTAAGGACATTAGTATAGAACAGAGGGTAGGTTTCTGGTATTGTATAAACATAAATAACACATAAGGAAGGGAAACCCGAGGCCTGTAAACAGTAAATTAATATTAGACAAACATAAAGGTATGTTTTCAGGCACTCGTAAGAAATAAAGAAGTAGAACACTTGGACAACAGAAAAACAACAGACGTGAGTGGCTTACCCAGGGTTCGAACCCCGTACCTTCCGTACGACAACTCCGCCTAGCTATCAAGCGAATCACACTGACCCCACGGCCAGCTAGGCATCCCCAAAAAAAGATGCTTTGCTGGCTATTTATCAGTACGAAACACACAAGATAACACCGGAAGTATACAGTGGGCAACTCAGCCCTTAAATGACGCAATCGCTTCTGTTGTTCTCCTATTAACAGTATGTGTCAGTCCAAACAAGACAAAGACCTTGATACTGGGTCCAGTAAATAGTAGAAGACTTAAGGACATTAGTATAGAACAGAGGGTAGGTTTCTGGTATTGTATAAACATAAATAACACATAAGGAAGGGAAACCCGAGGCCTGTAAACAGTAAATTAATATTAGACAAACATAAAGGTATGTTTTCAGGCACTCGTAAGAAATAAAGAAGTAGAACACTTGGACAACAGAAAAACAACAGACGTGAGTGGCTTACCCAGGGTTCGAACCCCCGTACCTTCCGTACGACAACTCCGCCTAGCTATCAAGCGAATCACACTGACCCCACGGCCAGCTAGGCATCCCCAAAAAAAGATGCTTTGCTGGCTATTTATCAGTACGAAACACACAAGATAACACCGGAAGTATACAGTGGGCAACTCAGCCCTTAAATGACGCAATCACTTCTGTTGTTCTCCTATTAACAGTATGTGTCAGTCCAAACAAGACAAAGACCTTGATACTGGGTCCAGTAAATAGTAGAAGACTTAAGGACATTAGTATAGAACAGAGGGTAGGTTTCTGGTATTGTATAAACATAAATAACACATAAGGAAGGGAAACCCGAGGCCTGTAAACAGTAAATTAATATTAGACAAACATAAAGGTATGTTTTCAGGCACTCGTAAGAAATAAAGAAGTAGAACACTTGGACAACAGAAAAACAACAGACGTGAGTGGCTTACCCAGGGTTCGAACCCCGTACCTTCCGTACGACAACTCCGCCTAGCTATCAAGCGAATCACACTGACCCCACGGCCAGCTAGGCAAGTGTTCTACTTCTTTATTTCTTACGAGTGCCTGAAAACATACCTTTATGTTTGTCTAATATTAATTTACTGTTTACAGGCCTCGGGTTTCCCTTCCTTATGTGTTATTTATGTTTATACAATACCAGAAACCTACCCTCTGTTCTATACTAATGTCCTTAAGTCTTCTACTATTTACTGGACCCAGTATCAAGGTCTTTGTCTTGTTTGGACTGACACATACTGTTAATAGGAGAACAACAGAAGTGATTGCGTCATTTAAGGGCTGAGTTGCCCACTGTATACTTCCGGTGTTATCTTGTGTGTTTCGTACTGATAAATAGCCAGCAAAGCATCTTTTTTTGGGGATGCCTAGCTGGCCGGGGGGGCAGTGTGATTCGCTTGATAGCTAGGCGGAGTTGTCGTACGGAAGGTACGGGGTTCGAACCCTGGGTAAGCCACTCACGTCTGTTGTTTTTCTGTTGTCCAAGTGTTCTACTTCTTTATTTCTTACGAGTGCCTGAAAACATACCTTTATGTTTGTCTAATATTAATTTACTGTTTACAGGCCTCGGGTTTCCCTTCCTTATGTGTTATTTATGTTTATACAATACCAGAAACCTACCCTCTGTTCTATACTAATGTCCTTAAGTCTTCTACTATTTACTGGACCCAGTATCAAGGTCTTTGTCTTGTTTGGACTGACACATACTGTTAATAGGAGAACAACAGAAGTGATTGCGTCATTTAAGGGCTGAGTTGCCCACTGTATACTTCCGGTGTTATCTTGTGTGTTTCGTACTGATAAATAGCCAGCAAAGCATCTTTTTTTGGGGATGCCTAGCTGGCCGTGGGGTCAGTGTGATTCGCTTGATAGCTAGGCGGAGTTGTCGTACGGAAGGTACGGGGTTTATTTCTTACGAGTGCCTGAAAACATACCTTTATGTTTGTCTAATATTAATTTACTGTTTACAGGCCTCGGGTTTCCCTTCCTTATGTGTTATTTATGTTTATACAATACCAGACACCTACCCTCTGTTCTATACTAATGTCCTTAAGTCTTCTACTATTTACTGGACCCAGTATCAAGGTCTTTGTCTTGTTTGGACTGACACATACTGTTAATAGGAGAACAACAGAAGTGATTGCGTCATTTAAGGGCTGAGTTGCCCACTGTATACTTCCGGTGTTATCTTGTGTGTTTCGTACTGATAAATAGCCAGCAAAGCATTTTTTTGGGGGATGCCTAGCTGGCCGTGGGGTCAGTGTGATTCGCTTGATAGCTAGGCGGAGTTGTCGTACGGAAGGTACGGGGTTCGAACCCTGGGTAAGCCACTCACGTCTGTTGTTTTTCTGTTGTCCAAGTGTTCTACTTCTTTATTTCTTACGAGTGCCTGAAAACATACCTTTATGTTTGTCTAATATTAATTTACTGTTTACAGGCCTCGGGTTTCCCTTCCTTATGTGTTATTTATGTTTATACAATACCAGAAACCTACCCTCTGTTCTATACTAATGTCCTTAAGTCTTCTACTATTTACTGGACCCAGTATCAAGGTCTTTGTCTTGTTTGGACTGACACATACTGTTAATAGGAGAACAACAGAAGTGATTGCGTCATTTAAGGGCTGAGTTGCCCACTGTATACTTCCGGTGTTATCTTGTGTGTTTCGTACTGATAAATAGCCAGCAAAGCATCTTTTTTTGGGGATGCCTAGCTGGCCGTGGGGTCAGTGTGATTCGCTTGATAGCTAGGCGGAGTTGTCGTACGGAAGGTACGGGGTTCGAACCCTGGGTAAGCCACTCACGTCTGTTGTTTTTCTGTTGTCCAAGTGTTCTACTTCTTTATTTCTTACGAGTGCCTGAAAAACATACCTTTATGTTTGTCTAATATTAATTTACTGTTTACAGGCCTCGGGTTTCCCTTCCTTATGTGTTATTTATGTTTATACAATACCAGAAACCTACCCTCTGTTCTATACTAATGTCCTTAAGTCTTCTACTATTTACTGGACCCAGTATCAAGGTCTTTGTCTTGTTTGGACTGACACATACTGTTAATAGGAGAACAACAGAAGTGATTGCGTCATTTAAGGGCTGAGTTGCCCCACTGTATACTTCCGGTGTTATCTTGTGTGTTTCGTACTGATAAATAGCCAGCAAAGCATCTTTTTTTGGGGATGCCTAGCTGGCCGTGGGGTCAGTGTGATTCGCTTGATAGCTAGGCGGAGTTGTCGTACGGAAGGTACGGGGTTCGAACCCTGGGTAAGCCACTCACGTCTGTTGTTTTTCTGTTGTCCAAGTGTTCTACTTCTTTATTTCTTACGAGTGCCTGAAAACATACCTTTATGTTTGTCTAATATTAATTTACTGTTTACAGGCCTCGGGTTTCCCTTCCTTATGTGTTATTTATGTTTATACAATACCAGAAACCTACCCTCTGTTCTATACTAATGTCCTTAAGTCTTCTACTATTTACTGGACCCAGTATCAAGGTCTTTGTCTTGTTTGGACTGACACATACTGTTAATAGGAGAACAACAGAAGTGATTGCGTCATTTAAGGGCTGAGTTGCCCACTGTATACTTCCGGTGTTATCTTGTGTGTTTCGTACTGATAAATAGCCAGCAAAGCATCTTTTTTGGGGATGCCTAGCTGGCCGTGGGGTCAGTGTGATTCGCTTGATAGCTAGGCGGAGTTGTCGTACGGAAGGTACGGGGTTCGAACCCTGGGTAAGCCACTCACGTCTGTTGTTTTTCTGTTGTCCAAGTGTTCTACTTCTTTATTTCTTACGAGTGCCTGAAAACATACCTTTATGTTTGTCTAATATTAATTTACTGTTTACAGGCCTCGGGTTTCCCTTCCTTATGTGTTATTTATGTTTATACAATACCAGAAACCTACCCTCTGTTCTATACTAATGTCCTTAAGTCTTCTACTATTTACTGGACCCAGTATCATGGTCTTTGTCTTGTTTGGACTGACACATACTGTTAATAGGAGAACAACAGAAGTGATTGCGTCATTTAAGGGCTGAGTTGCCCACTGTATACTTCCGGTGTTATCTTGTGTGTGTTTCGTACTGATAAATAGCCAGCAAAGCATCTTTTTTGGGGGATGCCTAGCTGGCCGTGGGGTCAGTGTGATTCGCTTGATAGCTAGGCGGAGTTGTCGTACGGAAGGTACGGGGTTCGAACCCTGGGTAAGCCACTCACGTCTGTTGTTTTTCTGTTGTCCAAGTGTTCTACTTCTTTATTTCTTACGAGTGCCTGAAAACATACCTTTATGTTTGTCTAATATTAAATGGCTGTACTCTCCACGTCAAGGAGCTGGCCTCGATGTCGATAACTGTTGTAATATACGGCGAATTCATACACGTAATTGTTGTACTTCTTCCTCGTTCGTCCTGAAAATGACGTTGGTTGCGTTGTGTCTGTGTGGCGACAGGGTAGAAGAGAGGATAGACAGAAGATATAAAAGAGAGTACCAATCTCTTCCTCAGTGTCTTTTGGCTCGCTGTAGGTGATAGTCCGACACTTGTAGGAAGAAATGTTTCAGGAGACTGAAATTTAAACTCTTCTCAGTTAAGTCAAGAAGCAAATCCCATCAAGGGTCCTGAGAGTTGGTTAGGTCTTCAGCCACACTTCTCTTAAGGTACTGATATGGCTCATGAGACTCCCAGCTGGTAATTAAGACAATAATTAACAAAAACAGTTAACTACCAAGCAATACAGAACATTTAGTGAAAAGAAAGAAACAACAGTGAAATTCATTTCTATGAATATATATATATATATATATATATATATATATATATATATATATATATATATATATATATATATATATATATATGTATATATATATATATATATATATATATATATATATATATATTTATATATATATATATATATTAGACCGAGCTAAATTGGTTACACATAAACGAAAGAGAGAACATACAAATATATATATATATATATATATATATATATATATATATATATATATATATATATATATATATATATATATATATATATATATATATATATATATATATATATATATATATATATATATATATATATCTTCCCTGCCAGTCATTTCTGACAATAGCAGCGTACCTCCCGAAATAACTTTCGGTGGCACGAGGTTGGGCAATTGTAGATCGAGCTGTTGCCCATACAGCAAGACCCGGCCTGGACGCCAGAGGAACGGACTAGCCGATACAGTCTGACACCAGTAGCAACCGCCTAGTCATTAGTAAGATACGGAACTTGCCCTCGGTAAGCATGTATTAGCTCTAGAATTGCCACAGTTATCCAAGTAGGATCGTGTCATCTAAGGAACCTCGACTGATTTAATGAGCCATTCGCGGTTTCATCGTGAGACAGTGTGAACTTAGACATGCATGGACATGCATGTAGCGGGAGGTTATTTAAAATTATTTATTATGTAAAAGTATGCCAGTAAAGAGTTCTGGTCTTACAAGTAATACCCCAGTCTTAGAAATAAGCACTGGTGTATTCTTCTTCTTCTTCTTCCGTCCTTAGCCAAAGACCGACCAAGCAGTCAGAGGCCATCACGCCTTGTGGCGTCTTAAGGGCAACAGCAGATTGATTTTCTCTGTTGTAGTTTCCCATCACGCCTAGCGGCGTCTTTAGGGCAACAACAAATAGATCCATCTGCCGTTGTTTCCGTAATCGGTGTGACAAGCCAACGGGTGATCAGCCCATTGGGGACTGGTGTATTGTTATCATAAAAAAAAATAGTCAGACTGTGAAAACCCTGGCCCAGTTGGTAAGAAGTAGTACCAGGATTTAAGGTGTCTCCTCCCTGTGACTATCTTATGATTACTTATATTCTAGGGGATAATAAAATGAACATTCACTGTGACCACAAATGTAATAAGTGAATAATTCCTCAGGTACAGTTAAAAATATTTTAATATTTACACTAATATTCTATTTCTACTAGTTGGAAAAGAGTATAAAAATATATATATCAAAGTATTCACACAATTACTATTATTGTCTGTTTAGACTTCAAGATCTTGAATATTACAGTTACTGCAATCACGGTTTTTAGTTCTTTGACTTTACAAATAACTGTCATCACTTGACTGTTTGAATATTAGGTTCACTATGGCTGTTTTCATAAATGGGTGGTCAGTGTCTTAACTGCCACTTATCTTATCACTTGATACTGCTGAAACTGTCCTTTGCTGATATCAGACTTGGTAGGCCCAACAGTAGGGATGCCAATGACCAGTTGAAGTTCACTCTTTGGGGGTCCTGCACTTTTGTGGGATTGCCTCGGATGAACTACACCGGCTTCTGATACTGGACAGTCTGGTTTGAGTTATTTCATGGAACCTGCAACATATCAGCCTTGGCTAGTATCTGGCTAGACTTGTAGCTGACTAGCACAGATGTCAGACCAGTCAGTCATCAGATGTCACCGTTATACAATCATAGTAAGTAAGGACATCATTTCAGTGATATAGCATTAATATTAACATTTCACTTAAGTGTAACTGACTAGCACATAAGTCAGACTAGTCAGTCATCAGGTGTCAAAGTTATACAGTCATAGCAAGTAACATCATTTCAATTATACAGAATTAATATTAACATATCAGTAATAAACATCATCTGGTTTATTCCGCTCCTATAACATCCTTTTTTGCCTGATCTATAACTTGATCCTTCTAAATCATATCAAGTACAAATTCAAATACTGATGCTATTTTTAGCAACTACCCAAAAAATTAATACATAAAATAAATAAAGTGAGTGACCACGTGATCAAGTTGCTTTCTTCGGTAGTACAATTACATAGTTTTGGAATTGAAACCTGGCTGTGGAACACTCCATTTTTACCAGCTGTAAATGGGTACAATGTTGTGCGCTCGAACTAGGGAAGGCAAAGGCAGCGAGGAAGGGGACTAGTCACCTTAACCTCGTACTGGGATCTTCCATGATGAAGTTTCTATCACTTCATTTCCCTATGACAATCTCTGCCATGGGACTGCCTTTATCTTCGTAAGCGATAAAGCAATATGATAAATATATCTTCATTAGGCTGTGGGGCTATTTGTGATTAATTTTTGTACAAGCAACACTCATCCATAATGCACATGAATAAATCATATTAAAATAATAATACGTTATATCAATGAATATTATACAGGCATATTTTGTGAATTCTGTATGAACCTGAAATAACAAATATTATACACGGTAGTTATCATAATTTCGCTTACCCTCAGACTTCAGATACTGGACTTAAAAATGTTTCGGGCAATCCGCTCACAATTCATGGATAGTGGCGAAACTCTGCCTCCAGTCTGTCTGAACCCTCTTTCGTTGTCCCTGTCTCAGTTTACCGGTACGCTTTATATACGATAGCGCGGACGTATCGGAGAGTACCGACGTCACAGCTTAGACCTAAACCTAACCTGAAAAATCCTTCCCGAACAGTGATTTCGGCCGATCTGTGCGTCGACTGAAATTTTGCCTTTATCATTCTCGGCATATATAATATCCATATTGTTCCATCTTATCTAGTTTTATCAGCTGTAGTAAACCATGCTTGCCGATTATTGTTGGATGCTTCATCGCGATGTACCACATGCCATTCACCGACGAAAGTCGACTGCAAAGAAATTCAAGCCTACATAACTGTTATACTTCTTGTACGAATGATGTTATAATACTGTATGCGTTGTTAAAAAACTTCAATTGCGTATTTCTCGAGATCCCGACCTGATAGAGAAAAACGGTTTGCAGATTTAAAAACAGCGCATTAAAATTGACCAGAAAAACATAGAAATGTTAGAGAAAGAAGAAAAAATTTTTTTTTGTTAGCCAGTGTTATTAGGGTACCCTTCACGATGGCTGAGATGTATGTCCTAATTCTAATCACTGACTGGTTTGACACAATATCTTTTAATGTTTGGTCCTTTCTTAAAAAGCACTTATCATGAATGTTGCTGCTGGTGTATGACTTCACAATATCACTGCAAGTTTTCTCCCCCTGGCTAAGTTTGCTGGAATAGTTCGTAGCTGTATACTGCAAGGTTTCACTGCACAACTGAGAGTACACCTGCGTTCGTCACCACCAGGGAGCTAGGAGATACACACAAAGGAACAGTCTATTTATCTCTCTGGTTAGAGGCAACAATTGTTCTGAGAGTGGTGTATAAACCAGGCTCAGATATCAGTCATATTATTACATAAATGACATGGACCAACGTTGAGCGCCATTCTTCGAGCTGCAAACATATAATATTAATAGGGTAGGGCATACATATGTCATCCACTGTTGTAAAGGCATACAAAGATCATACAACAGTAAATATATGAATTCGATACAATATACAACCATTAAATAAAAGATGCGGGAAGGGTAGTGTATTTGCATTCTGTGAAACAACCTGAAGGACATCAAAGGCATACAAAAATCATATAACAGTAAATACATGAATTCCATAAAATATACAACCACTACATGAAAGTATGTGAATAAAGAAAGAACTGCATTGACTTAAAAGCAGTACAAACATTCAATAAAATTAATTGTATATAAGAATTTAATAATTGAAAGCAGTTCAAACATCCAATACAAATAATTGCATATAAGAAGATATGCATTCATTAATGTCCAGCTCACCCGCTTTGTTCCAATATGGCAGTTTGGCTTCTCAAAGACGGCATATGTATGCAATTATCTTGCACTGTGGTCTGACAAATTACACGCAAGAAATGTTCCGCCGGGGCTTACAGATGTGAGTAAAGACAACCGATATATTCACGTCAATACTCTTTTTACAGCGGAAATTGACCTCATTCAGGTCAGGGAATCCCTAGCCTCCTGGATCATGGATGAATGTCTTGCAGGCCGCAGTATATAGCAATAGGTCACGGAGAAATTACCCACATCACTGGGAAATCCTTGATATTCTGGGTCATTGGGCTGTCTCACCCGGTCACTTGCCGGTATCCCCCGCTGACCGGGTCATTGGCCTCTCATGTAAATAACAAAGCGACATTGAACTGACAAACCCCTGGTATTTGGGTCATTGTCCTACCTGGCCTTAGAAATCATGAGAGAGAGAGAGAGAGAGAGAGAGAGAGAGAGAGAGAGAGAGAGAGAAGAGGTTAGAGAAGAATTCGCAACAGTCTGTTTACACTGGAGCTGCGATTTCTGCGCCTTTCGGCCGACACATCCGACTTTAGCACTGCATGTTTTGGGACCGGGTTTGCCTTCTCTCTTCAATCTCTACTCTCCCAGCCAGACTGCAGTTATACAGCCTTTTTCCAGGACCCCCACGTGGAGGTGGAGTAGGTCTTGGTCAGCTCTCGTTCGCTGACCCTGACGCAAGCAGTCAAGCTATGGGTCGCTGACTGCATTCTCTATTGCTGTATCTTTGGGTCCCTAATTGTTGTACTAAAATGATTGATTGTTTAGGAACCTGGAAAACAGTAACTCTACACTACTGTTTACCAGATCTAGTACTAGTATAGTATTAAAGTTCAACAGGACATACAAGTTAGTTTACATCACACAATCTGCGTTTTCAGTGAGAAATGTACGCATTTCCACCGACATGGTTTCCATCCGTTGTTCTTTAACAATCATCTCTTTCAGGGCTAGCGCGTGGTTACAACACCGCTCTGGCGACCGGGTGATACAGGATCAAACCCGGGTGACGGCATTTGAGGATTTTTCTTCTACCGGGATTTGGACTGGATTAACTCGAGACCTGGCGAGGACATTTGAAGCAGTGTCGTCGACCAGGGACTGGCGGCTCCTGAGCCCACCCAGCTGCAATGGGTACCTCCGAAATCGGCGAGTATTTGCCTGAATGGCGAGGGACACCTGTCTCTGTACAAGAAATAAAGGGATACTCACGTAAAATCAATGTCAGGCTAGACATAAATAATAAGCTGAGATTTCGCCTCGAGTATTAGCGGGCGTACGAAAAAAAAAAAAAAATCTCTTTCAGCCCGTCATAATCCTCAGTGAAGTTTCGCAGTGTACACCACTTCAACAGGCAATCTTCAATACGGATATTTTTTTTTTATACATACACACCTTGAACCTAGAATCGCACAAAGCACATTCCTGATAATCGATGTCACGCATACTGAATAGAAATCCTTTTGACCCACGTTCGACAGTATAAAAACACCAGTACATATTATCTTTCAACGGAAATTCCAAAAGTGGTCACTGATTTAATGGCACTTGTTTCTTTTGGCAGACATCCAGATTGCTGTTTGTTTATGAGTTGGTTAAATAAAAAGACCAAAATACGAGTATATATATCATTTGTATTCGAATGGCCTTGGCGCAGCATAGGCTCAATATATTCGACGTAACAAACCCAGAAAATGTCTCTGAAAGCACTTAGTGCAGTTAGGTCGTCATGCAAGAAAACGTTATACAGTATAAGCCTATTGTCACGGTATATTTTACGACTGTAGCGGGTCTGTGCTTCACGGGGAACGTATTTCAGATGTCAGACATATTGACTGATGCTGAGTGACTGTTAGTTGAGAGATTTTTAAATGTCGTTAGGTATTTTCATCAGCAGACGTAAGCCAATATCATAGAGCGCACCTAAACATTTCACATTATACATATGACGCAACGTAACACTGAGTATGTCTAATTCTAAAGGTACTGGGTTCGCTGCCAGTACAGGGAGTATAATTGATTGAAATTTTTTTTTCAGAACCAGTAGCTCCTAATGATATCTTAATCCCCCCGATCTTCTGGGTAGTGAGATCGGATGACTAATCTTCTCGGATAAGGGCACAAAATTATGTGGTCCCGTGTGCAAGTTGCGCATGTTAAAAATCCCTCGGCAGTTGGAAATTATAAGTGTAGGCCATACGGCCGCCACCCTGGCAACATTTTACAATTACGAAACCTACCCACCACAAAAATATGTATAGAAGGTCTGATTCATGTACATACACATTGAGATCCTCTCCTGTACTACGGATTTCGTGCACTGTGCTGAAATCATCCTTGTGTAGTCTAAAGGATGAGATTGGAGCACTGATGGAGTTGTCCGTGTGAAATAAAAATGGTCATTAACACCAAACCAAACCAAACCGATGCCAAACACTTGGCAATCTTCAAATTACCAATTGTCTAAGTGAAACGTCCTGTAATGAACAATGAAAAAAATCGCGCCAGCTTTTCTGGAAAATATGGAAAAAGCACGCTTTGTATCGTAAAAACTAAATTTAAGACCCATTAAAATAATCCGCATGCCACGAAATATTTTCATGGTGCTTTTTCGGGAAAATTACGAAAACGGTGCGCACTGAAATGCGCTCCCGTGAATGCTGACACGAAGACCAATATAAAAAGAACCAGCAGGTCTTTCAATTTTATTTCAAAGATCATTAACCAATGACCATAACTCACAATAAGTTTGAACTACAGATATCCAATGAAGTTGAAATTTAAAGGAAAGGAATGCAATGACAACAAGAGAATTGATGACTCCTCTAGAGCATTATGCAATCTGATTGTGATTCGCAGTGTAAACTTAGAGTATAATGATGAGGGTATTCAAAGGTATTAATCTTCGCTCAAAATTACTTTTGACAGATATAAATATAGAAGAATGATGTTTCTACTTTAGGAAGCCTTACAGGAATTTACAGAAAAGCAAGCATAACATCGGAGATAATCTAAGCTGTCATGAATGTATTATTCCTCCACCCTTTCTGTGAATTATTATATTTTCGCTCGTATTTTCTGAGCCCCCAGCTGAAGGTGATTCAGCAACTATTAATTTTATAGCTCTCTATGTATGTTTTTTAAATAGTATGATTCATTCGCAATTCCCTCAAGAGTGATTAACCCAACTATAGCTTTAAAGTTACAGATACACAGGTTCAATAGTCACTTATTGGTTAACAATGTCAAATTAATAAAGTTATTTATACAAATGAAGCGATGATTTTTATCATCATCGAATGATTTAAATTGTAGTGGAACTAAAGAAAAATTTGGAAATGTCCACTGGTTGCGCTGTAATGGCACTTCGCTTCCAGTGCAGGTCAGTTGTCGTCTGCTTCAGCCACTGTTTTGTCCCACGTGTGCCTTGGACTGTACTTCTCTTCAATAGTCAAATATTGTGGCAGCAAATATAAAATTAAAAAGGTACATATTACAACTTACCCCGAGTTTTTCAGGCGAGCACAGACTTTTTGCATAGAAAACGTCCGAATATGGTCGGGCAACTGATTTAAGATGCCGTCTTTTTCATGTGAGTTAGGGGTCTAAGAGCACTTGAAGTTGGATCCTAGAACTTAAAGCGCACAGTGATAGATATGGGGCTACTCTCTTCTAATCTTAGAATTTACGTCCAATCCTATGGCCTGTCCTATATTTTGAGTAATAATATTCTGTGTTCCTGGCGGTCTATGATTTCTTCTTCATGACATTGAAAGTCAGTTAAGTAGTCTTACAACCGTTTAGAATATAAGCGACATTTTCGCCTACACGTACAGGTTGCTACTTAGAGGTGTCGTACGGAAGGTAAATTGTTTTATTTTGTCCCGTCTAAGTAGAGTGGATGTCTAGAGATACGCGAAAAAAGGTATAGAAAATAGATTTCACAGGTGGTAGATTGAGGGAAAGATGTGTCTCTGGAGTGATTAGGTTATCTCATCCAGCCTATCCGTACGACTGTACTTTTGTTACCAGACAGCCTTTGCCTTCCTATCAAGAATAGATAAGTTACTCTGCACACACACAGCTATGTGACAACAAGACACACAAACGTGAAAAACTACGGATAAATGGGTATGGGTCTGACCAGCCCACAAAGGTAAGTTTCTTTGTAGTTTATTATCATTAAACTCGACAACATCAAAATATATAAAGGAAAAAAATATCAAAGAGTCATTTACATGCATATGAAATAAAGCAGAAAAAGTGCAACCTACACGAATGGAGGAAAAAACCCAAAATTATTAACCCAAAGGTTGAAGGTTAGCACTCTGTTACAGAATGAACAGTATTGGTACTCTATGAGACCCAGTAAAGTAAACAAAATTTAGACAAATAAGATATATGGATAGTTTCCAGCAAACAAGGAAAATACTCACACACTCTCTCAAACAGTGGCCACTCTACACTCTTACCTAATTGCTAGGTATGGTAGATCTGTAATATCCCTTGGTAATATAATTAGTCCATGAATATATTATCTATTTCACTTAATATTCTGTCACCACAGTTGTCGCAGATCCAAATTGGCCCCAGTTCATCCCAGAACTAACTAATGAGATGAACGCCTAATTATGGTGCTTCTCCTGGATATGTGTTACTACAAATAGTGAAAACTGTGAGAGTTCTTGAGGTTCACTCTTTCACGGGGGAAATACTTAGAGTATTGGAAAACATCTGGCTGCTAAAAAAATTGTTACATGTGATGATGATGGTTCTTCTATCGGCCAACTCTGTGTTAGAGCGCCGATTCTGCACAGCGTATATATCTAGGGAGCTACTCCGCTGGAATTACGACTGTCAGGAGTCGGGAACAAAAATAATGTTATATGTACATTACTGTTGCTGTTAAAAAATATAAATCTGGATTTGGTAAGTTCCGTGGTTATATTTAATTGTTTTCAAATACCATTTGGCGAGTGAACGTTTCCAAATGAAATTGGTAGCGTACAAGTCAAGTACTGGAGAACAGTATCAAACAGAAGACCGCTGGACGCCCTTGTGATCAGGTCTGCGAAAAATACAAGAAAACATTTATGGAAAAAAAATTCTACTACTATATATACAAACAGATGGGGACAAGACGATCTCTTCTCCACTCCGTCAGTCCTGACTAGGTTTAAAAGTCACACTGTTTCCTTACGCCTACACGCTAGCAGACGTCGCTTGCGGCTGAGTTCGGTCGGGCTGAGTTATGTTAACTCGCCCGCCCCTGCTCGTGCCGGTGGTCAGCGTACAATGTTAATTATTATTTAATTTCTCCATACGCGCTCCCCAAACAATGATCGCCTGTCATTAAATAGCTTTTAAATTGTCGGCATCTGTTAGTTTTGTCGTAGGGTATTAAAATAATAGACACTATAATAGCAAATATACACAGTGAAATATAACGTGTATTTCTATACTGTCACTATCAGTCGCTTTAATGCCTATAGGCTCTGTCAGCTAAACCGTCGGGTTTATCTCTCTCCTGTAGAGATTAATTGTTGCGTCTGCCTACACTGTTAACCTAATTACCGCCTAAGGTATTTGGGTAGCGGGTGGCGTGATTTAACATTTTTATTGAATATCTGGTATGAAATCGCTACGCGTTACTTTATTTCATTAGTTTTTACTAGCGAGAAAAATCTAAGCGAAGAATAAATGTAAAGCTATCACTTTTTAAACCATTAGCACTATTATCCTTTTACCAGATAATTCAGAATGAAACTCTCCACGAATAAATAATACACCATATCCACAAGAATTGGGTTCTAGGACTGCGCGCTGGAATATTCAAAATTATGACTGACTTCTAATAGTTTGGGTTAAAAAAACATTAGTATATATTTCATTAAATTGCTCTGATCTCTAATGTTGTTAATTTCACGCTACTGTGAGAACGAAGAATTCAGAAACTAGCGCTCAAGATGAAAGCTTACGATTCGGCTACCGGAATCTCTCGTCTGGCGCTGTTGACCGACATCAGAGGCTTTACTTAACGGGTTACTCTTTAAAATGCCCGTGTCTCGAGATCAAAGAGCACAGGGGATTATAAACTTTCCCTGAGTGAAACTTCAAAAAGGTCTGCGTTTCAACTCTCTCACACGCTGGCTGTGTGAGGGGTATTGTGATTGACAGATGAGTGGACGAGGTAAACAAACCTGATTTGCTTTCATGTTATGACTGACAGGTTACGAAGTTTGTAAACACTGTGTTAGTTCGTGTTAAAAGAAAAGAGGCGTGACGAAAGAGTAGCTGTGTAAGTGAAGACAGACAGTATAATGCATGTTTTTAGCTAGCAAATCACAGAGCAGCTATGAGGTTACAATAGGCTGTTAGATTACTGTAGACTGTTTTTCCAATACACGTCACAAGAGGGGGCGTCGAATCAGGAGCAGAATATCTTAGCATCTCAAATGTCAAACTAATTGCAAATACGTGTCTGATTTTGGTAGAGGTCTATTCCCCACCTCTCTATTGTAAAACATTACTACATGACCACATAAGATGTGATTTTCAAACTCAATACTAATATAACGCCTTGCTTATTTGGTTTCGCCTATCATATTTACAAACCTACTACTTCCCAGATCTAAAATTTTAATCTCCTTCAAAGTGTTATTTCCGAGTAATTGTTTATCACAACAAAGTCCATCTGCTGGAAGTAGTACACCACTGTCCATGATTACTAATACTATCATCGACCGTGTATTTGGGAACATCATGTATGCAAACTAGCACCTTTTCATGCGACAACATAGTTTCGTGTATCTTCTCCAAGCAAACGTCTGTGTTAGAAAATGGAATGTGGCTCAGTGTAGACTCTTATTCCATCTGAGACTGGTGATAAGCGAAAAGCCAATGTGGCAAGTTCGCTCCTTCGCTTGTGCGTCGCAGACAACAAAGGAAAAAATAATCATGAGAGAGGGGTGTTGTAACAATCCCAAATTTCGGTAGTGTACCGCAAACCAACAATCAGTGGTGTTAATGATGGGTGTTGTAAGTAGGTGAAGACTGAGCGTGTGATGGAAAATAAAGGTCAACTCGACCGACGCAGGGTTGTGTAAACATGGAGTGAGAGTGCAAGATAACGCGAATGGAATGAATGGTTCTGTGGAGTTGACAAGTTGGTAACAATGCACTCATACCCTCACGGCTGGAAGTCAATGATAGCTGGAACTACTGTAGACGTTTTTAAACAGTTTAATGACACACACTCTGACAGCATGGTTGACAGTCATTGGAACAGGTTGACACAATAAATCATTAGATACTTGACCAAATGGGTGGCAAAATCAATTTGGCAATCTCATAGCATGTAAATATAATTGAACGATAGTAGCAAATATATATCGTTCTGATTGTCTATCGTCTCATATCTCCACTGACTAATCGCATCAGTTTGAGTTAACAATAATAATGGTCATCACAATGCTCTCTTACAGACCCTCTGCTGACTACGTCTTTCAGGCTAAGTCTTTTAGGCTTTAACTTCAACAGGGTCTTTCTTTTAAGGTTGACAATCTCAAATAACCAAGAGTGGACTTCAATACAATGTAAGTCTTGGTATCGCCATCAGGTAATAAGATATATCCGTTCTCTGACTGACAATTCAAACAGACCAACAGTGGGGTTCAAAATGGCGCTGGTCCCAGTGAGCGGCGTTCATCCAAAAGATATCCTCACTACAAATGAAAGCTCCGTTCATTTGCTCAACTAATGTCTTGGGTTTTCCATACCCATAAGAAATGTTACATATGTCCACTCACAGTGCTGCTAGTACAGGAATCGTCTACATACGATCCATCAAATATATAAAGATGATATAACATCTATGATGTCGTTAGGCCTAGGTAAAGTTTTAGAAAATGTTCCTTCTTTACCTTAAGTTCAGAAAATACTAGTAACTAGCACACGCCATTCCCTCGGCGTAAAGTATATATATTCTGGGAGAAGTATCGACCATCATGGTCTACTAAGAGAAACTCCTCTTTTCCCCAGAATCAATCACCATGACGAAAAAAACTTCGGACTCCCTTTTGTCCGACAGCCTTCAAGATTCGTCCATCATCACGGAAGCGCCAACGACGAATAATCGTCTCATTGGGCATGCGCTAATGTTAACCTTTCAACTATATTCAAGTGGGGCGACTACATATTTACTTTCACTCGAAGCAAAAAAATGAGTATTCGCCCTTTGACTAGAGTTCTAATCCTAGACCCAAAATATTATTACCAAATATTTCCAAACATAACAAGTATACAAACAAATAAATATCTTCCTATATATATATATATATATATATATATATATATATATATATATATATATATATATATATATATATATATATATATATATATATATATATATATATATATATATATATATATATATATATATATATACACTGCCACCAGTAATCTGTTGGTAACAGACTACCGCAACCCCCGGGGGAAAAAAATGAAATTTTTTTTTTTTTCATCTGAGAGCAACATACAATAGGCTCACAAGCACGATTAATGCGCAGATGACTAATAAGAGCAATTTATAATGTCAAATTAAGGTAAAGTCGAAGCATAGATCGACTTGTGAGAATATATCTCAACATCTCAGAGAAAGCATTTCTCTTAAGCATAAATATTTCCTGATATCACGAGAAGAAAGAAAACATCAGATTAATTTGGGAGAACAAGTCCTGGAGCAGGTCGACCACTTTAAATATCTCGGAGCTATCATAGACCGAAAGGGAGGCATCAAAGAGGAGTTGGCCACTCGAAAAGCAGCGGCTGGGAGACTTTTTCAGGCCATAAATCGGGGATTCCTCAGCAAGAAAGAGGTTGGTAAGAAAACGAAGATGGCTGTATACCGCTCCACCTATGTCCCAGTCTTGACATATGGATGCGAGTCGTGGGCAATGACTACAACCCACAAAAGCCAGATCCAAACCTCAGAAATGAGGTATCTGAGGAAAGTGGTTGAAGTAACAAGAAGAGACATGGTCCGCAACCAGACGATACGTCAAGGCCTAAAATCCCATCCGCTGCAGACCCAAATAGAACAGTCCCAACTAAGATGGTTTGGCCATGTCTGCAGAATGGGAGAAGATCGGCTACCACGACAAGCATGGGAAACAAAGAGCCAGGGATCCAGACCTCCAGGACGACCCAGAGTCCGCTGGGAGGACAACATTAGACAATCTTTGAAGGACCGAGGACTAGAATGGAACCAGGCCAGGAAGAAGACAGCTGATAGAATGGTCTGGCGCTCTCTCTTCCAAACCTCTACACCTCACGGTAGAAAGGGAACGACTAAGTAAGTAAGTAAATAATAAATATTTCCAGGGAGTTGCCACCAACGTATACTACAATGCTGGCAATGACACAATGCATATAACAATTTCATATTTAAGCACTATAAGTACATGATTGACAAAGAAGAAAAATCATCAAAGAACAACGGTGAATATATATCAATGAACGTAGTGATAGTAGTGATACAATCATTATATTACAAATTACAATGTTTATCTATCGTGATATAGAAAGGAACTATTATAGACTTAGACGTGTTAAGAAGTCCAAGACCTAACAGTTAGGTGGAATCATGTGGGCATCTAGACAAAATGTCTGCCATCACATTATCTGATCCACGGATAGCTCGTACTGAGAAATGAAAAGGTTGAAGAGCAATTGCATATAGAGTAGACCTCGAGCTTTTCAAATTCTTAGTCTGTATAGCCGTAACAGCTTTCTGGTCGGTTTCTACTATGAAATGTGCGCCTAGAAGGAATCTTTGTAGTTTGAGAATTGACCAGACCATAGCCAATAGTTCACGGTCTAAAACCGAGTAATTCATTTCTGCAGCATTAAGTTTTCTGGAGATATACATTACAGGATGCAGAGTTCCAGAGTACTCTTGTATTAGTGCCGCTCCAATCCCAGTGGATGAAGCGTCACTACGAAGAACAAATGTCTTATCTGTAGTAGGTAACACTAAAATAGGTGGTGTTAAAAACAAAGTTTTAATCTTATCCAAAGAGGATTGGCATTCCTGTGACCAGTGGACCATATTAGGCGACCCTTTCTTTAGTAGTGTAGAAAGAGGTGCCATGATAGAGGATAGATTCGGAATGAATCTTCCATAAAATTGAATAAGACCTAAGAGACTTCACACTTGCTTTTTAGTCTTAGGAATAGAGATGTTAAGTATCTTAGTGATATTATGGTCCTCTGTCTTTAGGAAACCATGACCAACTCGATGGCCTAGGAAAGAAATTTCACTAAAACCAATGCAGGCTTTAGAGGGTTTCGCTGTCAGGTTATACTCGCGTAGAGTAGATAGTAATTCAACTAACCCCGAATAGTGATCTTCCCAAGTATCGCTGAAAATACAGATGTCGTCTAGGTACGCAATGACATCTGACCGATAAGATAGGATTCGACGCATCATGCGTACGAATGTAGCTGGTGCGTTCATAAGACCGAAAGGCATGAAATTTCATTGAAAAAGGCCTCCAGGTGTAGAAAAAGCCGTAATTGGTTTGGCGCGTTCAGATAAAGGAACTTGCCAATATCCTTTAGACAAGTCAAGTTTAGTGAAAAAATGAGATTTAGAAAGCCTAGTAAGTAGCTCTTCTAGTAAAGGCATAGGTTCAGCATCAAACTTCGTAACTTGATTCAATTTGCGATAGTCAACGCAAAGACGTATGTTATTGTCTTTTTTCCCAACAATAACCATCGGCGAAGAATATGCAGAAGTTGATGGTTCAATTATTTTTAAATTTATCATCTCATCCAACTCCTCAACCTGTGCTTGAAAATGTATAGGGATAGGATAAGATCTGACCCTAATAGGATTATGGTCAGTTAGAATAATGTCATGTTCAATGACATGAGTTTGTCCAGGGATGCCAGTAAGTACATCCTGAAATGTTTGTAACATAGCCGAAACTTGTCGCTGTTCTCCTAGAGATAAATCAGGGCACCACTGTTGCAAGGTGGTTTGCTCTGAACAATGTTCCATGTGATATGAATAAAACAATTATAAATTTCTGGCCATTGTTTTTTCTTTGATATGTTAGTTTTTTTTATTCAGTGATAGTGCATCGTGCCTTCGATGGAAGATTAAGCGAATGCGGGGGTGGAAGTTTCCGAACAATACTTGAACCTTGGAATACGATTGATTTGATAAGTCATTTCATTGAGTCCATACATTTAATTCACAGTTGTACACACAGGATGATCATTTCAAATAGGAGTAGAACATAAGTCCATATAAGTCATGCATAAATTAATCAATAACGTAGACTGCTGGTTTACGTGTCAATGTCCGTTTAAGGATACAATGCAGTATTGTCGTCAGAACATCACAGCTATATGCACGCGCAGCTAGACATGGCTACCTGCCGACAGTGAGACTGCGAGTCTGAATATTTCATATGAATTTGACGATTATTCTTCTCCTTCTGAGAATTCTAGTTAAATACTAACCTCCATAAATTTTCCTCTCATATAGAGTTCTAGGACTGACCCTGGTCCATCAAAAAAAATGCATATATAAATGGCTATATCATGCCATTGAATTGGAAGGTTAGAAAAAACGCAGCTATTCAGCTTGGCGGTCAAGTAACAAAGGGTAGCGTTTCTTAGTTACCGACTGTGACCCAAACAACGCTATACACGTCATAATCGATCGTGTATGGAGCGTTCAATAATTGAAACATCTATCGCAATATATTAAATGCCTTAACCTTTACAATTGCACGTCTGATAACCTTTAGCAGACGGCGTTAATATCATATACCGTAACAATTCCCTGTACACTGGGGAAAAAAAAATCGATAGATTTTTTTTCAAGATCTATCCGACTTAACAATTTTTCAAAAAAATTTAACACAATTGTGACATATGGCCGACGATGTTCTGAGTAGAACCGTGTTGCGGTCATGTCAACTAACTATTTGTCATAGTCATCTAACATTAATCACATTATATATCAATTATACATATTATTATATCAACTAAATAAAATGTCCAATGTTAATAGTGAATGATAGAATTAAATTAAAGTAAGGTCTGTCGTATTAGTATGTCATATAGGAATTAATTTGACTAATTAACATTGAATTAATTAATTAAACTAAGAGTTAAATTATTAAGGTTCTAATGTAACGCGATGTTATGAGAGAAGAAAAAAAACAAAATAAGTGAGAAGAAATAGAAAGAAATTCGAATATAAGTTTAACTTAATTGTGTGTGTTAAGTGTTAGTGAATAATAACTATCTAATTTAACTAACTAAATAATGTATAGGTACATTTAAAAAAAATATTAATCTAATACTTGTGTGAGATTTATTTTCTCTTTTCATAATTTCTTCTTTTTATATTTCGTTCTCTTTTTTTTCCCTTCATTTCATTTTTTTTCTCACATTTCATTTTATTGATAATAATTCAATTAAGAAGTTAAGTTAACTAATTAATTAGTATAGGATATGATGATCCATCCGTAGTCTTGATCCTGATGAATTCTTTTAGGCAAAAATGTTCAAACGTTTACGTTGGAAAGAAATGTCATTTATCCCAGCATCCAAGAATTAAGTGCACATCGGATAATAAGTTCGACTTGTCGTCAGATATTGTTCCATGATTGTTCAACGAATATTCATATATCGTGTATGGACGTTAGACGAAGTTTCAATGACAATATGTATACCTTGATTGTCTTTTAGTTCAATTTTGTGATGCATATAGTGTTTATAAAGTTTAAATTGAAGGCAAGGTTAGTTCCCTTATAGTTGATATGTTTTAGGAATGTTAATGTTGATTATTCGTCGTCAATAGGATTACGTGACAACGCATCCGCCACAATGTTTTCAGTGCCAGGAATATGTTCAATGGAGAATTCAAATGGCTGTAGGATGATTGCATATCTGGCGAGTTTCTGGCTTTTATGGTTAGATCGACGCAACGATGCTACAGCACGTTGGTCCGTCTGTATGGTGAAGGGAGCACCAAGCAGAAACTTTTCGAGTTTAGTTATTGCCCATATCACAGATAAAAGTTCCTTGTCCACTGTGGAATACTTTGTTTCTGCCGGCTTTAGCTTTCTTGAAATATATAAGGTAGGATGTAGAATGCCATCATGGTTCTGGAGCAGGCATGCACCAATGCCGTAGTTACTAGCATCTGTTCGTAAGAAAAATCTTTTGGAAGCATCGGGAAGTCTTAAAATTTGTTCATGCGAGAACAAATTTATAATTTTGTTGAAAGTTTCATTGCATGTACCAGTCCATGTCACCTTCACCGGCATGTCTTTCTTTAACAATGAAGACAATACAGCCGTGATGGATGACAAGTTTGGTATGAATCTACTGTAATATTGAACAAGTCCTAACAAACTCCTGACCTGTTTCTTCGTCTGAGGAACTGCTATGTTTAGAATTTTGGAGACTGTACTAGGTAACGTTCGGATATATCCCGATCCAATGATATGTCCCAAAAAGGTTATCTCATTACACGCGATTTGCACCTTTGTAGGTTTAGCAGTTAGATGATAATTCCTTAGAGTGTCGAAAACATATCTAAGTCCCGAAACATGTTCCTCAAACGACGAACTAAACAAGCATATGTCGTCAATGTATGTAATAACGTCTGGTCTACCTGATAAAATTTGTCGCATCAGGCGAATGAAGGTAGCTGGCGCATTAACAAGCCCAAAACGCATCACATTCCACTGGTATAGACCTTGTGGAGTGGAAAATGCGGTGTAGTACTTAGCCTTTTCGGTCAGTGGTATCTGCCAATAACCTTTAGTTAAGTCTATCTTACTAAATATAGTTGCGTTGGATAGACGTGGCAGTAAGTCGTCGATAAGTGGATGTGGTTCGCTGTCAACTATAGTCTTAGCATTTAATTTTCTATAATCAACACATAGTCTGATGTTATTGTCCTTCTTCCGGACAATCACTAATGGAGAAGAGAATGGCGAATTACTAGTCTCAATGATTCCCAGAGACAACATCTGTTCAAGTTCCTTAGTAGTTTTAGCAAGGAAATGTAAAGGAACAGAATAGGGATGTACACGAATAGGTGTATCATCATTGAGAGTAATGTCATGACTGATAGCCGATGTGCGACCCGGGACGTCGGTCAATACATCTGGATAAGATTGTAATAGATTAGCAATCTGTAGACGCTGTTGCGGTGTAACCGTTGAAGAGATGGTTACATCCCGCCAAGATTCAGTAGGTTGAACTACTGGTACCGGTAACGGTAACTGTACCTCAGGAAAAGAAGATTCTTCTTCCTGGATGACAGATAAGTTAGAATAATAACAAGTAGATACTGTGTTGTCATCTAGTTCATGAAAAATTGACTGTAAGTGTTCAGGACGTGTATGAAATTGCTTGAGCATGTTAATATGAAATATCTTTTTGTGTCCCTTGATATCTAAGACGTATAAGAATAAATGACCAATAAGGAAAAGAAATGATGACTGACTAGAGCTGAGTCATCAAGAAATAAGACAAAAGGGTGAGCGTACACCATTATCTGCGTGGCGCAGAATCATGTACTAATTGTAACTTTAGATAACGGTGATGAAAATAAACACCATTATCACGCTCGATTACCCAACGAGCGTCTCGATTGTTACGAAATGTAACCATCGCCTGTCTATTCTGCCCATTGCATGATGGCAGAAGACGAACAAACTTAACGTTTGCGCTATAATCAAAAAAAATTTCTAAGTGCCTGCCAGGTAGTATCCTGCGGCAGATTTCGCACTAACACTGTGCGAGAATACGCACTTTTCCCAATATATGTAGTATCATTGTCACGAAATAGTGGACAATGATGATATGTATTCTTTGTCAAAGAATTAACCTTCCCTTTCAACACCGACATTGTCTTTCTGTTGGATGTCGTATCATCCTGACTGGACTGAGGATGATACCTATCATCACCAAAGGTATTAAGTTTCCTACATGTCGTAGACATGTCCTTGCTGGGCAAAGTAAAAACTTTTTCATCATAATTATTTGTGTTAACTTTATGTTTCCTTTTAAGTCCAGCATTATTATTTAACCTATTATTCTTCCTCATAATGTTTTTGTCAATGTTGACAACGTCAACAGTTTTATTAGGATCAGTTATATCCTTAGTATGTTGTCCAATAGATCTATCATCTTCATCAATTTCCAGGATAGTCCTGAGAGTGAAGTTGGAAACTGCTGTGCCACATGTATTTATGTTGTTGGCACGAAGTGTAGCCATATCAACAACAGCGTTAGCGTTGCTAAAAGAATGCAAATTTTTTTTCTCCCAATCATTAATTTCTTTAGGAGTGCAATCTTTACTCCCATGTATGCGTCCTAATGTAAGATCAGCTGATGGATTCTGTAGCATGCACACCTTGACATTACCTGAAGAAAATGGTGTATTAACATGTACTATGGCAGTGGGGTAGTACTCAATAGTACCCCCGAAGGTCATGCAACGGACATAGTCCCCCGTTGCACAGCTAGGATGTACCAGCGACTGTCGTACACCAATCGTTGTGGATCCTGAATCCCTCAGCACTGAGACGACGGACCCATTAACTAATCCCCTGTTAAAAATTAGTAGGCCTGTTCCATCGTTGACTGCAAGACCTACCTCTGGTGTAATATGTCCGCAGTTAAGCACTGTTTCTTTCGCCTTCTGAAAAATAAGATTGCATTGTTGGCAACTATTTGCCACATTATAATTAATAGCAAAACATGCAGCAGAAGACTGTGTTGTATTATTGTCAAGTGGGACCTGAGCTATAGGGGTAGTATTATTTGTAACTGCCGCCCCTGTATTATGGTTGTAATGAGATGATCCCCGAGAATGAGATCGATTCCGAGTATAATTGTTAGAATTATCTCGTCGTCCTCTATAATAACTATTATCTCGATGTCTCGAGCCATGATTATTACCATTCCAGTTACTATTATTATTGGGAGTATGTGATCGATTATAATTAGTGTTATGTTGACCATTGTGGTAGTTTGTTTGAGGTGAATAATTTCTATCTCGTGATCTACCTCTGTTGAACTCATTTTTATTGTTGAAATCATTATTATGTCCCTTCTGAAAGTTAACATTGTGATTTCTTTGGAACCTGCTTCTGTCTACACTGTGATGTCTTTGTTTGTTATTATGATTGTAGGCCATATTAGACGCCACAGGTAGAGGTTCTCTTAATGAGGAGTTAGAAATGGTTGCATTCGGATGTGCCGAACAGTAGTTTAAAGAAATTTTTTCTAACTCGTCCATAGTACCTGGTTTACGCTCCTGCAAATATGCAAAAAATGGCTGGCTAACCGAAGATAATACCTTATCCCGTAGTAGTAAATCAACTAATTTGTCGTATGATTTGTTGACGTCTGCCAGTTCAACCCATCTATTAAATGTATTGCGTATGTTCGCAATGAATCCTGCAAAATCTTTTGGAGATTCAGGTAAAATTCCCTTAAATTTCAACCTACAGTGTTCCTCGTCCAGGTGAAACCTTCGTAAAAGCAAGGACTTAATAGCACCGTAGTTATTTGCTATTGATGGGTCAGCATTTTGAGAAGCCGTCAATGGTTCTCCAACCAAGAATTCATTTAACTTGAGTACCCATGACTCTTCAGGCAAATGATTTGTTTTGCAAGTCTGTTCAAAACGTGACAGGAACGATGAAAGGTCGTCCACGTTTAAGTTGAGAGTGGGTAATTTAAAGTTGTAGAAATGTTTAGTTTGGCTGGATGATGATCCATTTTGTGCGTTATTATTCTGGTTTGCATCAGCACTTTGTGCTTGTAATCTTGCTGTCTCCAATTTAATACGCGTCAATTCCATTTCTTGTTGTAAAATAATTTCCTCTCGTTTCAATTTATTCTCTTCTTCCTGTTGAGCAATTTCTCTTAATCTATTTTCCTTGGCAATTTGCTTCATCTCACGTTCTGCTTCCTCTTTCTTTAATGCAGCCTTTTGTTCCTCTTCCTCTTTCTTTAATGCAGCTTTTTTCTCTGCTTCTTTTCTTTCATGTTTTTCCAGTTCTGCCTCAGCAAACTGACGAAGTTCTTGAGATTTATAACCATATTCCCTACCAATTTTAACGAAATGGTCTATAGTAAGCATTTTGACTTTTATCTGTAAGTAATTATTGATAATTACTGATTAAAATAGTCAATAGTAGCTTCAGAGTAATTATTATACTTACTCAACTTAGAAATATTCAATATAAATAATCACAATAGTACTGAACTCTAATGTCTAAGTTCAACTAATAGACAATATTTTGTAACAATATTGTATCTAAGTACTAACTATATCATAAATAGTTATGATATCTGTTAACTATAATGTAATTACATCACACAATTAATCTCAATATCCAATAATGTTGGGTATGATTCCTAGTAATTATATTGTTCAATGTACTAAGTCACTCTCTTAGTACCAGAAAAGTATATTAAATAATATACAATGGGTCTATTACCTCAAAGGTAGACTATAAGATTATTTTATTTGGTCAATATATATAATATATTATTATGCCCTAGGCATCTCTTATAAATTGTAGTGCTACTTTCTTGGACTATCACTGCATAATTATGCAATGTCCCATATTAACCTTAAATATCAGAAAAAATTAATTAAATTAAATTACAAGTGTATTATTGCATATAATATCATATTATTAATGTAGTATTTAATATATATCATGAGGACAAACAAAACAATGATGCAACTAAAGGGTACAAACAATGTTAAGACGCAAACAAGACATTTTCACAATTAAAAAATGAATTTATGAACTAAATAAAACAAGCGGAAGTGTCACAAGCCAAATGAAGGGTCAAGGTCTGACCCGAGGTCAACTTAATATTCAAAGTACACAAAAAAAAAATGACTGCAAAAAATGATGACATCACAGGACTCATAACGGACGAACATTTAACAATCATAAAATAAATTATAGTGAGAGTAGTCTGGACGAAATAGTTAACGAACATGATACAAAACTGAATAAAATTGTTAACTGAGTACGAATAAAATACACCAGTTATCTACGGAACGGTACAGCTAACACAAATCGTCAAACGACAGCAGATTTGGACAGATAGTCCAATGGCAAACCTCAATGGGGCTTCCAAAAGTGCAATCGTTTAACTGCCCTAAGAAACGACCGAAATCAATTCAGGCATCGTGAGAGCCACAGAATCTAATTTCGGTTCATCCTCCCTACCTCCCACGAATTAACAACACATTAAGACAACAAAAAGTACATTAAACATTGGTAAAAACATGCCGATGTAGGCAGAGGGCATGGACTCAGTTAGCACTGTTTGCAATAACAACAGTTAAACACCTAGACTTATCTTTTCCGTTGCTTATATCAGTGCTAGCGGTCGTCAACAGCTAGGCTAAAGCCCCTGACTGTCTGCTCCTGTAGTCCATATCATGTGTTTGCTTCAAATGGCTCATGTTTCCCCTGGTTAGACTTAGAAACGGCTGGTTTCTCCGACAGATCACCTACACGACTTTCGGTGACGTCACGTTGTTAGGCATTATAATGAGTACTGCGTCATCTTCGACTGGATCATGTGATCGAAAATTGATCGTAAATATTTCATTCGAAAGTCATGAAAAATTTTTTGGTTTTTGGTTGTTTTTCGTCCCCACATACCGGGCACCACTGTTGCAAGGTGGTTTGCTCTGAACAATGTTCCATGTGATATGAATAAAACAATTATAAATTTCTGGCCATTGTTTTTTCTTTGATATGTTAGTTTTTTTTATTCAGTGATAGTGCATCGTGCCTTCGATGGAAGATTAAGCGAATGCGGGGGTGGAAGTTTCCGAACAATACTTGAACCTTGGAATACGATTGATTTGATAAGTCATTTCATTGAGTCCATACATTTAATTCACAGTTGTACACACAGGATGATCATTTCAAATAGGAGTAGAACATAAGTCCATATAAGTCATGCATAAATTAATCAATAACGTAGACTGCTGGTTTACGTGTCAATGTCCGTTTAAGGATACAATGCAGTATTGTCGTCAGAACATCACAGCTATATGCACGCGCAGCTAGACATGGCTACCTGCCGACAGTGAGACTGCGAGTCTGAATATTTCATATGAATTTGACGATTATTCTTCTCCTTCTGAGAATTCTAGTTAAATACTAACCTCCATAAATTTTCCTCTCATATAGAGTTCTAGGACTGACCCTGGTCCATCAAAAAAAAAAATGCATATATAAATGGCTATATCATGCCATTGAATTGGAAGGTTAGAAAAACGCAGCTATTCAGCTTGGCGGTCAAGTAACAAAGGGTAGCGTTTCTTAGTTACCGACTGTGACCCAAACAACTCTATACACGTCATAATCGATCGTGTATGGAGCGTTCAATAATTGAAACATCTATCGCAATATATTAAATGCCTTAACCTTTACAATTGCACGTCTGATAACCTTTAGCAGACGGCGTTAATATCATATACCGTAACAAGAGACAGTAACATTTTTCTATGATTCACTAGAATGAAGTGGAATCATCGGAAGCGGAAGATTAACATCCGAAAAACTTGTTTCCTCATCCTGTATTACGGACAGTGATGAGTAATGACCATGTTGGACTGGTGAATCGTCCGTTGCCTGGAAAATAGGCTGTAAATAATCCGGACGCTCATGGAATTCCGTAAGCATATTGATGTGGAAGGTTTTATGCTTTCCATCAATATCGACAATGTAGACAACATCGGAAATTTTCGAGATTATATCGTACGGACCTTTCCAAGAAATAAGAAGTCTGTTTTCCCTACAAGGTAGCAAAACAAATGCTTTGTCACCAGGACAAAGTTGTCGTAAGGTTCTTTACTTATTGGCAAATTGTCTTGCCTTCTGTTTAGCAAATTCAGAACAGGAAGTTGCCAATTTGCATGCTTCGATAATATTTTGTCTCAGCGCGATGACATATTCGTAAGAAGATTTTGTGTCATCGGTAATATTATCAGCGGTTATGAGATCATGAAGCAAAAACATAAGGCCGCGCGGTCGCGCGCCAAAAACAAGTTCAAAGGGAGAAAATCCTGTATGTTCATTGGGGACCTCTCTGTAAGCGAAGAGGGCCGCGGGTAAAACCCTGTCCCAATCTTGAGGATGATCCTCAGTTATATTCCGTAGTAAATTTTTGAGTGTTCTATTTAGCCGTTCGACCATCCCATTGGACATGGGATGATAGATACTACTCAAAGATCTCTCTATCTGCAGAGTAGACATTACTTGAGACATGTTATCCGATATTAGTTGGGTGCCATGGTCTGATAATATCTCTCCGGGGAATCCCAGACGAGAAAATATAAGCCAAAGAGCATCTGCAATGTCAGCAGTAGTAATGCTCTTCAGAGGAATAGCCTCTGGCCAACGAGTGCACATATCAACACACGTCAAGATAAACTGATGTCCTCTAGCAGATTTGATCTTAAATGGAACAATGATGTCTATCGCCATTTTTTGAAATGTTCGAATAGGGATGTCTGCAACCTGAATAGGTGCAGCATGGCGTGGACCTTTGGATTTGACCTCTTGACATACTTTACAAGATCGACAATAAATCTGTATGTCTTTGTTCACAAAAGGCCAAAAGAAAGCCGCCAGAACTCTTGACTTTGTACGGGAAAAACTCATATGTCCAGCACACTGAGAGTCGTGAGCGTGCTGTAAAATTTAACTCTCAAATTCTTCGGCACAAGAATCTGAGAATGACTTGACTTAGTGGAATCTTGCACCATACGTACAAGTACGCCATTTTTCATTGTAATCCAAGATTTACGCTTTTTATCTTTATTCGGATCACCTTTTGTTGCAAGAGTGAAGAATTTCTTTAGAGTCGGATCATCTTCTTGCTGTTTTATAAACGAGTCACGAGAAATTACCAAGGGATCATCTTGGTTATGCACTTCATTATCTTCAGTAGATGAAGTTTGAGGCATATTAAGAGCTTGAGCTCTAGTGACTACAGCATTAGCAGTTTGCATATTTTGTTTTTCCCAAACGGAAATTTGTTGTGGAGTGCATTCTTTTACTCCGTGAATTCGAACGATGATATGATCAGCGATCGGATTCGGCAGAAGACATGCGTGTACATCTCCTGTAAAGAAAGGAGTAGCAATTTTAATGATAGCAGTAGAGTATTTCTCTAAGGTGCCGCCAAATGTTACACATTTGACTACTTTTCCTGTGGCACGAGAAGGATCTACAAGTGATTGCCTAACACCAATTGTGGTGCATCCAGAATCAAAAAGAACTGAGACTGGATTGTCATTTACTAAACCTTTGTGTAAGACAAGAGAACCTCTTCCATCATGCGCGACTGACGCAGGAAGAGCGGGAAGAGGATGGCCACAACTTAAAGTGGACACCGTAGTTGGTTCAAATAATGTTTTGCATTTGGGGCACTGAGATGCTCTCCCAAAATCAAAAGCGGAACATGCCATATTATTAGCATCATTATTATCTTTAGTCTGCTTATAGGCTTCATGGGACTCTTGCTGTGCAGAGTTTGCCTGATAATGTGGTTTATGTTTTTTGTATTGTGATCTACCTCGATTATTATCGCCTCTGTAATCATTATTGTTTCCTCTATTGTTCCCCCTATTTGGGTTTGAGTCATAGTTCTCATGGTTACCATTATCATATTCATTATAATGAGTATCTCTAAAACTATGGTCTTGTTGTCTCCATGATGGATGACTTGTGTGATAGGGTGGGCGAGATGATGATGGTGATTATATTGTGATATGTGATCACTCTCTTTTCACACTCGCAACCGACCCGATTCAACAATAAAACTCTTGATTCTAGAGGCAAGGGCTGTATTTATTTTTACAACCCATTCAGTGACTAAACAAACGTTAAACAAATAAACCAACGAACATAACAAAACAAAACACCCAACAGTGCTCGATTGCTAGTCTGAAGAAACAAACAAAGCAACAATTAGTTAAAATCATAGTAGTTAAATAATGATGCTCTCACCTGCCAAACAGTCCTTCCACGCCACCCTCAACTATCACACACGCACACACTCATGCGTGTCGTCCAATGCGACTAGTAACGTGTTGTGCATCAGGCTGGCAATCTCACCGTGTAACATCGGTTGCTACCAAAACCACTACTGCAAGAGCACACACTCAGCTATCACACACACACACTCATGCATGTCGTCCAATGAGCCTAGTATGGTGTTGTGCATGAGGCTGGCAATCTCACCGTGTAACACAGATTGCTACCAAAACCACTACTGCAAGGGCACACTCTCAGCTATCACACACACACACACTCATGCATGTCGTCCAATGAGACTAGCATGGTGTTGTGCATGAGGCTGGCAACCTCACCGTGTAAAACAGATTGCTACCGAAACTACTACTGCACGAGCATCTGGATGCTTTAAACGGATGAAACCACACTGGTGGCCCCATGTTCCCTCAGGAGCGGAGAAGAGAAATATATATCTCCAAGTGAGTCCACGTGCTCTCACAAACCATTCTTCACATAACCATAATTAAATAATAATAAAATGGACATAAAATAATATTCTTCAACTACATGTACATCAAATACTCTCAGTAATAAGAGTAAACCACCACCTCGAACTGATCCATCTCAATATTCGTCACTGCCCTCTGAACATGTCGTAAGTGGCGACTGGTGCGCCTGGTAACAAGCGTGTCGTATATGACCCCTGATGAGACTGAGAACTCATCACATGAAACACATCGTTACCGTCACCGAAACAACCACAGCAATAGCATCAAAATGCTTATTGTGGGCCTGTAATGGACACCAGTTGCATTGGTGTTTCCATGCTCCGCCGGGAGCAACCAGAGAAACACATGTCTCAACAAAGGAGTGGCCTCGCGCTCTCCAGAAATCTAAATACATATTCTCACTTCAAAGTAACCCACCAAAGATAAACAGTAGGATATTGATAAGTAGGCTATCGTGAAATACACTTAAATGCTCTTACATAAAGAATAAAATATAATTATTCTCGACTTAAACAAAACTGGAACTAAATAAACAACGTGTCACATGGTGTAACATTATAGGTTTACAACGCGGGGCGTGTTATTCAGACTCGCTGGCGTCGCTTTTTATACAGTCCTCGCCACGTGGGTGCCATCTTGCTATTGTTAATCTTATCTAAATTCCAGTGAAATAGCTTCATACTATATCTGCCTTTCTGATGAATGAAATAAGCGCTCTTAAACTTTCACATCTATCTATCTATCTTTCTTTCTCATTAAACATTAAAATAGCCACATCGATATAATTTCAGAATTATAGAAAACTAATTCTAATTCAAATTAACTCACCTGCTCAAGGCATTTACAGCTTGGCTCTGTGTGTCTAACTTCTTCTGTTCTCTCTGGGCGGCTGATACTAGGAAAGGTCGCTGCTGGCTCGCTATTTCTTTTATAAGCCCAGGTCGAATCACTCAATTTACTGCGCACTAGGCGTATTGATTCGGCCGCATACATAACACTCGCGATTTTTGCTCTACCAGGCATGAAAACACAGATATACACAACTATTTCTAGAGCAAAAATACCACTATCAAATATAACACACAACTATGCACCAAAACTAATTTCTAGGCGTTATTATGGCCTTTTCATCAATCTTGAAGAAATTACATCCCAGCATGCTTCGCGCACATCGAAAATATGTGGGCGATAAATCTGCCCAAAAACAGGAAGGGGGCGGGCGTCTCTTTTTCGGTCCCATCACACATCTTCCTCCTGATTTTGTTGTTGTCCCGACAACATCACAACTTCTGGCGCTTCAATTGTAATCTCCCAGATCGTTGGTGCTGCGCCTGATTATTTCTCAGATGGCGATGTTTAACTACACAATCCGACATCGGGCAGCAAGAGCCAATGGAAATGCAGATTATTTGTCCCGTTTTCCTATTGAAACCGCAGGTGAGGAACTGGAGGATGACGCAGATGTTGCAATAAGTGGCATAACAGCTGAGGTTATCGGAGAGTTTACCCAGATACCATATGAGATAGGGTTGATGACAGCAACAAGCCAGAAAGATATCAGTGAAAGGGTACCGGCCGATTCAACCACAGCACCAGCAACCACTCAAGCATTTCCCACCTATTCGCGTGAGGAATTGATAAATCTCCAGGGAGCTGATGATGTGGTAGCGATGGTTAGGAAGATGTTAAAGGATGGCACCAGACCTGCAGGAAAAGATGCTCGAAAGATCCCCTTGGCTGCAAGGAAACTACTTAATCAGAGTAACCGGCTCGAAGTGACAGATGGGTTGTTATACCGGACAGTAAAGGGATCAGATGGATCCAGCATGAAACAACTGGTAATACCTGAGTCCATGAAACCACGGATACTAGACTCTGCTCACAGGGTGGGCCATCAGGGAAGAGAGCGCATGCTGCAGTTGCTGAGAAGTAGGTGCTTCTGGATAGGCATCACAGCTGATGTTGACGTCTTTTGTCGCAGATGCAACCGATGTAACGTTGCCAAGGCACCTCAACTGAAGTTTCATGGGCCATCGGGAAACTTGATTGCCTCCAGACCGCTTGAGGTGGTAGTAATGGATTTCACACTGCTAGAGCGGGATTTCAAAGGGTTTGAGAATGTATTAGTGCTGACAGATGTGTTCAGCAAGTACACCATTGCTGTACCAACAAGAGACCAAAAAGCAACAACAGTCACCAAGGCCCTGGTGGAAAAGTGGTTCCAGTATCTCGGAGCTCCTCAGAGGATACACTCTGATCGAGGCCGGAACTTCTAGTCAGCGATAGTCGAAGAGCTTTGCAAGGTATATGGAGTCCACAAGAGCCGCACTACAGCTTACAATCCTAAAGGTAACGGGCAGTGCGAGCGCTTCAACAAGACGTTGCATGATTTGCTGAGACCCATGACAGCCGACCAGAAGCGAAGGTGGTCTGAGCATCTAGCGGAGGTGGTTATGGTCGACAACTCTACCCCCCACTCTTCGACAGGGTACTCACCATACTACCTCCTCTTCGGCAGAGAACCGAGGCTTCCTCTAGACTTCATGATAGGCTCGCGCCCAGATGAAGAGCCGGAGACAACTGATGAGTGGCTGCAAGGTCACCTAGAGAGGTTGCACATAGCCCACCAAAAAGCTGCAGAGAGAATGCAGAAAAGGGCCGCTGACAGGAGGGAGAGATGTAATCAGCTTCCAGGCCCCACACCATTGCGAGTGGGTGAAAGAGTGCGGAAAAGAGTGCACTACACTGACAGGGCTAAAATACAAGACGTGTGGTCCAACGACGAATTCATTGTATCGTCAATTCCAGAAGCAAGCGGTTGTCCTTATGTGATAAGGCCAGCAGGCAACGAAGATCTGAAGATGAAGGTTGCAGCGCACGAACTGAGACGAAGTGAGGACAAAGATGATTCTCCGAATCTGGTAGATGCTACACTAGGCCTACCTGAGGCACCAGCTTCGCCAGATGAGACAGACCCTGTGGAGGACGTGCATGGTCTAATGCCCAAACCAGGCTGGTATGCCCTGCAGCCGACAGAGTGTCCTGCCCCGAGACGATCTGAGAGGTTACAACTGAAGCGCCAGAGGGAGTGATGTTGTCGGGACGACAACAAAATCAGGAGGGAGATATGTGATAGGGCCGGAAAGACACCCGGCTTACCCCTTCACGGGAAGACACACCAGCTTCCCCCTTCATTGTGAGTGGCACATTTATCACCCTATATTTTCGATGTGCGCGAAGCATGCTGGGATGTAAATTCTTCAAGATTGATGAAAAGGCCATAATAACGCCTAGAAATCAGTTTTGTGCATAGTTGTGTGTTATATTTGATAGTGGTGTTTTTGCTCTAGAAATAGTTGTGTATATCTGTGTTTTCATGCCTGGTAGAGCAAAAATCGCGAGTGTTATGTATGCGGCCGAATCAATACGCCTAGCGCGCAGTAAATTGAGTGATTCGACCTGGGCTTATAAAAGAAATAGCGAGCCAGCAGCGACCTTTTCCTAGTATCAGCCGCCCAGAGAGAACAGAAGAAGTTAGACACACAGAGCCAAGCTGTAAATGCCTTGAGCACACTAGCAATCGAGCACTGTTGGGTGTTTTGTTTTGTTATGTTCGTTGGTTTATTTGTTTAATGTTTGCTGAGTCACTGAATGGGTTGTAAAAATAAATACAGCCCCTGCCTCTAGAATCAAGAGTTTTATTGTTGTTCGGGTCGGTGCGAGTGTGAAAAGAGAGTGATCAAACATATCACAATATAATAATCATCATCATCTCGCCCACCCTATCACACTTGGATAGTTCCTATAATGACTTCCTCTGCGGAATATCCTATAATTAAGACCACCCCTGAATCGAGGGCTGTCGGCTCGTCTCCAGTTCTTCGTAGAAGAACCCTGAACTGATTGGTTACCTTGGTTTTGATACTTATGGTTACCTTTTTTTTATCAAACCTGTTTTGTGGTCCCTGAAATTTGTGTGAATAATTAGGGTTGTATGGTGTTGCTGAAGCAACTGGCATACTTTCCTTAACCTTAGCATTGCTAATAGCTACGTCCGGATGTGCCGTGACGTATTGGGTACAATATTGCTCCATTTCTTTTAGTGTCTTGGGCTTACGCTCATGTATAAATTCAAGGAACGGTTTATTTACACATGACATAATCTTATCTCTGAGCAACAAATCCATAAGTGCTTCATATGTCTTTTCTGTTTTGGACAACTCAATCCAACGATTAAATGTAAGACGTGTCCTTGCAATGAATTCTGAGAATTCTACCCCTGATTCAGGTACCATTTTCTTAAACAAAATACGGTAACCTTCTTCTGTCAATTGATATTTTTTTATCAAGGCTGCTCTAATAACATCATAATTATCCTTATCAGCCTCTTCTACCAAGCTTAAACTTGTAAGAGAATCACCTTTCAAATTTTCTGACAACTGATTAGCATACTGTGATTTATCCACATTATGAGTTCGACAAGAACGTTCAAACCGATCCAACCAGAATGTAATATCGTCACTGGAAGGATTGAACGGTGGTACCTTGACCTTATAAGTAGAAGGTTTTTCATTATTACCAGTTGACTGATTAACATTACCCATGTTTGTCAACTTCAATTTTTCTAACTCAAATGCTAACAGTTTTTCCTCATGTTCCCTTTTTGCCTTTCTCTCCTCGGCTTCAGCTTCTCTTTGTAGTCTTTTTTCTTCTTTTTCCATTTCCATCTGGATTCTCCTTTCCTCCACCTGCATCTGCAATTTCTTTTGTTCAGCTTCCAATTCCATTTTTGTCTCCTCAGCTTTTAGTTTTTCAGCCTCAGCTTCTAATCTTTTTTGTTCAGCTTCTCTGTCTAATCTCTTTTGTTCAGCCTCAGCTTCTCTGTCTAATCTTTTTTCTTCAGCTTTTTGTTTTTTCTCTTCCTCCTTCTGTGCTTTGGCATAATGAGAAAGTGCAAACTCTTTTAACTCCTCAGGAGTCATCCCAAGGGCTCTCCCTTGCTCAATGAAGTAGTCTAAAGTTGCCATAATAATTAACAATATGTGGCTATTATCACTGAAATAACAAATTTATTTCAACCAATCAGGAGCAAGTTTTTAATAAAAACTTGTATAATCAGTTCCCTATATCCTAATCTCTTTGGGAAACAAGCCTTTAAATGAGGTCTTGTATAATCAACTGTGTACCTCTAATAATAGCAATTAATCATCAGTTATATCTTTCTCATAAGTTCACTACACAGTTAGTAGTGTATGATCAAATATATTTTATATAGCATATGTCAACCAAGAACACACACACAAAGGACAATCAAGAAGGACAATACGAAAACATTCGCAGAAATCAAATAAGTTAAATCGAAAAACAGAAGAAGATAATCACAGAACCTGTGATAATAACTGCGCCGTAATATACAAAACAAAAAACGCCACAGTGTATAAATATAAAGATGTATAGAACTGAATAATAGGAAAGGGTAGACCTACAAATATACAAACAAATCAAAACAAAACTAAAGAACAGAAAAAAATATCACAAAAACAACGATAGGCACAGTCGTCACAGCTAACAAGAAATAGCAACAAATTGTCGCTAGCAAATTTTCAATTAAGAAAATTGCCCCCTACAGAACACTAATATAGGACCTATATGACTTGGTATACCCTATATTAGTCACCTCACCAACCGCCCACGACATATACGCAACACTAATATGCAACATGTAAACATAAATATATATCTCATATATAATGTAATGTAATGCAAAGAAGCACAGCTGTTATTCTATAATGGCATAGTTGTAGTAAAATAAACTGCCACTTTAATAATTAATTTATTTTGAATTTAATTATTACAATGTTCAATCATTTGCACACAAGAAGATCCAACGTTGACAGTTTCTAGAAGGACTTCTCAGTTCAATATCACTGCATTTCTTATCAACACAGATAAACACTCGATTCAAACGTTCTGAGTACTGCTGTCTAAATCACGAAAAATATGTCAACAAACGCTGACCTAGTTACTGCTTCTGACAGGTCACGTGACAAAATACTGACAAAGTGTAGAGTTGTACTGCTAGTGTGTCGTATGAGGCGTCAGGGAAACATCAGTAGTCGATTTCCAAATCAGTCCTCTGCGAAGGTTAGACCCAGGAATCTGGCCACCAGTGTAACAATCCATAATTTCGGTAGTGTACCGCAAACCAACAATCAGTGGTGTTAATGATGGGTGTTGTAAGTAGGTGAAGACTGGGCGTGTGATGGAAAATAAAGGTCAACTCGACCGACGCAGGGTTGTGTAAACATGGAGTGAGAGTGCAAGATAACGCGAATGGAATGAATGGTTCTGTGAAGTTGACAAGTTGGTAACAATGCACTCATACCCTCACGGCTGGAAGTCAATGATAGCTGGAACTACTGTAGACGTTTTTAAACAGTTTAATGACACACACTCTGACAGCACGGTTGACAGTCATTGGAACAGGTTGACACAATAAATCATTAGATACTTGACCAAATGGGTGGCAAAATCAATTTGGCAATCTCATAGCATGTAAATATAATTGAACGATAGTAGCAAATATATATCGTTCTGATTGTCTATCGTCTCATATCTCCACTGACTAATCGCATCAGTTTGAGTTAACAATAATAATGGTCATCACAATGCTCTCTTACAGACCCTCTGCTGACTACGTCTTTCAGGCTAAGTCTTTTAGGCTTTAACTTCAACAGGGTCTTTCTTTTAAGGTTGACAATCTCAAATAACCAAGAGTGGACTTCAATACAATTTAAGTCTTGGTATCGCCATCAGGTAATAAGATATATCCGTTCTCTGACTGACAATTCAAACAGACCAACAGTGGGGTTCAAAATGGCGCTGGTCCCAGTGAGCGGCGTTCATCCAAAAGATATCCTCACTACAAATGAAAGCTCCGTTCATTTGCTCAACTAATGTCTTGGGTTTTCCATACCCATAAGAAATGTTACATATGTCCACTCACAGTGCTGCTAGTACAGGAATCGTCTACATACGATCCATCAAATATATAAAGATGATATAACATCTATGATGTCGTTAGGCCTAGGTAAAGTTTTAGAAAATGTTCCTTCTTTACCTTAAGTTCAGAAAATACTAGTAATTAGCACACGCCATTCCCTCGGCGTAAAGTATATATATTCTGGGAGAAGTATCGACCATCATGGTCTACTAAGAGAAACTCCTCTTTTCCCCAGAATCAATCACCATGACGAAAAAAACTTCGGACTCCCTTTTGTCCGACAGCCTTCAAGATTTGTCCATCATCACGGAAGCGCCAACGACGAATAATCGTCTCATTGGGCATGCGCTAATGTTAACCTTTCAACTATATTCAAGTGGGGCGACTACATATTTACTTTCACTCGAAGCAAAAAATGAGTATTCGCCCTTTGACTAGAGTTCTAATCTTAGACCCAAAATATTATTACAAAATATTTCCAAACATAACAAGTGTACAAACAAATAAATATCTTCCTATATATATATATATATATATATATATATATATATATATATATATATATATATATATAGATATATATATATATATATATATATATATATATATATTCATATATATATTCACTGCCACCAGTAATCTGTTGGTAACAGGTGTATGAGAGGTGTGAAAAGATTTGATAAGACAACCTTGAACGATGAAAGCAGAAACAGTGAATACTGGAAGAATTAGTACGTAAAAGGAATGGTAAAGTAATAATGCCGAAGAAAAGTGAAGACCAGAAAAAAAAGAACGTATTTGTCACATAATTTACGGTCGATCTCTTCTTCACTACGGCAGTAATCAGTTACATTTGTTGTACGTACTGAATTTCCGTGGGATCGACACATTTAACTATCTTTTGTCAAACAGATATTTAATATTTAGAACCATTTGACACTCCTTATTGGTGATAATTCATCACATTTGCTTGGCGCTTCACAGCTTTGTGGAGATTAACGCAGGTAAAACTCATACGGGCCTGGTCAGTTTTTGTATCGTTTTGTTTGCTCAAGCCGTGCCATGCGATACAATTACTCGCCTGCAAAAGGATTTTGTGTGTACAAGCGACGGATAAAGAGATTACTTGTCTATGCGACTCATTTTGGACAGACATGAATGACATCATTTTTTCCTGTCCACCTGTTTCAGATACATTGCTTTTGTGGCCGTGTATGTTTATACGGCACTAGTAGTTATATTGATTTTATTTAGTCAGAGTTAATCCTTTATATGTTGTGGTGGTTCAAGTGCTAACTGGCCTTCCGCCAGAGATGGTGATACTTGACCTTTTGTTATTTTTTCAACCCAGGAATGTTCTTCCCTTTAAGTTTGGTGATACGCAAAACAGTTTCAGTATAACAACGTATATCCAAAAGAAATTACTGTAAAGTTCCACAAACAGCAATGTAGAAAAATTCAATTAGAGTTTGTTGATGTTATTAGACAAACACTGTAAATTTCACAAATGATGATTGGTTATCCAAGATGAAAAATATGTAATCCAACTGAATAATATGTGTATATCCAAATAGAATTATATATGTATATCCAAATAGAATAATATACTGATTTGTCTACTCAAAAACTTGTCTTGGTATCATCAAAAACGAAGTTCACCTAACGCTATCTGCAAAAGTCCTCTAGTCTAAAGTTATGGTTTCATTAGAAACATAAATCCTGAAATCTCTGCCTATCGCCCACAACTATTCTATTTATACTATTTCTTCTTTTTTCCCGCCTTTTTTCACACGACCCGTCCTTTTTTTAAACGGTACAATAATTTACATTTGCACTCCTTTCCTCAGCTTTTCGACCTTTTTGCACACGACATTCTGTTATTTCGACTTTTTTTCACATGTGTGATCTTTTCCAACTTAACAATTGGATTTAAAAAAACCAGATCACACAAACATTCATTTTCCACTTTCGCGCTTATAAAACCCATTCATTATTATCTGGGACTGACCTACGTTTGCCCTGTCAGAGCAGTAACTGCCAACTGAACTTTGAATGAATACTGAATTTTGTGTAAAAACGTCTTATTTGCTTTTAAGGTCTGTCATTCTTACATGAAGCATATTATAGCACATATAAATGCTTAGCGTGGAAGTAGGATGGATAATGCTAGCGTAAAAGGCCAAGCGGTCACATACGTCCCTGGCCATACAAATGTATCCCAGAGGGAGACATTTGCGTACTATCAACTAAGTACCTCATGCTAGTGACTGTTATAAACGACTAACCTATTTGTAGAGTCTCTTAGAGAGAAAGAAAAGAAAAAAAAATTAAAAAATGTTTTGTTCGTAAAACGAGGGATCCCAGTATATTTATAACGCGTAAAACGGGGGATACCTAAAATTTGTTAATACACTTCGCCCTTGAACAGTACTGATGTACACTACTTCTTAACAATATCAATATGAACAATGCTGTGCGTTAGTCATCACCATAATGATTACATACCTACTGATATTATTTTTTAAAAAATAATCGCATATGATTTACATGGGTTGTGTAAACAACACAAATAAAAAAAAAATACTTTGGCAATATTTAACAGAATTGACTAATATTCATTAAGTATTTAACGATCTAAAATGTAGTAGCTGCGACGAACATCAGCCTAACAGCATAGAACTAATGGTCAAACATCAGACCGTGGGACGCAAAAAAAATGTAATGTACGAGCTCGTATATATATATATATATATATATATATATATATATAAATATATATATATATATATATATATATATATATATATATATATATATATACATATATATATATATATATATATATATATATATATATATATATATATATATATATATATATATATATATATATATATAATACATATAAATATATATATACATATATATATATATATACATATATATATACATATATATATATATATATATATATGTATATATATATATATATATATATATATATATATATATATATATATATATATATATATATATATATATATATATTATATATATATATATATATATATATATATATATATATATATATATATATATATATATATATATATATATATATATATATATATACGAGCTCGTACATTACATTACAGTATATATATATACTGCTCAAAAAAAAGTTAAAGGCCACTTTCAATTTTTAGGTCATTTCAACTAAGCTGTTTTTTGTAAAACCTCAACACTCAGTCAAAAAAGTTTTGCTGCATTTTGTTGCATGCTTAAACAATGTTTGTTAATCTGACAATAAATCAAATCTGTGTTACGTGTGTGTACCTCCAAGGTCAATCAAATGTACGTGTTGGGAAGGGAAATAATGCATGTTTGAAAATGCTTCCTATGGCAAAGCCTGTTGATAACATTGCTGAAATTTGCTTTTCACGTGCAAGTCGTGATCATAGTGAACACATTTCACCCTCTTTTCGGAAGGAACGGGCGATGGGTATGTTTGTAACATTTACCATTTTAGCCATGGCCCAGCGTGTCTTGCCGTCTTGTGGTAGACCCTTGGGCGTCCTGACCTGTGTTGTTCTGCGACACTGCCGGTGCATTATAACGATCACGCAGCGTTTGTATGACAGAGTGGGCAACTCCTAATCTCCTAGCAACTTCTCGCAGCCCTACATCATCCTGCAGCCATGCCATCACTCTCCATCTGTCAACATTGGTCAAGCGTCTTAGCTGAGCCATGGCTAAAATGGTAAATGTTAAAAACATACCCATTGCCCGTTCGTTCCGAAATGTCGGTGAAATGTGTTCACTATAGTCACGACTTGCACGTGAAAAGCAAATTTCAGCAATGTTATCAACAAGCTTTGCCATAGGAAGCATTTTCAAACATGCATTATTTCCCTTTCCACCACGTACATTTGATTGACCTTGGAGGTACACACACGTAACACAGATTTGATTTATTGTCAGATTAACAAACATTGTTTAAGCATGCAACAAAATGCAGCAAAACTTTTTTGACTGAGTGTCCAGGTTTTTAAAAAAACAGCATAGTTGAAATGACCTAAAAATTGAAAGTGGCCTTTA
This sequence comes from Oreohelix idahoensis, assembly GCA_024509875.1. Taxonomy (NCBI): domain Eukaryota; kingdom Metazoa; phylum Mollusca; class Gastropoda; order Stylommatophora; family Oreohelicidae; genus Oreohelix; species Oreohelix idahoensis. The sequence goes on along the minus strand of JAMPIV010011081.1, from coordinate 45,895 downwards.
ACTTTTTTTGAGCAGTATATATATATATATATATATATATATATATATATATATATATATATATATATATATATATATATATATATATATATATATATATATATATATAGATATATATATATATATATATATATGACATGGGAATACACATACATGGCAATGTTAATCTATAATTTTTTTTTTTTTAAATATGAACTGGAGCTGTACGCTCTCGTAACTGTCAATATAGAACGTCGTAAATTTAATACAATCATATGATACAGGCGACCCCAATCCCGCCACTGCGGTCAGTGATTTACCAGGATGTAAATTGATCTTAAACACCAAAAATCTGGACAAGTTTCGTGAACTGTCTATGTGTTCGTCACACATATATAAATATAGCATTATTAATCTGGTTACATGGAGTTACAAAGTATTTATTAAAAAATGTCTCTAATCTCCAACTTATGTAATGGTCGTTACTATGAGGGAGGACAACTATACCGATACAAATAACTATCGGGTGTTGGAGTATGAACTTTCTCAGTTACCCTGAACAAAGTACCAAACTGTTTATAGGTTAGTCATCAAATATAAAATCTGCATACAAATGCAAGTTCATAATAATGGACAACAATTTGTCAAGAAAATATACTGTAGCGTTCCGCTTACAACGTGACAAAAGATCAGGAAAATACTGGTACATCAATATGTAATGTTTATTTCTCAATACAAGGTATAATGGACAAAAATTTGTCAAGAAAATATACTGTAGCGTTCCGCTTACAACGTGACAAATGGTCAGAAAAATACAGGTACATCAATATGTGATGTTTATTTCTCAATTCAAGGTTTATCAACATGTGAACATATCCGTTACCATGTTAACGATTTCGCATGGAATCGTTATGGTGTGCATGTAACAATGTAGTATTTCGCCAATCCGCGAAATACTTGTATTTCAGCAAGTCAAATTTTAGGTGAAAATATATGTCTCAGTTATTTAGCGGAGTGGGGTGTATATTGGGATAAATGACGGAGTAGGGCTTATCACCGTAGGAGGGGAACAAAAGTCAGTCATGGGAATGTACTCGGGGGTCTTGGGGGCGTTAGCTGGGTCAGTGGGGGTAACAATGTCCTCATTATCTTTTACCGTTGTCCGCTGTGGACATCTCATCTTCTTGTACACATGGTATTTATACACTAAACCGCTTAAAATTCAAAACACCAATTATTCTAATCAAAATCAATAGTCCTGACACTCTAGTGTGTCGGGTCATGACCTCTGGTGTGTCTCACTGGACTCAGGAATGCGAAGAAGTATTTATAGAATTTGATAGACACGTTAACATAGGTAAATTCCTGTTGAATAGTGGGTATGCTCGGAACGGGGCGTCGATTTAGAAACGCTCCGTCTGTGATGGAGCATGTCGGAGAAGGTGACAGGAGATGGACAGGCGTTTAGATGTGTAGGGAAGAATAAATTTGACGTCTGATTCGTCATATATCTGTGAGAAAGGGTCGTCGTTCTAGTACAAATGGTTTTTGTCGTAATAGCATCAATAAGAAAAATCGCCAAAATACATTCTCGATGCGATTGAACATTATAAAACGGTCTTTCCATAACACAAAAGGAAAGCTGTGAGTTAACACATTCAAAAAAGAAACTCTCATGTGTCACAAAGGAAAAATATGTGTGTGCGTATAGTATTTTTGCTCTTGTCACTAAATTCATCAAGAAGGGAAAAAAACAAAAAAATAAAACCTGCTGTAAAGCATAAGTCCTGTTATAAAGATTTTCAAAGGCAAAAGTGGTGCAATTTGTAGAAATGAGATAATTTAAAGTTCTGTTTAACCTGGATAACATAGTGTTGTAGATCTGTGAATGTTTGCGAAAGTTCTTCAATTTCTTGACGTAGCGGTGTAAAAGATGTAGTCCTAATGACAGTCCATGTCGACTAATAATCTTAAATAATTATATAACATTAAAACACAGTGGCTTCACGCCATAATTAATTTGTAAGTATATCTGGGTGTTATTGACGTCGTAACTGTCACTATCATCAGCAGGATCTTGACTGAGGCTGACATCTTTCTGAAAAAAAATTTCCTACCAAAGAAAAATGGATACTAGTGACTTTAGATGATGGGGAACGAGAGGTAGTACTATGAAGTGTGAGTACTTGTTGGGTACTATTGCTGGGGAAGTACCTTTTTGTTATTAGAGAAGATTGATTCTCCAATAAACCAATAATCGTTGAACTGGACGTTTACGAATTTGACACGAGGAACTTGGCGATGTCGCTCAAGGTAGCTTTTGTCAATCGTTGATCACAAGAGGATGGCGTATTTCGCACTGTCGCGTGGGTGGTGGCTGCAGTTGTCGAGGGTAAGGATGAAGTAGTGTTGAAATGGTGCACCTCATGCTGCGTTTTGTGTGGCTGTCTGCGTTTTCTTCGCAATTTCATACGTACTCGTATGTGCTCTTGAGGTAACCTCACAAACTTTGTTAACTGTGGTGAGTCATCTGTTGTTCCAGAATATGGGCGCTTCGCTGCTGTGCGAGATTCTGTGTTGTCTGGACTGTTCATGCTTTCGTGGTCACTCTCAGGATCTGCTGTATCTAGGTCAGATTCGTGTCTCAATGGAGGTGATGGAAGAATAATATCTTCCTCAAGTGTGCATGTAGCGCTGTGTGCGTTTTCTTCATTGGATGGGGCTGTGTCGAGTTTCATTATCTTCAGTGTACTGGTTGTTGTGAATTTCTCTACTGTGAATCCCGTGCAGGGGTGTTTCTTCTTCACTATCCCACTGTTCATCGGAGTGGTAGTTGCTTGTTGAAGGTTGTTCATTTCTATAGTATATTTGTTGTACAATAGGCTGGCAGGAATCTATCCTGGTGTCAGGGTGTTCTGGAGTAACTTGCTCGGCCTGTAACCTGGTATTTCGATATTCTAGTCTTTCGCGTAACTCAGAGGGACGAATATCGTCTTCACTGTCGGATGTGCTTCTATATTGTCTCATTCTGTTGACTGCTTCACGAAATTGGTCATTTTCAGCTGTGTGCCTTTCTGCTTCTGAAACATCGTCGTCTGTGCTAGACTCTGACGTAGTGCTGCATGGTTGATGATATAATGTAGCTTTTCTTATTGACTTATTTGTGGTCTCTGTAGGTGGTATAATGGGTCGATGATCATCTTTTTTTATTTGCGTGACACGGGCCTTGGTAAAGATATTTCTTTCTTCGTTCCAGATTTTGTAATTAGTTGGGGTTGTTTTATCAAGAATTGTGAAGCCGTCTAGCCAGCGGGCATCAAATTTGTTATCACGGTCATTCTTTCAGTAGTACACTCTGTCGCCTACGTTAAAGATTTCAAGCTTGACATTCTTGTCGTGTTGTTTCTGTTTCTTTACAAATGCTTTCGCACTATTCTTATGTGCTATTTGGTGAACCTTGAATTTCTCTCTTAAAATCACTTCTATGGGGTCTTCACCTACATATTTACGTTGGGGCTGTAACATATTATCCAGGGGAAAAGAGGGTTCTCTTCCATACAGCATATAAAATGGCGACATACCAGTAGTGTTGTTTATATTCACTCTAATGGCCTCCAATGCTTGGTTGATGTAAATATCCCAATACTATGTATTTCCACTGATATACTTCGAGAGAACATCATGCATGGTTGAGTGCAGGCGTTCATTTCTGCCATTTGACTGAGGGTGATAATAACTCGTGGTAGTATGGGTAATGTTGAACCTCTGAAGCATTGCTTTGAAGGGATTCCCAACGAACTGTTTGCCGTTATCAGATATGATGCGTCTGGGACAGCCATGTCTTGGTAGGAATTCTTGGATAAAATATTCTGTAACTGTTTCAGATGTGAAGTTTTTGAGAGGGTAACATTCCGGCCATACTGAATACTGGTCTACTATGTGCAAGATATATCGGTTCCCTGACTGTGTGATGGGATATGGTCCCGATATATTGGTGCTGACTGTCGTCATTGGGAAATGTTCTGCTTGCATTGCTTGGAGTGGTGTTCGTGATGGTTTCATATTTCACATTTTACAGATTCTTCATGTGTGAACATATTCAATGACATCTCTGTATAGTGAAGTCCAATAGTATCGTCATCTAATGATATCTACTGTCTTGTCTCTCCCAACGTGACCATTGTTATCATGAAATTGAGACAAAACCAACGGTACTAGGTGTTTCGGTATGTATTTCTGTAGCTGTCCGTCTTGTTTGGCGTCAATGTGGTAAAATACTTCGTCTTGGATCGTAAGTGTTGGAAATCTGTTTGGGTTTTCTTGAGCTTGTTTCATGAGTTTTGTTATGTCTGGATCTTTCTTCTGCTCACTTGCCATGTGGAAGCCATCTGGATCACTGTCTGGGTTTGATTGTGATTCAGGCCTCTGTGTCTTTTCAGATATGTCATGTTGGTTGGAGCTAATAACATTAATTTGTTTTGTATTATCATCAATTTCCTTCGATGTGGACGTTTGCCTGTTGCATTTCCTGTTGCTGTTGTAGCTGCTGTGCAAATAACGTATGTTGTTGTTGCTGTTGTTGCTGTAGTGTATACAACGCCTGTTGTTGCTGCAGTTGTTCTTGACTTTGATCCATTGTAGTGATTATGCCTGTCTGCTTTCACCAAGAAAAAGGAGCAGGTCACGGCGAGCAAATATGTGTAATATGTGGCTGTGTATGTTTATACGGCACTAGTAGTTATATTGATTTTATTTAGTCAGAGTTAATCCTTCATATGTTGTGGTGGTTCAAGTGCTAACTGGCTTTCCGCCAGAGATGGTGATACTTGACCTTTTGTTATTTTTTCAACCCAGGAATGTTCTTCCCTTTAAGTTTGGTGATACGCAAAACAGTTTCAGCATAACAACGAATATCCAAAAGAAATTAATGTAAAGTTCCACAAACAGCAATGTAGAAAAATTCAATTAGAGTTTATTGATGTCATTAGACAAACACTGTAAATTTCACAAATGATGATTGGTTATCCAAGATGAAAAATATGTAATCCAACTGAATAATATGTGTATATCCAAATAGAATTATATATGTATATCCAAATAGAATAATATACTGATTTGTCTACTCAAAAACTTGTCTTGGTATCCTCAAAGACGACGTTCACCTAACACTATCTGTAAAAATCCTCTAATCTAACGTTAAGTTTCATTAGAATCATAAATCCTGAAATCTCTGCCTATCGCCCACAGCTCTTCTATTTATACTATTTCTTCTTTTTTCCCGCCTTTTTTCACACGACCCGTCCTTTTTTTAAACGGTACAATAATCTACATTTGCACTCCTTTCCTCAGCTTTTCGACCTTTTTGCACAAGACATTCTGTTATTTCGACTTTTTTTCACATGTGTGATCTTTTCCAACTTAACAATTGGATTTAAAAAAAACCAGATCACACAAACATTCATTTCCCACTTTCGCGCTTATAAAACCCATTCATTATTATCTGGGACTGACCTACGTTTGCCCTGTCAGAGCAGTAACTGCCAACTGAACTTTGAATGAATACTGCGTTTTGTGTAAAAACGTCTTATTTGCTTTTAAGGTCTGTCATTCTTACATGAAGCATATTATAGCACATATAAATGCTTAGCGTGGAAGTAGGAGGGATAATGCTAGCGTGAAAGGCCAAGTGGTCACACTTTAGAGGAAATTAAGGTGTAACATCTGAAACACATTGTCGAAAGAGTGTACAGACTTGTCACTTCCATATATGGGAGACGTGACCTTTTGGGTCACGCACAGAATTATCCATGTTGGAATAGTTTTGAATTACCCCACCTAAATATGCAGTTTTGAAACGATTGGCGGTTGTTCGAAATAGAGGAACCACCAATTTCCTGATTGGGGCCTGCCTAAATCGTAACAAACTACTGCGGGGGAAGCAATCGGCCATATAACCTGACCCTTTTGCAGTTTTAAGACATTGTGAAAATTTCACCTCGTGTGAAGACGACAACCAGACTGCCAGAGTCAGAATCAGAATTCCATTTTTTCAGACCGGACTTTGTTGGAGGATTTTGACGGACGTAAACAGCCCAGAAAAACTCTGTCTTTGTCACGGATTGCCTCCCCTCCTTTGCAGTAGTGGTCCAATAGTGGCCAAAACTCAAGAGTATCTAAAATGGGTCGTCAAAGGTGTCTACCTTCGCACAAGATTACTCTTGGGAGAGTTGTAGATAGAACAGTAAAGACGATTCTATCCCTATGGAGCTTTCACAATATATTTTCAGAAGTCAAGAACAATGTTGCCTTGGGTTGAAAAATTGTTAACATATCTGATCCGTCGCCTTTTGTGAAGGATTATGCAATGGTTATGGCCCGTCAAAGACCCCAGCTGAGTTAATTCAGCGAATTACCTCTTATACGTAATGGCTCTATATATGTAAATATATCTCTAGACGTCTATATATATGGTTGAAGTAACAAGAAGAGACATGGTACGCAACCAGACGATACGTCAAGGCCTTAAATCCTAACCCCTGCAGACCCAAGTAGAACAGTCCTAATTAAGATGGTTTGGTTATGTCTGCAGAATGGGAGAAGATCGGATACCACGACAAGCATGGGAAACAAAGAGCCAAGGATCCAGACCCCGAGGACGACCCAGAGTCCGCTGGGAGGACAACATTAGACAAACTTTGAAGGACCGAGGACTAGAATGGAACCAGGCCAGGAGGAAGACAGCTGATAGGATAGTCTGGCGCTCTCTCTTCCAAACCTCTACACATCAAGGTAGAAGGGGAACGACTAAGTAAGTAAGTAAGTAAGAAAGTATATATATATATATATATATATATATATATATATATATATATATATATATATATATATATATATATATATATATATATATATATACGAGAGTTATTCCAAAATGAACCTCCGATTGGCTGGTAAAAATTTAAAAAAAATTGACAATAACATCTAAATACATACAAAAGTTACATACATCACTGCTTTACTTTTCCACATAGTCACCACGCAAATTCAGGCACTTGTCGTACCGTGGAAAGAGTTTTTGTAACCCCTTGTCAAGGAACGGTGCCGCCAGGGTACTTAGCCATTTGTTGATTCCATCCATGAGCTCCTCGGTTGTGTCGAAGCGCCGGGTAGCCAGCCAGACCTTTATCTTGCCGAAGAGATGATAATCGCTTGATGCCAAATCCGGGCTGTAAGGGGGATGGTTGAAAATTTCTCACTTAAACTGCTCAAGTAAAGCCTTTGTGCGAGCAGCAGTGTGGGGCCGCGCGTTGTCGTGCAGGATAATGACGCCACTGGTGAGCATTCCGCGCCTGTTGTTTTGGATCCACCGACGAAGCTTCTTCAGTGTTCCACAATAAACGTCTGACGTTATTGTGGTCCCTGGTGTCATGAATTCCGTCAACAAAAGTCGTTCCAAAACAAAAGGCGTGAAACCGTAGTGAGAAATCTTTATTACCTTATCCCTGAATCCGTTCGTGATAAGTAATTAACACGACGAATCGGAAGATCTGAGACACTGCCCGCTTGAATACGAGCAGAAAGACGGAGGTAACTCACACGCATTAGCGCATTGCCGATGTCTGGTCTAAGCGTGAACGAAGATCCTGGGTTTTCGGTTTTGAATTACGCGTAAGCCGAAAACTGAACGTAGGAATACCCGTAGGTGAGAGGTCTGGGTTTTGGAGGGATAATTAACTATCTTCTTTCATCTTTTAATATATAACCCCAGCAGTTTAGACTTCATGCATTCAGTACTGCCACAGCTTTAGAGAGACAGCTAGTGCGAGTTCTAGAATCACTGTAATAGTTGAGTCTTAGTTTCTCGTGGAGAAAATCTTAGACGTTTGTGTGAAGGTAAATATAATATTGACTAGTATTTTCGAGTGATTTTATTGTTAGTCCAAAATTATATTTCTCTAGGTTTTGTGCAGAGTGTTTTACTAGAATAGGTCCGTCATTTGAAATTCTCTAAGTTTACTGTGTTAAAGTGGATAGCAGAATAAATAATAACTTCTAGCTAAACTATAATAAAAAATTTATTCACTGCTAGTAACCAGTCAGAGAATAAATTAACCATCTAAGTAATGCACTGATACATCATGAGTGTTGACGAAATATGTATTTATTTCTAATTCATGATGATTGATTTCCTTTTAATGATTAGAATTTATTTCACGTGAGTTTTAAACGATGAGACAAGCTCTAAGCGTATAGTTTCTGATTTCTTCTTCCTCCTCGTTCGTCCTGAACAGGACGTTGGTTGCGTTGTGTCTGTTTACGCCGCAGCTGTGACATCTGCACTTTTCGGTCGACACATCCGTCTTCAGCACGGCAGTTTTTGGGACCGGGTTTACCTTCTCTCTGCGATCCCTACTCTCTCAGCCAGACTGCAGTGATGCAGACTGTTTCCAGGACCACCACATGGAGGTGGAGTAGGGTCTTAGTCAGCTCTCGTTCGCTGACTCTGATGCAAGCAGTCAAGCTATGGGTCGCTGACTGCATTCTCTATTGCTGCATCTTTGGTCCCAGTTTCTGATTTAAGTTAAATAACCGAAGTATATATTATATTTTTACGTGAGGTAGGATAGGATTGTAAATACTGTTATGGTTAAGTATTTTGTACTTTTCTCTTCCTTATACAGTATTTGGGTCACCCAAACCTACCAGCGGTTTCTGTTTATGTATAGCAGAGAATAACTAGTCTAAAAGAACTATTTTTCTGAAAGTTATATTGTAACTGACATTGAGTTCCAGAGTTCTTTTCCAATAATCAAAGTTTTACAGTCGGCACGTGGTGGTGACTAAATCAAACATTTAACATAATCAAACCTTGACATTACTGGTATAACAACCACTGTGTTGAGAAGAAGATAAATCCTGAACAGAGTTATTTACCTGCAACTCGAGGTAACGATCGATTATTTCAAGCTACTGTACCCTTGTGAATATTAGACATCTTAATTATTTTACTACTTGGACAAACATTGAAGCGACATTTATCAGCATCCTACGTACCATAATGAAGCGAGCGTTTCCCAAGCTTTGAATTTATTAGCCTTGGAGAAGCTGGGGCTTGTTTTGCCAAAACACAACCTTGGATGGGCTGTATGTTCCTTAAACAATTGTTCCAGATGTGGTGAAAGTGCCTATTAGGTAAGAACGCATGTCTTTGTGATCACAAGTGTGTCAGAGCGAGAAAATGCAGAGATGATATAATTCTTTGATTTTATAATCCATATATCCATTGATAGTTTTTTTCTTCTTAAAGATTACATATGCTATCTATTTTGAGTAGATTACTGGAAAAAACTTCTGTTATTTAATGTAGAGAGAAATCCTAGACCATAGGATATAAATTTGCGACTCTTTGGGGCGAATAACTTCTCTTATAACTGGATTTTGGTTCAACAGAGTGGGAAAGGATTACACCTATGGGTCAACTCTGTTATTGATTCCTTAACCTATGTTTATTTGTGTATTGATTTGATAGTCTAAATTTATTTACTGTGTTGTGTAATTCTTTATGATAAATAAAATTTACATAAACTTTATCTACCTGTGTCGGTCAGCTCGTCCAAAACAAATTCATATTTTCATATATAAATAGTTTTCACTTGTGTACGTCTAACTGTCGTCACTTATGTGTGTGTGTCTGTGAGTGGGTGATATAGTATATAACGGAGTAATCTATCTGACTAATACTTTCTGTTGTAGAGATAGGCTGAGCGAGAGAATTTCCTCGAGTTTCAAGGACAGAATTTACTTATTTTTCACCATCTCACTCGTGTAAAGCTATTTCTAATATTATCTCTCACTGAGTCACCTCATGTTCTAGTCTATTTAGCAGGGACCAATCTTTGTCTTAATTCACCTATCATAAATCTACGACACTCATCAGCACAGGCATGCCGCATGGGCAACAGCTTGACTTCTCTATCCAAGCGCTCAACCTCGTGCCCACCGAGACATCTTTTTGGGGTCACTTTCCTATAGTCAGAAATGATTGAACGGGATACTACTACTGCTACAAGTCGAGTCGCAAGTCCTTAACACTAGCTTCCAAATCGAGACCGGAGTTGGGCCTCACTTTTGATCTAAAACTGTTAATAAACACAATCGCACTTTATCGAACAATCACATCGATCACTATAAATAATAATAAAAATAATAATATCTAGTATTAGTTTATATCTTATTTATTGGCTGTTGTTATGCGATCAATGTTTTTTTTTCAGTATTACATTTTAGAAATACAGTGCAGACCGCTTAAGGCGATCTCGGATGTGGCGAATTTCTGTTGTGAAGAACAATTTGTTTATCCCCGGCAATTTTTCTTCTTTGTCTTTGTAAAAAATGTCCGGTTAAGCGGAATCCGTTTATCACGAATTTTCGGATATGCCGAACGATTAAACGTGTCCCGACTATATAATTTGATCTGCTTAAGACGAACTTTTTTCAAATACAGTACCTGGACATTTGTACAACTTTTCGGCTATTTTCGGAAATTGCGCGCTTCGTCGGTGTTAGAATTTGAGTTATTTCCCCTCTAAAAATGGCTGGAAAGTTAAAATCCATATCTTTAAAAAGAAAGATTGAGCTATTACAAGAAGTGGAAAATAGTGGGAAAAAGAAAATGGAAATAGCAAAGGAATTCGAAATTCCAAAATCAACGCTTTCAGGAATCATAAAAAATAAGGATCGGTACAGAAAAATGTTTTATGGTGGACAAGTTGATTGTCACAGAATGAAGAACCGAAAAGCGGCGTGTGATGTTGTTGACACGGCACTTCTAAAATGGTTCACCATGACGAGATCAGCAAATGTTCCTGTAAATGGACCTATATTAACTGCAAAGGCAGAAGAGTTAGCACTTCTAGAAGGTCGGGCTGGTTGGAAATGTAGTCCTGGCTGGTTGGGCTTAGACTAATTCTTTCGTTTTAAAAAAACGGCACAAACATTACTTACAAAGCTTTGTGTGTGGGGAAAGGCATTCTGTTAATGAAACGACTACCGAGTCATGGACGGAGGAGGTGCTAAAACCAGCCATGAGTGAGGTATAATTTATAATGCTGATATGTTTAATGCGATACACTGAAACTGGATTGTTTTGGAGATTGCTGCTGACAAGACTTTTTTCTTCAGAAATGAAAAGTGTGGGGTGCATGGGGAAAATGAAAAAATCGAAAGAAAGAACTTCACAGCTGTTGTGTGTGACAAATATGGATTTCACTAGTTCAGAAAAATTGCCATTATTGTAATCGGTTAAATTCAAAAATCCACGCTGTTTTAAAGGTTTGAAAAAATTGTGTGTTGGATTGATTATGCAGCTAATTCAAAGAAGCTGGATGACATCAGACATTTTCACCAAGTGGCTACATGCATTTGATCATTAATATGGAACGTCAAACATCGCAAAGTTCTCTTTTGGTGGTGCTTGACAATGTTCAGCCCACCTAAATGTTCAAAAATCTAAAAGCAAATTCAGAACTTTTATTTTTTACCACCAAATGCGACATCCAAACTCTTTACTTCAGCCTTGTGACCAGGAAGGTATTATTCAAAATCTGAAGGTTCATTATAGGTCAGCAATGTTGTCCAAACTTGTTAGGTCACATTGATGCAGACTTGGTTGCTGAAGACTTCAAGATAAAACCCTTCTGGACGCTATTGTTATGTTGAAATCTGCATGGGGTAATAGTGTTGCCTGTGACTATTGCAAACTGTTTTCGAAAAGCAGGCTTTAAAGTTGGATATGATACAGATGATGAAAACACGGTTGTATCAAAATACTTGTAATGGCAGTTACTTAATTCCCTAATTGAAACTTCTGTGGAACCTTTGCTTCATCGACTATATCAGGAACTGAACATTTCAGCAGAAGATTTTGTCAAAATTGACAAAGATATTGTTACTACATGTAGTGCTAGCCTTGCCAGTGCTGATATTCTAGGGATGTGTATGCCGTCAACAGTTTCATCTTCTGTCCTTTCCAGTCCTGCCCTAGATGGAGATGATGATGATGACTGTGGGTTGCCAGTGCAAACTGTTTCACAAATTGAAGTTTCAAATTGCATGGATAAAATTAACATGCATATAAATGCAGGCTGGATGCCAAGATGATTTAATTTCTCATTTCTTTGGATTTAAAAGAGGCCATGGGAAAAGACATTTTATTAACTCAGGTACCAAGGCACCGAGGAAAATTACAGACTTTTTCATTTAAGAGTGCTTTATCATTTAAGAGTTTACAAATTCTAGAGATAATGATGACTGTGGGTTAACGGTACAAACTATTTCACAGTTGGAAGTTTCAAATTGCATGGATAAAACTAACATGTATATAATGCAGGCTGGATGCCAAGATGATTTAATTTATCATTTATTTGAATTTAAGGATGTCATGGAAAGACATTTTTATTCATTCAAGTACGGGTACTAAGATACAGAGGAAAATTGCAGCTTTTTCTTTTCAAAGTGTAAAAAGTGCTGTTATTATCTAGATATCTGTGCCAACTTTGTACATTAACACTTTTGGTGATTTACATATTTTCTGTGTCATACATCTGTCGTATTCAACGCTAATTCATTATTGCATTGTACGTTGCAAATGCATTACCATATGCTTGAACTCTTATCTGATAAGAGGAATTTCTGATAAGAAGAACTATTTCTTGGGTCCCTGGTGAGTTCTCCTTATCAGGTCAGCACTGTATTATCTTTCCAACCATATATTCCCACCCTCCATCCCATCATACATCGGTATGGATGGTATAATACACTTGATCAGCACTAAATTTCGTGAGTTGTTTTAAGGACTTATGATTATTATTTCTGGCAGTATTATTGCTACAAGGAAACAGGAGTGTTATGTTTCCATAATCAAGGAATGTAAGTCTTTAGACGGTCACTCCGTCTCCCCGAGGTTTGTCTAACAACAGTGTCCAATTATATCTACATATAAAACGCAACGTCTGTGTGACGTTTAATGGAAATGAAGCCTTCTGTATCCCTGACAGCCTTTCGTGACCTCAGTGTAGTTTTAAGATTCGCTAACTAAGTCACTCATTTCTCTGGCTGTCTGACTCAACTTTTAATCCACGCCTTCTCTTTTTACTTGATCATACCAAACGAGCTTGTTTACCAACCTTCGCAACCTGTCATTTATAGCAGGGGGCGAACCACGTTCGTGTACACATGTTTCTCACGCGAGCGAAGTTGTCAGTATTACGATGACGAGCAAATCGCACGTGGAAGGTAACGGCTTTTGAAGTTTCTCTATAAGGGGAGCAAATCCTGTGATGTTCGTACATTCCTAGGCGACTGATAAGTGACAGAAAAGATTTCACGTTTTTTTCCATGTGTAATTTTGAAAGTGACGGTTGTTTATATATCATGCGACTTAACAAACAGATGCCGTCAATCTAACAGTTATTAATGACAGGCGATATTTGTTAAAGATCGCGTATGGATAAATTAAATAATAACCGATCAGACAGGATAGGCAAGACATAACGTGCGCCTGTTAACTTTAATCAGGACTGACGGAGAGGATGAGAGATGTCTCGTCCCTCTCCGGGTATATATATATATATATATATATATATATATATATATATATATATATATATATATATATATATATATATATATATATATATATATATATATATATATGTGTGTGTGTGTGTGTGTGTGTAGTTATTATTAGTAGTAAATTTTTCATAATGTTTCTATATCCTTTACGCAACCTGATCAACGGCAACCAGTGGTTCTCTTTTATGTGGCTATATCTTGGGCCTTGTCTCAATTTTACTGATTGGATTAAAGTTGTCTTCTGATGGCTGACGCGTCTCCAAGTTTCAGTTGTTAACAGGACGGGCCACAGAGACAAACGAACATTTTAATAGTAAATTTTAAACTGGACTTACAAAATACCCAGATATATTTTCTTGCATTTTTATCAGCCCATTGTGGAGAAATAACAATAACTGTTCTCCCGACCTGTGGTAAAGTGGGATGATATAAATATCTATAGGGGACTTAGTGTACTGACTGAGATCAGCTGTGAAGGTATCTGTATCTAATAGTTGTAGTGTTTTACAGATAACCTTACTTTGCTACCACATTTAGACCTCAGTCAGAATTATTCTGGAATATTGTGATGACTACGTTGAATGTCTAGGGTTATGAAAATGATGAAGTGTAAGTCACAACAACAACAGACAGATAAACAATTTAGTTTAATCCACAACTCTTTACAACACTGTGACACTCACACACATAAAACACTCTATAAGACTATCTTAATAAGTCAAGTTTTAAAGTTTAAAAATATATGTATTAATTCCTTCAAATATTAGATATCCTGATTCAACTACAAAGTGAACCAGGAATCACAATCAAATGTAATCACAAGTTATATGTACACAATTTATAGATATGATCTTTGTATTGACATATATTATTATTATTATCATATGTGTGTAAGTTGTGATGTAGTACTATGAGGTAATACTGGCTTTTTCAAGCTAGGTGGTTGTTTGTCATCATGACTTCAAGTGTTTGCTTCTGGAGGAAATAGTATTGGGAAAAGTTCACTGTTCCTGTCATTTGAAACAATTAATTGTCCATCTTTATTTAATATACTGTCAATTTTTGAGGGGGGTACATAAGATTGAGCTGCTCTGGCCACAGAATCTTATCTTCTGTGAGGGCGGCAGGAAACAGTCTCCTCTGCTCGCTTGCTTCACCGTATTCTTGAGACACCACACTGGTCGCTATCTGGACCAAGGAGTATGCTATCAGCCTCTGGATTCAGCAAAACTCAGACCAGGTGCTGCTTCAATAAGTTAGGACCACGGTCCCTGAAACAAAAAGGTTGTACCTCCTACTTCAGAACTAATTTATAATCTATTTCCACACTGAAACACAATACATAACAAACACTGAGTTCAGAGTGGTAGGCCAACTGCTAACTTCATCTGAAACAATTTACACCATTATTCTTCTCCCTAATGGTTACTACGCCTCTGCAATTCCAGCATTATTTCCTTCTAGTCAATAAGATAGATGTCACAGTACTATTTGGCAATTCCATGCAGTTATACTTTTCTCCGACAAGTTTTGTTCAGGTTGGAGCAATATCTAGGCTTTGCCTCATGTTTGCTACTGAACCACACACATATACAGACATAAATTATCAATTCACATTCAATTTTCATCAAAAGATATCAAATATGTCAATCTTACCACAATTCATGGAAATAATAAACAAATACGTTGACTGGCGATGAATATAGCACAATTTCGATCTGCCTCTGTCCCAGGCTTTTATTTAGAAAAAAATATGAGCTGGTTCTCAACGCACTGTTTCTTAGTAAGTTTATTTTAAAATGTGGCACTGAACAGACGTTCCCAATTGACTATATCAAATGGTCTAGCCAATAGGACTATGTTTACAAAAGCTTTTGAAAAAATTTACCCTTCCTACGTTTCCCCTAACAACCAAAAATAGTATTTGCAGTCCGACTAATCGTGTTTCGCCTTACATATACTTCTAGCCAATCAAATAGGATTTAACTTGTTGGCCTATTTCCCGTAAAATGGTGGTTTTAAAACACACCACTGAGCGATTATGATTTGGTGCTGTCAGACAACCTCACTATTTTCTTTTGGCTATAATTTGTTAATTCCTAGACTATTTGCGTAACACTTAACATATTCTTTGTCAGCAAGTCCTAAGGAACCCAAATATATAAATTTTATGGAGCTAAGTGGCTGCGTTCAAAATATGCATTTTCTTCTACCTCCCGTTCACTTCGATACGATGTGGTGTCTTCTGTACTGTCAGGCTTTCAGACATAAAACAGTATAATGTCATGTTTACTAATAAGCATTAAACAGGTTTTTAAACCTAACCCTCGTATTGGTAGTGTTTTTTTATCACTGACTATTTGAAAAAAAGTTAGTGCTTCATGCTTTACGCTTGGGGGTGGCATTAATTTTATATCGCGAGACGCGTGTTAGTGTTGCCTGCGTTCTTCCGTTCAGCCCTCGCTCTCTCTATCCTAAGTCCATCTGTCCTTTCGTTTATGTTAACGTAGTGTATATAATTCATTAATGCTAGTATTAATCTAGGTCATTAAGCAGCTTGCGTATCTCAAGGTTTTCTAAGAAACACAGTACTAGTTGTATTTTTTGCCCCAGACCTCTGCAATCCAAGAATCCATTTCAGTTATATTACTGAACAGCGGCAAGTGTTACTGCTCGTCTTATTGCTGCTCAGCAATCAGTATTCACCATTTCTCTTCTCTGAGTCTGCTCAACGACATGTCCCGAGAATATTAGATGTTCCTCAATTTGTACGTTATGAGGAGTTGATCTATATGGTGATATCTGAGTTGTGTAAGGGATCCAATAATTTCCTGATCAGCCTTAATAAACACTCGGACTATCCTCAATTCAAAAGGCAACAATGGAGACACTCTGCTCCTCCGAAATGTTCACAGCCAACAAATGGTCTGATCTCAGGCGTGATTGATTGTGGAAACACCCTTCTAATAATATATTTATAATGTTCTATAATGTGCCACTCAAATGGAGGCCATATTCACCAACTATAGTTCCGCCTACCGACAATCTGGTGAATTAAGATAATATGTGGGGAAATGAGTTTCTGCATCAGAAATCAATTCGCCCTTAGCATTGCTATAAGATGTGTGGGTTATCTCCATCCAGGGTCCGAACACTATTTCCCCTTGGATGGTGTAGGGTCGGGTGACTACCAATGTCACCGGTGCCCTTATAAGGCTAAGTTAATAGCCATATTGTGAAGCGCTGTGAGCATTTTCCGAATTGCTCACTCGTCCACTGCCCACTGTTCTTCTGTTAACAATTTGTTTCGGTTTTAACTTAGGCGGATCATCTTCAATGTCAATGTCAGCCAGCTCCCTAAATGCGGCTTCAAACTGTTCCTGGGTTGACTGGTCTGAGTTTCTATTTTCTCTGGATGCCCTTCTCAGAGTTGCGAATCTAATTGATTTTGGTGAACACTGTTGGGGGGAAGGTGGATACCTATCCTCTATGTCAACCTTATTATTGTTATTTTCCTTGTTATTGTTAGGCCCATATGTTTCAGAATGCTTGGCTGGCATCTGATTATGATTTTTCCCAACTTGGGGACTGTTCCTTGCTACATTTTTCACAGGCCCCCACAAATTGTGCAATATCAGCAGCTACTTGGGGCCAGTAGAATTTTTCTGATGTTCTTTGACGGGTAGTCCCATTTCTCTGGTGTCCACCGTCTGGTACAACATGAGCTTGTGCCATCACTTTTTCCCTGTAGGGGGTTGGCAATACCAATTGTCCCTGTTCTTTGGATCCTGCTCTAGCTTTCCCGAAGAGCAGTCCTTCCTTCAAATAAAATTGTCCTTTCTTAGGGTGTGCATGGCTTGTTGGCAATTTACCAAAGCAAGGTTTTAATGTTTTATCTTTTGCCTGGGCCTTTCTCATCTGCTTATGAGAATAAACTAGTGGTGGTTCCTCCTCCGTTCTACTAGGGGTCGACCTGACCTGAAGCGTGGCCATTACCACCGGTTTTACAGGGCTTCCTAGAAAAACATAATTGCTTCCTAACACCAGCGGGTAATTAGGGTCGTCACACACGGCTGCTCTAATCACTCCTTCCACGTACCTTGTCTCTACATTGATCTCGGCTACGGGAAGTGTCATGGTGGATATTCCCTTTACGGCCCCTTGTATCTCCACTTTCTCTGTGGTATACTGTTCAGGGTGCACTAGGGTTGCACTCACAACTGAGTCATATTCTAAACCTGAATCGTAAAGGCACCGAACCTTGGCACCATTACATGTCACTTCTTCACAGATGGGGGGATGTTGAAGATGTATATGATTCTCTGTCAGTTTTTTCTTCCCCTCGTCCACTGTTATCATGCATGCCGCGTGATATGAAGGAACTTTCCTACCACATTCACTAGTATTATGATTATGCATCCTGCATATTTGACAATATTTTCCTTCCTGTCTGAATGGTTTCCTGTTATCATATTTCCTTTCATTGAATTGTGGGGTTTTATTTTTATTGTCATACCGTGGCCTATCAAACTGGTGCTTACCTTTGTTTTGATCTCTATGATCAAATTCATTAAAGTTTTGTGGTGCCTGATAATTGTCTACCTGCCTCTTCTTATTACCTGTTACTTCTGCTTGAGCTGCTTGATACCTTCCAGCAACATTTAGTAACTCACCCAGCCTCTCTGCACCTTGTTCCATGAGAAACTTTCTCAGGTCTGGAACCATGGACTCTCTTAGTTGTTCTATAAGGATCATTTCCTTAAGATCTTAGGTTTTCCCCAGAGAAGTCCATTTCTCCAAGTATGTCTCTAACCGTGCAGAGAACTGGTGATAGGTTTCACCTGACAGTAGTTTAGCATTCCTAAATTTTTTCCTATAAAATTCACCATTCTTTTCATATCTTAACAAAAGAGCCTGCTTTAGCATGTCATAATTTTCTTGATCACCTCTGCTCATTTTGGCAAAAACTTCATAAGCTGATCCACGAAGTCCTTGAGATAACTTTAAGCTCCACCTTTCTCTCTCTAACCCATACGTGGTAGCTAATAGTTCATATCTATTTAGATAGCTCTCGATATCATCTTCTTTCTCAACAAAATGATCTAAATGAAAGTTCATAGCTGAGGTTGAGGCTCCCTGACTAGCAGTGGCATCAGAGGTAAAGGGACTGGCACCATTTTCAGGAGAATGGCCTTGAAACTCAAACTCCCTTAGTCGTAACTCATGTTCCCTTTGTAATCTCTTCTCCTCCTTTTCTGCTTCCCTCTCTGCCTTTTTTTCTTCTGCTTCCCTTTCAGCCTTTTTTCTCTTCCAACTGGAGCCTCTTTATTTCCGCCTCACGATCCGCCTCCAATGCTCTAGCCTCTTTGTCAGCCTCAATCTGCAGCCTCTTAATTTCTTTTTCAGCCTCTAACTTTCTTTCGGCTTCAAATTTTCTTTCTTCACGTTCAATATATTTGTCACATTCAGTAGTGACATAAGCAATCATAACTTGCCCGTCCATTCCTAACTCTTTAGCAGTCTGCACAGCAGCAGATCGAAATTTGGCCAGGTCCGCCATTTTCTAACAGGTAAATGTATAAAATATTTAACCAAACAATTTTATCTATGTCTAATTAACTAAGGACAACCACAAGCACTGAGAGCTCAACCTTATTTATTTCCACCCAAGGATACCTTTTAATTCTTATAATTTCCCGAAGTGAATTACTCCCAATATATATGCTAGGGGAAGGTTCAATATCCCGGGAGCGAGACCCCAATATATGTGGTAAAGTGGGATGATATAAATATCTATAGGGGACTTAGTGTACTGACTGAGATCAGCTGTGAAGGTATCTGTATCTAATAGTTGTAGTGTTTTACAGATAACCTTACTTTGCTACCACATTTAGACCTCAGTCAGAATTATTCTGGAATATTGTGATGACTACGTTGAATGTCTAGGGTTATGAAAATGATGAAGTGTAAGTCACAACAACAACAGACAGATAAACAATTTAGTTTAATCCACAACTCTTTACAACACTGTGACACTCACACACATAAAACACTCTATAAGACTATCTTAATAAGTCAAGTTTTAAAGTTTAAAAATATATGTATTAATTCCTTCAAATATTAGATATCCTGATTCAACTACAAAGTGAACCAGGAATCACAATCAAATGTAATCACAAGTTATATGTACACAATTTATAGATATGATCTTTGTATTGACATATATTATTATTATTATTATCATATGTGTGTAAGTTGTGATGTAGTACTATGAGGTAATACTGGCTTTTTCAAGCTAGGTGGTTGTTTGTCATCATGACTTCAAGTGTTTGCTTCTGGAGGAAATAGTATTGGGAAAAGTTCACAGTTCCTGTCATTTGAAACAATTAATTGTCCCTCTTTATTTAATATACTGTCAATTTTTGAGGGGGGTACATAAGATTGAGCTGCTCTGGCCACAGAATCTTATCTTCTGTGAGGGCGGCAGGAAACAGTCTCCTCTGCTCGCTTGCTTCACCGTATTCTTGAGACACCACACTGGTCGCTATCTGGACCAAGGAGTATGCTATCAGCCTCTGGATTCAGCAAAACTCAGACCAGGTGCTGCTTCAATACGTTAGGACCACGGTCCCTGAAACAAGAAGGTTGTACCTCCTACTTCAGAACTAATTTATAATCTATTTCCACACTGAAACACAATACATAACAAACACTGAGTTCAGAGCGGTAGGCCAACTGCTAACTTCATCTGAAACAATTTACACCAGTATTCTTCTCCCTAATGGTTACTACGCCTCTGCAATTCCAGCATTATTTCCTTCTAGTCAATAAGATAGGTGTCACAGTACTATTTGGCAATTCCATGCAGTTATACTTTTCTCCGACAAGTTTTGTTCAGGTTGGAGCAATATCTAGGCTTTGCTTCATGTTTGCTACTGAACCACACACATATACAGACATAAATTATCAATTCACATTCAATTTTCATCAAAAGATATCAAATATGTCAATCTTACCACAATTCATGGAAATAATAAACAAATACGTTGACTGGCGATGAATATAGCACAATTTCGATCTGCCTCTGTCCCAGGCTTTTATTTAGAAAAAATATGAGCTGGTTCTCAACGCACTGTTTCTTAGTAAGTTTATTTTAAAATGTGGCACTGAACAGACGCTCCCAATTGACTATATCAAATGGTCTAGCCAATAGGACTATGTTTACAAAAGCTTTTGAAAAAATTTACCCTTCCTACGTTTCCCCTAACAATTAAAAATAGTATTTGTAGTCCGACTAATCGTGTTTCGCCTTACATATACTTCTAGCCAATCAAATAGGATTTAACTTGTTGGCCTATTTCCCGTAAAATGGTGGTTTTAAAACACACCACTGAGCGATTATGATTTGGTGCTGTCAGACAACCTCACTATTTTCTTTTGGCTATAATTTGTTAATTCCTAGACTATTTGCGTAACACTTAACATATTCTTTGTCAGCAAGTCCTAAGGAACCCAAATATATAAATTTTATGGAGCTAAGTGGCTGCGTTCAAAATATGCATTTTCTTCTACCTCCCGTTTACTTCGATACGATGTGGTGTCTTCTGTACTGTCAGGCTTTCAGACATAAAACAGTATAATGTCATGTTTACTAATAAGCATTAAACATGTTTTTTAAAACCTAACCCTCGTATTGGTAGTGTTTTTTATCACTGTCGATTTGAAAAAAAGTTAGTGCTTCATGCCTTACGCTTGGGGGTGGCATTAATTTTATATCGCGAGACGCGTGTTAGTGTTGCCTGCGTTCTTCCGTTCAGCCCTCGCTCTCTCTATCCTAAGTCCATCTGTCCTTTCGTTTATGTTAACGTAGTGTATATAATTCATTAATGCTAGTATTAATCTAGGTCATTAAGCAGCTTGCGTATCTCAAGGTTTTCTAAGAAACACAGTACTAGTTGTATTTTTCGAACGTGTGTAGTTTTATGCAGACGGAGCATAAAAGGGGTTTTCTTGTTCAACTAGCATGACGTTCTATTAACACAGGCGTACGCTATTGGAAAGCACGGGTCTTTAACCATTCTTCTTTCCCTTTTATTGAATTAATGCGTTAGGCTTTACATTTACTTTTTAATTTATATATGTGGATGTAGAATGTTTCACGACACGACCTCTGATAGTCGTTTTCCAATAGGATATTTATCCAGAAGAGTTACGCTATTTCAGAATCGGCACTCATCGCAGAGCCAACCGATAGGATTTACCAATCAATTACTTACCATCGTCAGTAGCAATTTTAGCAACTAGTGGTGTCCAAGTACCAGAAGGATTTGTTTTTCCATTCTTTGCTGTGAACACTAGATCTCGATTTTCCTACCATTAACTATTCGAGGTGACACTAACGATCCAGGATTACGTCACCAAACTTGGCGTCCACCTTATAAAGTCAATGTCAAGGCTGAACTGGGGCCAAATTTGGCACTGTACCCTGACACTATTAATATCGATAAATATATTCAGAATAACTGTACATTCCAGGAAATATCACCAGATTAGGTAAGGAGAGAGAGAGAACGTGGCCACGTATGACAGAGATAGAGAAAGTGAATATTTTCTTGTTACGGTAGTTTGCACCAAACTAATTATTTTGCTTTAACAATTGTTTACTTTACGGAGTAGCACGTATTAGAAATTGTGTTCACTTTACTGTCTATATGCCGTAACCTATTGCTAACCTTTTGATCTTTGGGGTTATTAACTTGGTTGGCTTCTTATCTTCTCAAGGAGGGGAGGGCGTAGGTATTCTGTTAATTTTCTATATATGTAATTTTGATTTGTTTGATTCTTTTAGATATTCGATGTTGTAAAGTTTAGTGATAATAAACAACAAAAGAACTAATTATCTTTGTGTGTGTTAGTCAGACCCATACCCAACTTAACCATAGTCTTTCACGTTTGTGTGTCTTGTTGTCACATAGCTGTGTGTGTGTGCGCGTGTATAGTAAACTTATATTTCTCAATAACAGGGGGTGCAAGATTGTCTGTTACTAAATTAAAGTTGTTCAGACAGGTTGGACTATAGAAACTACTCAGTCCAGAGACAGATCTTCTCCTTAACTATTCACTCGTGAAAACTATATTTCTTCCACCTTACTCCTTACGTATTATCACCATATCCTATACTCAGGCGTGACCTTACATAACTTAAAACCTATCTAAGCACGACAGTCTGTCTGTCTGTCAATCTGTCGGTTACCTTAATACTCATGAACTGCTGAACTGATTTTGATGCGGTTTTCTTCAGCTTATTGGACATTTCTCTGGGAAGGTTTTGAGCTATTTATCATCACGGTGTGACATCAAAAGGCTGAGCAGTGAGGAAATATGTTGCGCAAGTCGGGAAAAAAATTGTGTGTGCGGCACATTAAATTCGATACGGCGGCTAAACTATAACAGATATATCGAAACAACGTATGAGGGACTTTTAGGGTTAAAAAGTTCTACAAAAAAAAGTCCGCAAGGGCATATATTCCAGATCAATAGATAACTCACAATAAGCATTTTTATGTTTTCATTTTCGGCGAAATTTATAACGTTCATTTTGCTGTTGAATGTCGTCGTAAACCCTAAAGATGTACGAAAACAAATTACATCTATGGCAAGAGCCTTTACTAACGAAAAAAGTCCTTTACTCTTTATATCTATGATTTATAAATCAGGAGTAATCACGGAGTGAACATAAAAAAATTAATCGAGGCTTTGACGGATGACGACACGAAGCTCGCGAGCGTGTCCCACGTCCTACATTTCAGGCAGCATGTAAAGCAATGGGTTTAATAGAAGATGTTACTCATTGGAACAATACACTGTAGAAATCTGCTTTGTCCAGTTCACCTTCGTCGCTTAGGTATTTGTTTGCCATTATTTTGGTATTTTGCCACGTATCTGATCCACTATCTCTGTGGCTTTCACACAGAGACAGCATGTCAGAAGATATTTTACACCGAATTCGCCATGAACAGTCTATAGAAAACTTGCCATACAGCGATGAAATATACAATTCTGCTTTAATTGAACTAAAACAAAAATTATACAGTCGTTCTCAGAAAAACCTTACAAGAGTTTGGTCTTCCGCAAACAAATGATCCGGATTCTTCTGCTTTTGACCGACTATATCTGCAAGAAACGACATATGACCAACAGGCGTTGTTACAAACTGTGAGTAGAGATGAGACCCGCTTGAACACTGCTCTACTTACAGTTTACAACACCATTCTCACAAGTGTTGAAAATGGTTCAGGACAGGTATTATTTTGAGATGCGCCCGGCGGTACGGGAAAGACTCCTTATAAATCTGCTTTTGGCCAAAATAAGATCTCGTGGTGATGTTGCCCTGGCTGTGGCATCTTAGGGAATATCTGCGACGTTGCTACAAGGTGGCAAAACGGCCCATGCAATGTTTAAGTTGCCACTCAGTTTATGGCATGATGATAACGGTGTTGTGTGTAATATTTCTAAACAGAACGCCACAGCAAAATTGCTGTAAAAGTGTTCGCTCATTGTGTGGGATGAGAGCACAATGTCGCATAAAAGTTTTATCAAGTACCCAGATAAGACTTTGAAAGATATAAGAGGAGACAATCGACTCATTGGTCTTGTGAACGTATTATTTGCAGCTATTTTAGGTAAACGTTACCCGTTATCCCAAGAGGTACATGGGCAGACGAAGTGAATGTGCGTTTAAAAAGATCTTTCATTTGGCCTGACGTTGAAAAAACTATCCATCCATCATCATGTGACATATTCTTTCCAGAACGTTGTCTCCATTACAGCTGCTCTGAACGCATCACGATTCTGGGCAAGTCGACCTGCATCAGCCAAAGACAAGTTCAGACTCTCTGTGATGTCCTGGGTCCACCGTCGTCTAGGTCGACCCCTTCCCCTTTTTCCAGGGACCATGCCTTCCATCACTGTTTTTTCCAGACTATTATGTCTTTTTATATGACCGAAAAATTTCAGCTTCCTTATTGCGATGGTATTTAGGAGCCAATGTTCCTGTACGTTTAGTGAGTGCAGTACTTCTCTGTTGGTCTTTTTTTCTGTCCAGGGTATTCTCAACATCCTTCTGTAGCATTTCATTTCGAATGATGTAATCTTTTTTGCAACTGTTTTATTGAGTGTCCAAGTCTCGCAGCCGTATGTTGCTACTGGGAATATACATGCTCTGATCAGTTGTAACTTTGTTTCTTTGCTTGTGCCTTGCCATAGGTTTTTCATCTGTATTAGCTTATGTGAAGCAATTGCAAGTCTTCTTTTAATTTCTACTGCACAGTCGCCAGAGCTGTTAATGATTGATCCTAAGTATTCGAATTCATTGACACTTTCCAGTTTAAAAAAAAAGAGAGGGGAGGTCAGAGCGGCGTCGGCTTCTACCTGTCTAAAAGGACAGCTGCCTCCCTATTAGGATATAATCCCATAAATGACCGCATTGTCACAATCAGACTGAAAGGAAAAAGAAAGAACATCACAATTATACAAACATATGCGCCAACAGCAGCTGCTGAAGAACAGGAAATTGAAGATTTTTACAATGAACTGCAAAATGCATTAGAAAAAACTATCACTCTCTAAGAATAAAACGGCTCAAATATTCGGAAACGTCGATATGTCTCTCTTTGCAGATTTTTTTTGTTGAAAGTAAGAAAAGTGGAGACTTGCCTGTACAGGGAGGGACAATCAGTTTGAATAATACCCAGATATGTAGAGTTGTTCACGATATCCAAGCGTTAATCAGTTCTGTTTATCCGGACATAATAAATTTAAGAAGTAAATCTCCATCATGGTTTAAGGAGCGCGCTTTTTTTTTTTTTTGCACCTAAAACTGATACTGCAACTAAAATAAATATCTTATATTAGATCAGTTTGACTCCCTTTCCCGTACACACAATTCCGTTGATACCACCTTGGACGAACAAGACACCATACATTACCCAGTCGAGATTTTAAACTCTTTAAATCCTTCAGGGTTACCGTCTCACGAACTACGTTTAAAAGTTGGTGTACCAATCAGTTTACTCCGCAATCTTGGCCCGCTTAAACTGTGTAATGGCACTGGAGACCAAAAATTACATCTTTGAAGAACTACATAGTAGAGGCCACCATCCTGACAGGTTGTAGTAGCGAGGAGAAAATCTGCATACCAAAACTCCCTATGATTCTCCCCAATATGCTGTTCAATTCCCTGTAAGAGTCTGTTTTTCAAAGACCATTAATAAAGCACAATAGATGCAGCAATAGTGAATGCAGTCAGCGACCCATAGATTGACTGCTTGCATCCGGACCAGCGAACCAGAGCTGGTCAAGACCGTACTCCACCTCCACGTGGTGGTCCTGGAAACAGTCTGCAGCAGTGCAGTCTGGCTGAGCGAGTACGGGTCGAAATGGGAAGGCAAACCCAGTCCCTAAAAAAATGCCGTGCTGAAGTCGGATGTGTCGACCGAAAGGTGCAGATATCACAACTACGGCGCAAACAGACACAACGCAACCACCGTCCTTTTCAGGGCGAACTAGGAAGGAGGAAGAATAAAACGCTTCACGTGGCCGTCGTCGACTGGAGCGATGAGTGCTTCTCACCTGGCCAACTGTATGTGGATTTTTCCCGAATTAGCACACTGGAACACGTGCATATTGTCACCAAGTGACTGTACTGCCAATGTCGTCTACGAAGAAGCCCTCACTTAAATTAATTGTGTTAGAAGCACACATCAATGCAATAATGCAATAAAAAAAAAAAACTTGAACCTTCCTAAAACGATTCGCACCACACCCGACTTGCACCCATTCCTACATGGTTCCCGGCTAAGCCGGTTATGACCGCTAGTGTCTAATAAGCTGCAGGAAATGTTGTGTTTTTCCAATGGAATTTTTTTCTGCGTGATATCAATTTAAACAAAGCCATTTTCAGATTCTCCTTACTTAAGAGTGCATTATGAATGAGGACGGCGAGTCGATTTGCCAAAATCGACAAGTCTCGAGTCGAGTTGAGTCGCTAATAATAACATATCGAGTCAAGTCGCTGTCATGACTTATGTTCAACTCGAGTCTAAGTCGACGAACTCGATTCAACAATACCGTCTTTCTTTCTCAAATATTATTCAGACCTGTGCTCCATGGTAGAGGGATACTGTGTATGTGGGATACTCATATGTTCACGTGCGTGAAGACAATGAAATACGAGTTTTTTCCAGTAAGATGAGAGCTCAGTTTCAAGTAAGCCCCGCATCTATCTATCTATCTATCTATCTATCTATCTATCTATCTATCTATCTATCTATCTATCTATCTATCTATCTATCTATCTATCTATCTGTCTATCTGTCTATCTGTCTGTCTGTCTGTCTGTCTGTCTGTCTGTCTGTCTGTCTGTCTGTCTGTCTGTCTGTCTGTCTGTCTGTCTGTCTGTCTGTCTGTCTGTCTGTCTGCCTGCCTGCCTGCCTGCCTGCCTGCCTGCCTGCCTGCCTGCCTGCCTGCCTGCCTGCCTGCCTGTAACTTACAGCACCATTAACAGACTTCAGGTTTACCTGGTTATTTATTTCAACATACTGAACCGACTGACACAAGAACTGGAGCGCCGCTTGTCACTTCTTCTCTTCCTGCTGCCTAAAGATTGGGTAATGAAAACCGCGATATCAGCCAATAGAGGGGAGCCGCGCTGGTGTAATGGCTACAACGTTGTACTGGCGACCAGGTGTTCATGGTTCAAACCCGGCCGTCGGCGTTTGAAGAAATGTTTACGGCCGGAAATTTGACTGAATAATCTGAACGGCTCCTGTACATAAATCCCGTGTGGATGGGAAGGAGCGAAGCTCCTGACCGGGTTGGAAGGAAAGTCCACTGACCCCCAGCCTCGCAATGACATGTCATTGGGCCGAAAGAGCTGGAAAGCTCGAGTGCCGCTGGTTATAGAAAAAAAAAAAAAAAAAAATCAGCCAATAGAAATTAAATCCAATGGACTCTGACTAAACAACGTGATCTAAATTTTTCCGACGACCTTGCTCTTGTGTCCAATAACCATGACTAGATGTAAGACAAAATGAAAATAACTTAATGAGAAGTCACAACAGGGGGGCCTAAAAATACGCAGGGAAAAGACAGACATAATGAAACTAAGCGTAGCAAACAATAACAATATTGCAGTTGAAGAGACACCCTACAAGGTGTAGAATCATACATAAACCTTGACAGCAATATAGATACTGTTGGAGGGACAGACGGTGGTAAAATAAAAATAAGGGTACAAAGGACAAAAGAAGCTTACATTGCGTTAAGTCAAAAAAATCATGATAATTACATTTTATTCTTCTTCTCCTTCGTACACGTCAACTTTAATAAGGTTAAAGAAAGCAATTGTCACCTTAAGGTTGTCGGTATCTCCATAGAGTTTGTCCAGGAGTGATACTGGTGACGTCCATCTGTGCTTTCTCTGTTCTTCAGATGTTGGACGCTTTTGAAGTACTCGTAGATGTTCAGCTGTAATTTTATCAGTGACACAGCTACACTAATCGGTAGTTCCTATCTTTAGCTTGGTGAACCAGATTGCACTTGGAGAAACATACCTACAGTATATAGACTCATACATACAAAGGTCTTGGCAGCAATATAGATAAAGTTGGAGGGACGGAGAGTGATATCGAGATCAGAATACAGAAAGCAAGCCAGACTTTCATTGCATTGGAACATACACTGAATTGAAAATAAATCAAGTTAAGTATAAAAACAAAATTCAAGGACATATTAAAGCAGTACCACTTTGTGGCTCTGAAACATGTAGAACAATAAACACTACAATCAAGAACTTACTTACAGACTTTTGTAAGTGAATGTTTGCGCTGAACAGAAAGATTAAAATCTATAATTAGATCACCAAAGTGAAACTAATTAATATAACCAAACAAATAACAATGTAACAACATATGTAGAAAGCACATTGCGTTGGATAGGACCTTCATACATTGAGGAAACCCGCTGCAAATAAGGTCGGCCTTGTTCTGGAGTCCACAGTGTAGATGAAATAGTGGAAGACCTAGAAGAGAATAAATTGGCCACAGACAAGATGGGATTAATAACGCCTACAAAGCAGGTTTGCCGGATTAAAATTGTGAGGAGAAGCCAAACACCGCTACAAAAAAGGACAAACAAATTTTAAAAAAAACTAAGTACATATTTCCTACTCATATCACAAAAAAAGCTCCACATACAGGTCAGTACTGTTACCCCCACTTGAACCTGCGTCATGCCCTTTGTCAGATGTAAAGTATTTGACGAAGTAATGAAGTCCTTACAATATTTATTCGAAAGCAACACATCTGCTCTAATTCTCACAACAGCATCAAAAAGATGCAGCTGCATTGTGTTTATTTCCTTTGATTTAACTAAGGATACAATAGAGAATAACCTCTCAACTACAACATTACTCACTGGGATTATTAAGCAAGAAAGGGCAAATGTGAAGAGCTCTGTAAATGCCTAATGTGTACACCAATTCAAAATAGTTCACTATCTGTCGGGAGTCCATCTTTCTTAAATGAGGTTTCTCTCTGGTCGACAACGGTTATTTTTCTGTCGTGCTAATGTTTCCTGCTATTGTATAAAGGGTAGTTCTGAAATACGCGACCTTGAAACCTTGTTCAAATTATCACATGATTCAATTGTGATTGGCCTTGAAAAGTGTCTCTCGCCGAGCGAGGTCGACATCTAAATCGATTGAGACATTCTTCTAGCACAGGCAAACATCGTATCTTGCTTTAAAATTCTCTACTTATTGGTGGACCTCTCTGCTCTTGTTCTATTGTAGAAACGCATTCTGTTTAGAATTTGACTCCAAAATCGACTTAATAAATTCTTTTTTTTTTATTTCTGCCCACTGACGTCATACAGACTGTTCTCTGCAGACTGTGCTGGTGCAAGCATGTATATCTTGGCATTGCCTGTCAGGATTTGCGTTGTTTTGATGAAAACGACGGTCCAGTCTTTCAAATTCCGTTACAACAAGTATCGTAAACACAGAGAACATGTAGTTTTTTTAGAATGACATTACTTTTAACAGGCTGGTGCAGTACGGTTGGTTAAGATAGATGTAAAATATGGAATGTAATAAAGATGTTTAAGATCTCATAAGTGGCTTGTGAAAGATTCCTTTACAAATAAAGCGGAAATAGGACGGTTAATATCCTCAAACAGAGATAGTATCTCAGATGGGCCCTGCAGAATAATTTTTTTTTTCTTTGCGATTTTCTTCCACCTATTACACTGACTAACAAAAAAAAATTTTTTTTTTCTTTCTCTAACATTTCTATGTTTTTCTGGTCAATTTTAATGCGCTGTTTTTAAATCTGCAAACCGTTTTTCTCTATCAGGTCGGGATCTCTAGAAATACGCAATTGAAGTTTTTTAACAACGCATACAATTTTACAACATCATTCGTACAAGAAGTATAACAGTTATGTAGGCTTGAAGTTCTTTGCAGTCGACTTTCGTCGGTGAATGGCATGTGGTACATGGCGATGAAGCATCCAACAATAATCGGCAAGCATGGTCACACTCCACCGTCCTTGATAACGTGACTCCATTACGGCGATATCTTGATGGAATCGTTCTCCATGTTCATCGCTGACTTCGCCAAGGTTGTCAGGGAAAAAGTCAAGTTGCGAATCGAGCAAATTGATTTTGAGGGACGTGTTACAGCCCATAATTCTGTATGCATCTATGCACTGCTTAACAATATGCACATAGTTGACAGATTTGTGATTTGCCAGAAAGTTATCGACGATCAATTTAAATACCATCCATGCGCGAAGTTCACTACCATGTAACAAGTTCTCGAATTGTTTGTCTGCAATAACTTTCCTAATCTGAGGTCCTACAAAGATACCTTCCTTTATCTTTGCATCGCTAACTTGCGGAAACTTTTCTCGAAGATAAGTGAAAGCTTTGCTCGTTTTATCTAACGCTTTTATGAAATTCTTCATGAGCCCCAACTTTGTATGTAACGGTGGTAAGATGGTGCGGTCTTTGTTAACTAATGGCTCGTGTATTACATTTTTATGCCCGAGCTGCATACGATCCCTGATAGGCCACACCTTTCTCTAATGTTCCTGTCGGTTGTGGCTGTCCCATTCACATAGGAAGCAACAAAATTTAGTATACCCAGTCTGCATGCCCGTGAGAATTGCAATGACCTTTAGGTCTCCACAAATCCGCCATTGGTAGTCATTGTACTTTATTTTTGCCAAAAGTATAGCCATATTGTCATAAGTTTCTTTCATATGAACAGAGTAGGCGACTGGAATTGATGAAAATAAATTTCCGTTATGCAATAACATGGCTTTTAGACTAGTCTTGGAAGAGTCGATGAAAAGTCGCCATTCGTTGACTATGTGCTCATGACCAAGGTGCACCATTAGACCGTTTACATCTTTGCTATTGCAAATGTCATCATTCATCTCAAAGTATTGAACAAGTTCTCTGTGTCTATGACGAAATTTAGATATCGGAGTATTGGGCGCTAAAAGATTCCATTCTTTGAGTCGCGAACCGAGTAATTCCGCTTGTCCTTTGGTAAGAGCGAGATCACGTATTAGATCTGAAAGTTCTGAATGGTTAATTAAGTGAACACCATCATTCACCGGTATATAATCAGAGTCAGAATTAGTTTCTAAAGCAGGTAAACTATCACTTTCTGATGGTTCATTCACGTCCAACGGATATTGTTCTGGTGGAACTGGGATCGGACACGTGATTGGATCATGGGGCACTGTTTTCGAAACCGATTCAATATTTGGATAAACCACAGACTTTCTAGTTTTAAAAGTGAAATCATGGATATTTGTTAAGCAGAAGTAACAATCAGTAGCGTGATTTGTCTGTTCACGCCATATTACTGGCACTCCAAAAGGCATCGACTTATGCTTCGGCGATTTTCGTAACCAACCTGCCAATGTATTTGCACAAGACGAACAAACTGCATTTGGCTTCCAAAATTTATTTGTATCATCAACTTTCGAATCGAAATAAAGTTCATTTGCTTTCTTTAGTAATGGTGTAAATTTTTTCTGGTGAACACGATCGGTAAAATATCCGCACACGTAACAGAACAGATCAGCCGAATTTCTACAACTTCTAGAAGCCATATTTCGCTCAGAATTATTTCAAAATACAGTAACTATTTGAAAAATAGCGTAACATGTCATGCATCTTTTAGCAGTATAAAAAGTAATATTATTTTGCATTTTATTAATTTTTAATAAGTTATATAGTAAAAATAAAACGGAGCAAATAACGGTTTCCCAAAAATATATTTATTCACAAATATCTTAAGAACCCGATGTGATAGAGAAAAACGGATTTCAAATTTGAAATCAGCGCAAGAAACTGACCTAAGAACACTTATTCTTATATAAGAAAGAAAAATGTTGTTTGTCAGTGTTATTCTTACTGAATCTTATGATTATTTTTAAGCCTCCATTCTCATGTAACAAGGAATAGCCACATATATGAATTTATGGAACAGTACAGATAAGAAAATAACTCGACCACTTGGTAAAGGGTATAACGTATGTACATATATTTAATTCATTAATCACATATACGGCAAAAGAAAAATGAAAATGTAAGCGAAAATAATATCGTCATAAACATTACATAACTACAAGTATTAGTGTGTTGTATTTTTCATCACGTACACTTTAAATAATGTTCCTTGACTTTTCTGGGTGTTAAGTTCTGAGTTAAGATTTGACTGAGATATATTGAGAAAAATTTCTTAGGTTTTTCGACTAAGCTGTAATCCTAGGTTGTCAGCCCTGGCGCAGGTTGTTTTGTGCTGTGATCCAGCAGTGGTTTCACTTTACACATCCAAGTGTTGATCTAGGCTCCTTTATGATTAGAAGTTGACGGTATCTCTGGCTTTTGGTTCTACTGATCGGTCAAAGACCTGCTCGTCTGTTCTGTCAGTCGTTGGACATTCATATTATACAACAGTGAATGTTTGTCCGCTCAGAAACCTAAGAGTCTGAACATCTGAATCCTTTAACACTACTTTGTTAATTTCCGAAAAATATGCCAATCTGAATTTTTGTCTTCTAGATACATTCTTTCCAAGGTGTGGGTGAAAGTGATGTGTGTATCTAAGCCTCTGGCATATATGAGTATTTTCTCACATGTTCTGAGGCGTTAGTGAATCGTCGCAATTGTCTGTCACATATGGAAATAGTGCAGCAGTGATCATCCACTTTTGCCCCTCCCCATCTAGTTTATTTTTTGCTATACAGTAATGTCTGATTCACCATCGCACTTAACACGCGAGCCATCTGGCAATTAAGCACAAACGTGGAACAGAGCGAAGTGAGCATTACGGCGTAATCGTTCTTTGATCAGAGAAACGGAGCGATTGTCGTAGATTTTTTGATAGGAAATTAAGACTTTGGTTGGTCCCTTCTGAATAGATAGAATCAGTGATAGCTGCAGTGAGAGTTAATACAGAAATAGATCTTTCCACGAGTGCAGTGGTAGCGAATCAATAGAACGGTCCCCTGGGAAAAGACAAGATTCTTCTCTCTCTCTCTCAGGCCTATCTTCTACGACACTTATGTAAGAGTCGGACAGACTATTGACAACATATGCTAATATGTAATGAACATACCACTCACGTGCACACACACCAGTGACAACAGGTAGACACACAGACGTGGGAAGACTATCAAAATGATTACATATATATTCTGAACGAGCTGACCAACACGCTGCTTTTAGTTTCAAAGGGAAGTTTTTATTTATCAGCTAAAAATTTCCTCACAACACATAAAATTCATCAAGAAAAGAAAATAAACATATACACGTGGGCAAAACAATAATCAATGAAAATGCTACAAGAGATGATAGACCCCAATATGATCTCATCCCCTCAAGGTAAGCCCACAGTCCCGTTATGAGTAAAGTGAAAGCCAGGAGATTCAATGATACATATGAGTTTGTCTAATAATTTTTCTTTCTTTCCTCGTAAACAAATATGAACCGACTTAGATGTAGTAGGTTTTAACCTGAGGGAAGTCAAAAAAATATTCTTGCATTGACAACAAGTTTCATAAATGGAATTACAAACATGGGTGAAATTCACATACCTCACACCGTCTACTTTCACTCGGTTCTTTCATCAGGGCCCTGTACTAATTACATACGTGATGTAGCTTGCCGTCTGGCGCAACCTTGGTAACATTCACACCCTTTGTCTGTTCTGTCGTTCACTGAAGCGGATCCCAGCTCTACAGAGTGGTTTGCTGGTTTTGTTTTTTTCTCAGAAATTTCTCCGGGGAGCATCAGCTTCAGGCGTCAGCTATTTCAGACTAAAGTTAGTGTATCTTGACTCACGAAGTAAGAATTAGGGTTAAGCGAGCACACAATGTCAGAACACGAGGTTTCCCTAAATTAGGAAAATAACCGGTGGACAGCTTCTCTCAACAGATAATCAGGGTTCACCACACATTTGGTCAAAAAAGATGTCGGAAAGTTTAATGCTATGAATAATGTTACTTGCCACAAGGGCTGTACTTTAGAATATCGTTTCTGGAAGGACTAATTCAGGCACACTGGGCCCGTTATTTCAGTTCACGTTAAAGTTCTTGAAAAGCTTACGACCAAGTCTTTAAGGGAAAAGTTTTTTTTTTTTCTTCACAGGATAGGTTCATCAGTACGTAACGCTGGTATAGTTAGGTTACCACAGAAATCTCTGTATAAAGAAACATATATATGAAATATTTCATACATCCTATGTTTAAGGGTATACTTATATTTTAACTGCGGGCGTAAACCTTAACTTATCATTTAACAC
Organism: Oreohelix idahoensis; assembly: GCA_024509875.1. NCBI lineage: Eukaryota > Metazoa > Mollusca > Gastropoda > Stylommatophora > Oreohelicidae > Oreohelix > Oreohelix idahoensis. The sequence goes on along the minus strand of JAMPIV010011081.1, from coordinate 11,403 downwards.
CTCCCGTGAAATAAGTTATAGTCATAAATTAATCATCATGAATTAGAGATATATATATAAATATATTCTCGTCACGACTCATGAGACATCTAGTCTAGCAGTTATAAGTTAGTTTGAAAATTATGTTCTCGTCTGATTATTTAGCAGTTAAATTAAATTTAGTAATAGCCGACTGAATTTAAGCTGGAAATATAATTTATCCTGCTTTCCACTGAGACACGTCACTAGAAATTAATACAGACTTATAAATTATTCGCTCTGCACCAGATCTACCTAGAGAAATAAATAGCGATTTAGCACTTTTAAACACTTCACAAAATACTAGATATACTAGATAATAATATATGATACCTCAAACACAGAATTCCTAAGAACTAAACCACTTCGATCAAACTAAAGGCCATCTCTTTTAACAGAGATTTTTTTAGAAATCGAACGAGGCTTGTTCTAGTCTTGACTGCGAAGTTACTGAGTGATAATGAAATCTAGCTCATTCTAGCATATATGAAAACCCAGACAAAGAGATGAACGTTTATTTCGCAAAAACGAAATAATTTTCCTTTCTCATAACAACTACGTAACTAGAAGAGGCTGTCGTAAACTGCCACTTTCTGCGTGTCAGTTGCGAAATCTCAGACAACCTGTCTCCAATGCAGGGCAGTTTTCACACTACAGCTGACCATGGCCCACAGTGAGCGCCGTGTCAGTTTGGGATTTTTCAGACAAATGTCTGAATACTGACCGGTGCAGATGTAAAGTATCACACCTCACCGGGACTTATGCCGAGAAGAAGCTCGCGCGCTCGGTGAGAATGTAGACGATTGTCTACGTCCTATGTTCAGCGAACCGACTTATCACGCCTTCTGACGCCCTGCAGCCCTGACATCTACGTAATATCGTCCTAGCGCGATTCTCAGTTTTGAGAAAGAAACAGGTAAAGTTTAAGAATTACTGAAGAAAATATTTTTCGCAAACGAGTGATGCGAAAAATACAGGAAAAACAAGTAAGGAAAGATAATAAAAATGAAAGGATTTGGGTAAGAGAATAGGAAGAAGATGTAGGTAATTTAATGATATAAAGACCCACGTGACAGGACGTCCCCCCTTAAGATATGGAAGCACTCCATGTCTACGTTATGGAATTAAATTTCCTATAACCGTAGCTTCAGGGTGTCTGTCTTCTTCCCTCTCATCTTCCCCCTCCATCTCTCTCCAATTCCTACTCGAGTCTACTCCCCAAAGTTTCCTTCCTCTGGAATGTCTCCCCTGCGCGCTTGAAAGAGCGTCGCCGCTTCTGACATTTTTGAAAGATTTCCTGTGATAGCGGTGGAATATCCCTGCCACTATCATCATCTTCGTCAGTTTTGGCGATCGTCAGGAGATGGTCGGAGGTTGGCACTGGTTTTTCCAAGTATCTCTTTAAGAGATTTAAATGGAAAACCTTCTCCTTTCCTTCAATAGAGATCTGGTAGTTAGCCTTAGAAATCTTTTTCAGGACGGTAAACGGCCCTTGCCATCCGATCCTCAGTTGGTTGTTCTCGGTAGGGAGTAACACCAAAACTTTCTCTCCTGCTTCCAGTTCTCTCTCTTTGGCGACTTTCCTGTATCGGTTAGCGTGCTTTGTGCGAGCTCGCTTAAAGTTAGTCGTTGCTAGGTCCCACCCTAGTTTCAACCTTTCCTTTAAAACCGACACATATTTACTGGCTGAGACAACTGTCTCATCAGCCTTCTCGTCTGTCAGAGACTGAAGTAAGGCTTCAAGCGGGCCCTTAATGGGTCTGCCGAATAAGAGTGTCGCTGGCGGAAATCCTGTGAAAGTATGAGGAGATTCTCTGTAGCCAAATAAAGCTCCAGGAATACAAAGATCCCAATCTTCAGGTTTCACTTGTGCCAGTTTACTTAGCAGCATGTTGAGGTTTCCATTAGCACGTTCCACGAGCCCTTTTCCGGTCGGAGTATATGGCTTAGTGTGGATGTGTTGGGTCCTCAAGATCTTAACGATCTCATCCATCAACAGGTTTCGGTATGGAGATCCGTTATCCGTCAACACTTGCTGCGGGAATCCCAACCGAGTGAAAATCTGCACGAGGGCTTCTGCGACATGCTTGGCATCTGCGCATGTTAGCGGGATAGCTTCTGCCCATAAAGTGCATGTATCGACTAAGGTCAGGATAAACCTGTTCCTTCTTTTAGTCCTTTCGAAAGGCCCTAACATGTCGATCACAACCCGTTCGAATGGTGTTCCCACTATTGGCATTTCACCCAAAGAGACTGGGGGTGCCCGTTGCTTGGGTGGCACACGTTGGCACTGGGCACAGGATTTAACATATCTGATAATATCAGTATTTACTCCTGGCCACCAATAATGAGTTGTTATACGTTGGTTTGTGGCGTTCTGTCCCATATGTCCGCTGAAGGGAAGAGAGTGCCCCATTTCTAGGATTTGGCTTCTGTACTGTTTCGGTACTAGGAGCTGGTTGTAACCTTGGTCAGGCTTGCCCGTTCTGCGATAAAGTACGCCATCCTTAGAAAAAATGTCCCCGTGCTGTCTGGGTTCCTTAGCCATGGGCAGTTTCCTAAAGCAGGGTGCCAAAGTAGGGTCCTTGTATTGCGCTTCTTTAAGTTCCATGGGTAACAAATTAGGCGCAGGCTCCCGTTCCTTTTTGGTTTGCCCTCTTGTAGTTACTGCTGCCACAATCGGCTCTTCCGGTTTACCAATACACACGTATCTCCCGCCAAGTATGACTGGGTAGATGGGATCATCCATAACAGCCGCTTTGATCACCCCTCTGACAAAGTCAGAGTGTATCTCCACCAATGCGATGGGAAGCGCTGTAGGTGCATCACTCTTACGAACTCCACAAAGTTGGACGGTCTCTGCTGTCTCTTGACCGGGTTTGACCAGGTTTCTGGCAACAATGCAATCATACGAAAGCCCCGTGTCAAATAAGCAAGAAGTTTGAGAACCGTTCACAGTAACAATACCTCGCGTTGAGGGTCTATCCCCAACAGGTTGGGAATCACTGTCAATAATTCCGCCTTGCGAGACTGTTAATAAGCATCCGATGCGTTTCGGCTCGGTGTGCTCGGTCTGATCATATGTCCCGTGCTCAGGGGTTCTCCCTTTGCCACCTTGTCCTTTCTGGCTACGCTGCCATGTAGGGCGGTCGGGTTGATCAGACTGTTTGGGGTGGTTGGGGTACTTGTTCTTGTAGAACTTGGATTTTTCAGGAGGGGGGTTTTGAGGTCCAGTTTCTCTGTGGTTATTTTGGTTAGAAGCCTGAGAAGATTGCTCAAGGTTATGTTTTCGAAAATGCTCCTCTGTCGGTTTCCGCTTTGTGGCCGGTAGTTCAGCCAGCGCATTGTGATAACGCTCAGACTTTTCCTAAATGTCTTCAAGTTTTTCTGCCCCCTGCTCAGCGAGAAACCTCCGGGTGTCCGCAGACAAAGTGTTCTTTATTTGTTCTGTTAGAACAAATTCCTCAAGACCTTCATAGGTAGAGGGGAGCTGTGAAAGCTCAAGGCACTTTGTTAGGTATCCCTTTAGACGGGAAGAGAACTGCTGGAAAGTTTCCGAGCTGTCTTTCCTGCTGTTTCGGAAGAGTTGCAAAAATTTGCGAGCATTCATTTCGAAACGCTCGAGCAAAGCTTTCTTCAACACATCATAGTTGTCTTGTTGGCTGCTTTCCAGTTTGGCGTAAACATCATACGCAGAACTTTTCAAAGCCTGGGAAAGCTTCATATTCCAACGCGACCTCTCTAAACCGTACAGAGTTGCAATTTTCTCAAATTTTTCTAGCCAAGTGTCAATCTTCTCATTTGGGCAAGGGAAAGATTCTAGCGGAAAAGACATAGCAGTGAGGTGAAGAGATTGACTGTTAGAAGGATCAGTTAAAGAAGAATGAGGAGAAGACTCTCCATTGCTGGAGGTAGAGGCAGCACCACGACTTTGGAACTCTAGAGTTTTAAGCGCCAACTCGTGCTGTCTCTGTTCCCTCTCCTTCTCGTGCTGTCTCTCCTTCTCCTTCTCTCTTTCCTCGTGCTGTCTCTCCTTCTCTTTTTCCTCATGCTGCATCCTGCGAATTTCCATGTCCTCGTCCATCTTCTTCTGCTGTAATAGACGGTCTTCCGCTTCTTTCCTCTCCGCTGCTTCTTCTTTCCTCTTTAGTTCTTCTTCTTTCCTCTCCGCATCATATCTCTCAAGTTCGTCCCTGACAAAAGCTTTCGCTTCTTCTCCTTCCAGTCCCTCCTCTCTCGCTTCGTCCCTGAGGAGTTGTCTAAGCTTTGCCCTCTCGGCCATATTATGTCAGTGACTGAGACACGTGGAGATAGAAAATAGGAAAAAGAATAACCTGGTTCCTAACACTTACGAGAAAAAATTTCCCAAAAATCAAAAGATGATATATTTAACCCTGGGATACCTCCTCCAAAATAAAATCTAACTTTCGCTGCTATTATCGGCAATAAAGCACTTAATGCAAAACACGACTACGCCAACTAAATGGTAGTTAGGATTACTCCCTGAAAAATAAGTTGCTACAGTGGAAAACACAATGATTATAGCAAAAATTAAAGAGAAAAATAATCCCTTAATTTTTAAATCCACTATAAGTTTACCCCTGAAGACAGTTAGGGTGAGGGAGGCAATTAATCTGGACGGATAGTCCGAAACGCACTCCTTAACTTTAGTTCAAACACCTTTCTGCTTCAGAACCCTTGTGAATGTTATACACTCACAAAACTATACCAGCGTTTAGTATTACAATCAACATTAATTAACATGTATTCCGACAAAATCAACCTGTAAACCAAATGTATAATGCTTCTTAATGCTGTGGAAAAAAACTTATCAGTTTGTGTGGTCAGCACGCTCGTACGCAGATCGTTAGTCTAGGGGATCAATTATTTAAAGATATAACAACTCACAAGACCTCACACTCTTACTCTATTACAGAATAAAAATCTTTAAAGACGAGCTGATATTAGTCGTCTCGTCTTCCTATTCTAAGTTCAAAAATCCGTCGGGCGAGACCCCATTTGTCGTATCGCCTTAGGATTTTGGGTTCAATTCCCGGTAACGAGCGACCATTTGTCGTAGATTTTTTGATAGGAAATTGAGACTTTGGTTGGTCCCTTCTGAATAGATAGAATCAGTGATAGCTGCAGTGAGAGTTAATACAGAAATAGATCTTTCCACGAGTGCAGTGGTAGCGAATCAATAGAACGGTCCCCTGGGAAAAGACAAGATTCTTCTTCTCTCTCTCTCTCTCTCAGGCCTATCTTCTACGACACTTATGTAAGAGTCGGACAGACTATTGACAACATATGCTAATATGTAATGAACATACCACTCACGTGCACACACACCAGTGACAACAGGTAGACACACAGACGTGGGAAGACTATCAAAATGATTACATATATATATATTCTGAACGAGCTGACCAACACGCTGCTTTTAGTTTCAAAGGGAAGTTTTTATTTATCAGCTAAAAATTTCCTCACAACACATAAAATTCATCAAGAAAAGAAAATAAACATATACACGTGGTCAAAACAATAATCAATGAAATTGCTACAAGAGATGATAGACCCCAATATGATCTCATCCCCTCAAGGTAAGCCCACAGTCCCGTTATGAGTAAAGTGAAAGCCAGGAGATTCAATGATACATATGAGTTTGTCTAATAATTTTTCTTTCTTTCCTCGTAAACAAATATGAACCGACTTAGATGTAGTAGGTTTTAACCTGAGGGAAGTCAAAAAATATTCTTGCATTGACAACAGATTTCATAAATGGAATTACAAACATGGGTGAAATTCACATACCTCACACCGTCTACTTTCACTCGGTTCTTTCATCAGGGCCCTGTACTAATTACATACGTGATGTAGCTTGCCGTCTGGCGCAACCTTGGTAACATTCACACCCTTTGTCTGTTCTGTCGTTCACTGAAGCGGATCCCAGCTCTACAGAGTGGTTTGCTGGTTTTGTTTTTTTCTCAGAAATTTCTCCGGGGAGCATCAGCTTCAGGCGTCAGCTATTTCAGACTAAAGTTAGTGTATCTTGACTCACGAAGTAAGAATTAGGGTTAAGCGAGCACACAATGTCAGAACACGAGGTTTCCCTAAATTAGGAAAATAACCGGTGGACAGCTTCTCTCAACAGATAATCAGGGTTCACCACACATTTGGTCAAAAAAGATGTCGGAAAGTTTAATGCTATGAATAATGTTACTTGCCACAAGGGCTGTACTTTAGAATATCGTTTCTGGAAGGACTAATTCAGGCACACTGGGCCCGTTATTTCAGTTCACGTTAAAGTTCTTGAAAAGCTTACGACCAAGTCTTTAAGGGAAAAGTTTTTTTTTTTCTTCACAGGATAGGTTCATCAGTACGTAACGCTGGTATAGTTAGGTTACCACAGAAATCTCTGTATAAAGAAACATATATATGAAATATTTATACATCCTAGGTTTAAGGGTATACTTATATTTTAACTGCGGGCGTAAACCTTAACTTATCATTTAACACCTCCCGTGAAATAAGTTATAGTCATAAATTAATCATCATGAATTAGAGATATATATATAAATATATTCTCGTCACGACTCATGAGACATCTAGTCTAGCAGTTATAAGTTAGTTTGAAGATTATGTTCTCGTCTGATTATTTAGCAGTTAAATTAAATTTAGTAATAGCCGACTGAATTTAAGCTGGAAATATAATTTATCCTGCTTTCCACTGAGACACGTCACTAGAAATTAATACAGACTTATAAATTATTCGCTCTGCACCAGATCTACCTAGAGAAATAAATAGCGATTTAGCACTTTTAAACACTTCACAAAATACTAGATATACTAGATAATAATATATGATACCTCAAACACAGAATTCCTAAGAACTAAACCACTTCGATCAAACTAAAGGCCATCTCTTTTAACAGAGATTTTTTTTAGAAATCGAACGAGGCTTGTTCTAATCTTGACTGCGAAGTTACTGAGTGATAATGAAATCTAGCTCATTCTAGCATATATGAAAACCCAGACAAAGAGATGAACGTTTATTTCGCAAAAACGAAATAATCTCCCCTTTCTCATAACAACTACGTAACTAGAAGAGGCTGTCGTAAACTGCCACTTTCTGCGTGTCAGTTGCGAAATCTCAGACAACCTATCTCCAATGCAGGGCAGTTTTCACACTACAGCTGACCATGGCCCACAGTGAGCGCCGTGTCAGTTTGGGATTTTTCAGACAAATGTCTGAATACTGACCGGTGCAGATGTAAAGTATCACACCTCACCGGGACTTATGCCGAGAAGAAGCTCGCGCGCTCGGTGAGAATGTAGACGATTGTCTACGTCCTATGTTCAGCGAACCGACTTATCACGCCTTCTGACGCCCTGCAGCCCTGACATCTACGTAATATCGTCCTAGCGCGATTCTCAGTTTTGAGAAAGAAACAGGTAAAGTTTAAGAATTACTGAAGAAAATATTTTTCGCAAACGAGTGATGCGAAAAATACAGGAAAAACAAGTAAGGAAAGATAATAAAAATGAAAGGATTTTGGTGAGAGAATAGGAAGAAGATGTAGGTAATTTAATGATATAAAGACCCATGTGACAGCGATAAGCCTGAGACGTACTTGGAGTGTTACATTTTTAAGGGAATTACTTATGTAGCTGAGAGGCGGCAGAGGTGAAGAAATTACCTTCTATTCAGGAATGGAACGACAAATTTGCCCGGCCCTGGTCGGAGGTGTGACTTTCGCATTAAGGAGCGAAAGAACGGAATCCATAGATATATTCCTCGTCTCTCCTAGCTCAGATATCAGTCATTCAGAGAATTCTTGAGAATAACTAGCTCGATATTATGAGAGTTTTCGTACATAGTACTTCTTATATTCGTGGAGATATTTTCAGTTTCTTCTGTTTTGTGGTAATTTATATACTAGCATCTTAAGTGATTTAATGTGTTTAAGGTTTTCATTAATATTTCACTGGGATTTTCTGTGTTAAATTGAATAACGTATTAAATAACTTATAGCTAAATTTTTCCAGCTGTAAAGTAAAAATTATCCGCTATTTCCCAGTAAGAGATGTTTTAAATTGACTAGTACATACACTAAATAGCTGTCTACTGACGGTATATATATTATTTACTTCTATCCATTTTATGTAAAGTTCATAAATGACTAGTGTTCATATCACACGTTAAAAAACGATAGGATAAGCTAGACCCTTGTGTTTTAAATCTAATTTATAACGGAGCGGTGAAGAGGGCTTACTTTAACACGTGGTAGATATAATACTGATACTATATTATGTTTAAATGTTTATATTTTCTTTCCTTTAATATAGGCTGGTCAAAACCTGTGTACTAGCGGACTTATGATCATATGAACTTACGTTCTATAGTCTTAAAATCTTATAAGCAACCAGAAACTTTATAATATTGTTGAGTCTTCGGGCTATGACCTGTGCGGTCCATTTTCTTCATTTTATGAGAGAGACCAAACTAGAACAATAATTGTAAAGGTTAACTGGACCAGAACTATTACCAGATTTCATTTTACAAATCTCATCAGCCAGCTGTGGCCAAATATATTGTCAGCAACATTTGTGTAACTTCAAATAGTGTCTTAGCGGTCAGAGGCTAGACAACACAGAATATATCTGTATTCTTCATCTTATGTCGATGACCACCACGTATGAACCTTACTCCAACCAACTGAAGGCAGAGATACCGGCTTTTACCCAGGAAAATTAAATCACCAACTCTAGGGACTACCGTGAAACGAGCAGTCAGCAACTACGGCTAATCTGGGGCTGGATTTGGCAAAACTTAATATGACACTGAGTAGTCGTGTTACTTATTAGTGTTTATTTCCACGGAATACTTATTAGTGTTTATTTCCACGGAATGCCTGCGACATCTATTGGTAAGCGAATTGTGAAAGTGGCCACTGTACGTATGTGAATTGAATGAACGGAGAAAGAAACTTATTTCTGTTGTTAACCACTATCATACAAATCTTTTCTCTTTTGTTCTCATTAATCTGAGTATTTACGGGATAGATTAATTAGGGACTTGTCCTTTGTTTTCTTTACGGACTATCCAATACACTTACTGTTAACTTTTGATCTTTTGGGTGAATTTACCTCTGTTGGGATCTTCTTCTATTTTCCTTTACCAGAGGTTAGAACCTATTTGATTAATTTTCATTTTTGTCTGTAAAACCATGATCTATTGTTGTATATGATTTATGTTGTAAAGTTCTAGTGATAAATAAACTTAATTAAACCTTAAGTTCTTGTGTTAGTCAACCCCTACCCTATCTGTTATCCATAGTTTGTTTTCACGTCTTGTGCGTATTTGTCACAAAATTGTGTGCACGTGGGTGCTTGTATTTTGTATAAGGAGAGAGTTAAAGATAGTCGTAAGATAGGCTGGATTAGAGAAATTACTCAACCCAGAGACTGTCATATCTCTTACACGATCACCTCGTGAAACAGAAACTATTTCTACACCTTACTCTCACATAGTATCACTTTCACCTCTGCTCAGACAGGACTATAAACATCTATTACCTATCTGAAAAATATCTACGACATTGCCTACGTCACAAATTCGCGGGTGGCAGGAAAAGGGTCATAAGACTCTCCCATCTATCAACACAATATTGACGCGTATCTCGTAGGAATGTTGCACCATATGGTTTACCTGGACACAGATGATAGTTTGACACGGCCCATATCTCTCACCCTGGCTAATCCCTTTCTAATCTGTTGGATAGGATACTATTAGGCGATCGAGATTTGTATACTTTAAGTCTGGCCATGTCTGATAATTGTAGGCACTAAGCATTCGTGTTATTTATTCAATGACCATTAGTAGCGTCGGGTTATCTAGTGAGGAAAATGTATATAAAAAACCAACAAAAACAGACAAGACCATATTGTAAGATGGTAAATACTGACAAATAAAGAAGTGATCAATAGAGGGGACGAGAGATGAATATAGAGAGAAAGGAGGAAATGCCATATTGCCATATTGGCTTTGATTTGTGGATCCAACATTTTCATTAAGCTAGCTCAGCAGAAGTGAAATAAACCTTTTTTCCCACTACATTTTCTCACACGAGCCACCAAGTTGGTGAAGGTTTTATTTTCAAAGGGGGGAAGGGACAATCTGAGAAGGCTGAGATTACGTAGAGGTGTTTATCACTCTAACAGTTCTTCGTATGATTCTCGTCTTCGTCGCTCAATATGAGAAAACCAGTGAGGTATTTATGCCAAATAAATTCCAGTATTTGATGATATTATGGATACTACATGTTGAACACAGAATGCAAGTGAATGGCAGATACATATGATCTACACAAAGTGAGAAGAGGTATCTTTCGAACTAGATCACGCTGAGTGTTTCAACCAAGGCCGGTGCACCATCAGATGCAAAAACCGAAGCAATTTCTGAAACCCTGTACACATCTATACACCTTTTGTTTGCACAATCTTCTATATCATCACTATTGCCAACCACATCAACAAAAACCTTTATCACCCAAATTTCCACACCTCCCATATTTATAAATTTTCCTCAAATCCCTCATCACCACACAATATTTACCTTGACCACGACCTGTTACATTGAGTAATGTTCCGCAACTTATCGCTCTTTACTAATCTAAATTAGTGCCCACAACCCTTAAGACCTTATTAACATAAAACATTTTAGTACTATTAAATCTAATACAAAATCAAAACCTAAAGCCCCACTTCACACTACCCCACCTTTACTTGAAACCCATAACAATCATAACAAAAACATAATACTCAACACAAAAAACCTAACCCATTAATGCAAACCATTTTATCCCACACCAACAAATTTCAAATCCCTATCTCCTTGACGCATTCCGTTCCAAACCTGTACAACCCAACCCCCCCTCACCAACCACATATAATCCTCCAACTCCCTGAACTCCCACTATCAAAATCAAATAACAACCAAATAAAAATCAACAACCCACTTTCCTACCAACCCCACCCACAACCAACCAAACATCCTTACAAAATCAACCCCCCCAACCATAAAAAATCCAACACAAATCAAACCCACCCATACCCCCCGTATGACCAAAACCACCTAAGACCCAAACCCACAACAAAACCCCCCCCCACAAAACACACATAACCAACAATCACCAACAATACCCAAACCAAAAACCCCACACCCCAAAAACACAAATCCAAAATCTAATTCATATACCACTTACCAAAACAACAACAACAAAAAACCCCCCCCCCAAACCCTCCCTCAACAACAACATAACACACCCAAACCAAACACCACCATCACCCCCAAACCCATCCATAAACCAATCACACAACCCAACA